>VWZO01007210.1:930371-1141803 GCA_013396975.1 Bucco capensis
TGCCCCTCCAACTTATCAACAGCTTATTATACCATTTGAAAATTCAAATAATGTTGCTCTTTGATGCTCATCATCTTTAGCCAAGCTGTCATAGACTTCTTAATCAGCATTCAGTTCTTTTATATCCACTGTAGCTTTTTCCTACTTCCTAGCGTTGTACATATATATAAAACTTTATATGAATTTCTCAACTGCAGGATTCATAATTCTCTTTAAATTGTTGAATTGCACTTTCATTGGTTTTATGAGTTGTTGAGAATGAAGACAACCGAAACCAGTTAGAGGTTTGAACTCACCAAATACCAAGGATACTAAGTTTATAATCTTGACAACTGCTTTCTCTTAGTGTCTCTTCAGTGGGACTACCTTAACCCTCTTTACACACTGAGTCATCACTAGACAGGAGAACCCTTGACTTGTAGCAGAAGGACCCATCATTTCTAAGGATGCTCAGGGCTACCATCTTAGGTGAAGAGCTGAGCACATTTTTACCACTGGTAAAGCACTACCACCATATGAAAACGATCACAGCCCCAAGAGCATGAAGCACTGAAGTCTGAAAATGCTAGGCATACATGTTATTAATTATATCTGTTCCTTCTCATGGGCCTAGCTTCTAAGAAATCTCTCCAAATAGAAGGTGATGATGTAAATGAGATAAACTCTTTTTTTGTGCAGCACCATGTTTTATCTGGATCTTTTCATTCTCTCCTCTGCAAGCTTAAATGCCATGTAGATGATTTTCAGAATATATGGGGTTTCTGTTCTTTTTTTCTTCTTGGGCTTCCAACACTGATGCTATTGTTGAGCACTCAAAGGCTCTTTGTAGCCCAAAATAGCTGTACCAAAGATTTTGCTGCATTCAGTCATTTTACCCAGAAACTGATTCTTATTCTGTGGAGTAGTGATGAGTCTTTTAAACCCTGCATGCTTTTGCAGGCATTTAAGGTTCAAAAGTCCCTGATGCCTAGTTAATCAATACTTTAGGAAGATCTTGTGTAATGTTCATTAAAGTCTAACACATTGTAGTTCCTCAGCTCCTCTGTGCTCCATACTCAGAACACTCTGCAGCTTCTCTCCAGCTAAATGGCCTTCGAGTTCCTCACACAGCTTGTTGAGGTGTTTTCCAGCCCATTTTTCAGTGATACAGCTTAACATCTTAGATAAATCTTTTGTCCTAAATCCTCCCTCTCCTATAGACAATCCGTCAAGAAAATAAGTGGAGGGTGGGGAGAACCAACTTCAAGTGTTAATTCCTGGAGCTGCTGCTGTGCTTTTTGCTCTGAAGAGAAAAGCCTGCAGGCTATCAGAGGCAGCTGAGCACACAGCAAGGACACCCTTGCAGTGCTCCACTCCACATGGATGAATGGCTGGATGTCTTTGAATGACAGTTATTTTCTCCATCTTGCTCTTTGAACTCAACTGTGGGCAAACCTGACAAAGGCTATATTGCCTCCTCTTCTCTCTGCTGCCTCCAATACCAGACAAAGATTCCAGGTCATGCCAGTCCAAACAACACTAAAACTCTTAACTTTTAACCAGACCTCATCTCTGCGGGGAAAGCTAGAACTAAGCTTACACACTGCTTATTTACTATTTCTGGCCTCTTTAAAATGTTTAAGTTGTCCACGCATACAGCAGCTAGCTATTTGCTCAGTCAAATATCTGCTATGTATCTACTCAGGCCTGTATTTCACTCCAGACTAACACTCCCTACTCTAAACCAGCAGCCTGAGCTGCTCATAGTTAGGTCTCCAAGGGTTGGACCTCCAACAGGCTATTTTGCAAGATTTGTAATGATCCAGACAGACCTACCAGTAATAGCCATGCTGGGAAGAAGGTTGCTCTGGAGAAACATTATACTACTTAACTGCCCTTTGGGCATCATTTGGCATGTCACTGGCTTCTGACCAGAGGCACACATCAACCCTTTACACTACCTGTGAGAAAAAAATCCCTATTTCACTACTTCTGGCTGTAAACTCAACTCATCTTCCATTCCATTATGTTGGAGTGACGCTCAAATGAACATGCTCTTTGCATTTTCTCCTTCCTTACTTTCTCCATAGTTGAATTGCTACAGATCAAATGAGATCATCTTAGTCAAAGTAAACAACGTCTGACAGGAAACTTAAAAACAAAAAGGTCAAATAATTTGTGAAAATAAGTTTATATTCTCCTAATTAGGAAGAAAGGATTATAAACCCAATGACTAATAGCTATTTAGACAAGTTAAGATGAGATCTTCTAATCTTTAAATATCAAGATAGGCTGCTTTCTTCAAGTTAGAAAGGTAGGCCAGTGTTTAACCTCAGTCTGTGCTTGTTTAATCATGCATAAGCTAGGATATACTAAATGACCTAAAATGCAAGCTACTGTCACTCTACTCTCATTTGTAGCCATTATGCTTAAAATAGCAGCTCAGAAGACATTTATCTTTTGCCACCTTATCTGAAAAGCACTGCAAAATGACCAGCAAACAATCTCAAACCAGATCTCATGACAAGTGAGAATCATACATCTGTATTACCAGCATAATTTTGCATTCAACTGGTATTTTTTAAAGTAGATGTTACAGAAATCAACTGTAATATAATCATGCAGGTAACAGCTTCACAACGTAAGCCAGGATGCTTCTTGGTGTGTAAAGACACTTAATTAAAAGACTAGATGAAAACCACAGTTCAGAACCAGATGTGTCTATTTTCAGATATAGAGTTCACATGCCTGCCCCACGAGTCTAGCAAAACCTTAGTTTGATAAGGCAGTCATGGATTTGGGAACGTGAAATACATAAATGCACTCTATACTCCCACACACACCCAAAGCATTTCCCCAAAGACAGCAGAATGATCTCCATTCCACATAATATGTATTTGCATTCTTTTCTTCTGAATGTTATTAATAGCCTGATGTGACAAATTATTAGAGGAAAGAAACACAAAGTAAAACGTGTTTTGCTAAAGATGCTTTACTACCCATACCTACAGTGAAACATCTGTACTCACCCCACTTCAGCCTTGCTCTAGTGAATCGAGGCCCACATCAGTGTTAAAAGGAAGTGTCCCCCACAACAAGGTCAGTTAGAATCACACAGTAACATTGCTGGGCTCAACACAGTGCACAGCTTCCTAATGGCAACAGCTCCTGCAGCGAGATGCTGGCTTTAGACATTATCTGACCTGAGCTATTTAATTCCATTAGAACTAACCATTTCACCAAATTAAATCACAGTTCTCCTCTGGAGATTGACTGGCATTTCCAGAGCAAGTTTTCTTAGCTTTCTGCAAACTCAACCTCAGGCATACGAAAGTCAAGTTGTGCTCTTTCTGGTTCATGCTACAGAGGCAGCAACAGCAACAAGATCCTCCTGACCACATCTTGCCCTCAATTATGCTTGTGCAATCCTGGCTCTGTGAGGCTAACTGGCATACAAAGCAAGTACAAATATGACAAAGGAGCACATGTGGCTCAGGATATACACAAGACTTTTTTTTTTTTTTGCAAAGGAGGTGACATTCTTAGGTGATTTTTCTGATCTACTCTAACTTAAAAGCAATGTCTGTGGCAAGCTGTTCATAGCAAGCAGAGGAAAAAAATACTACAATTAGGAAAGAGAATCTAAGGCTTTTTAGATGAAGTCCATTCCAAGCGCCAAGAAATCCCTCTGGGAACACATTTGAGCATGTTCACTCATGTCTGTGAATGCTGAAAGAAAAGTCTATTTGCTCTTCCAGTCCCCAGCAGAGGGGAGCTGACTATGCCCTAAAGAGTGCACGGTGCCAATTCACCTGGTCAGTGGCACAGGAAGGAATGGGGTGCTTTAATTCCCCTGCAGTCTTGATTTATGACCATTTTAGTCATAGACTCCTAGTGTTCATGGAAGCAGCAGATGGAAACTATTTCAATTCCTATCCTCCTAAATGCAATCCAGTGTCAGGTGGAGTATGTACACAAATCTAGGACCTATGTAGTAAGTTCCCAAATATTCTTGGTTTCAACTTGGAGAGTCATAGTGATTTCCTAAGGTAATGTTTAGGAAAGAAATGCTTAGAGTTGATTTTGTTTTCTTCTAGAGAATGAAATGTAACAAACCTACTAATTTCAGAGTGCTTTGGAAATAACTACTCTTTTAGTTAGATGATGCTTCTTGCTCTCCATCACATGGAGTTAAATCTAAAACAACTACTTGAAATCAATGGAATAACCTCTTCAATTTGACCCTTTGTTCTCATAAGCTTACACAAAACCAGTTGAATATCAAAAGCTACAAATCATAAATAATAGTAAACTACAATTTTAGTTTGACTAAAAGAAAAAAATACCCTAATTTTACCTTGAAGAATAAAAAAATAAAGCTTTCCAAATATTGCCAGAAGTTAATGGGACTGTGTTGCAATAATTACAGTAGGAGTAGCAAAACAAGACTTGTCTCAGCCCTGGCCACAGATGTAAGCCTATTAGAAAAGTCAAATCACTGGCTTCCCACACAGCTCTGCAGGATGTGCACTGCCCTCTGAACAACAAAGAGCTTCCTAACACCTTATATAAAGCAAAGAACTCTATTTTATCATGACAGAAGCAGTATCCTGTCACCAGCCAAGTGGAATAATCCCAGGCTCTCTGTTCAAGAGGATCATATCCATTTGTTTATTGTAATACCAAGCTTTTCCCCTCACCTATTTCCATGACCTTCACATTTCCATGAAAGAAGAATAAGTACTATCAGCCTATCCATTTTCAATTACTGCTTTAATATTTTGTTGCTCAAAGATATCAAATTCAGTGCAATTCCAGTCTTGCAGAAAGAAAAACAGGAATGTGATTATTAGGAGAAAAGTTTTGAACTATCTGCAAAAAAATAGCAATAACACTGAAACACACTTTCCCAAAGATGCTGTATATCACCTTTATTTAATATTTTTGTCAGTTCCACTTAGGAAAATTAATGCCCTGGGAAAAAATAATTGGAAGTGTCTTTCTGGAGTACTGTAAGCATACCCTTGGGGTCTTTATTATACTAACAACTTCCCATTTTAAAATACACAGGTACTAACAACCAACAAATTATTACATTTCCTTTAAATGAACTGAAACAACAAAGATAATTAACTAAGAACACAAGCTTGCTTTCCATATGGTAATACACATCCCAAGGGCAAAGCACTTCTCTTTTAAGGAATTCCCCATAGACTTCTTATCCACCTTGTAAGGGTAATTAACAACTGCAAAATGCAACTGAACTTGCTTAATGTCATAATATTCTTCTATGCATTACTTTTTCATAGAAAATGAGTATGATCTGTATAAAAGAGCATATGACCTTGGAAGAATAAGGCGTTATTTTCTGTGATGGAGCATGCTGCTGTAACTAGCAGTAAGATTTAAACTCTGAAAAGGTGTTTAGAACAATGTTTACATTGAGGGTTATGTCAAAAAGAAAGCTAAAATGGAAAGCATGGTTTCCCACTTAGCTAAGTAGCAGTTTATGGTATCTCCTGTGAACAAAAATTCTGGGGGGAAAAGAAGAACACATTGGTTAATAGGTATCTAATGTGTTAAAATTTAGGTTAGACAAGGCAAACTATGGTTTTATTATAATTCTATTAGTTGAAGCAAACAAGACACAGAATACTAATGCTTTCTTAGAGAGCATAGCGCATATTAAAATTCAAAAGCATCTTGTCTACAATTTTAAGCTTGGAAGGTATACTAGGCAACAAGCCTATTGTTGCTAGGAATATGTATCAGGAAGAATGCATTAAGTGGAATGAAATTAAAACTCAAGAGCTAAAAGCAGAGTAAGCACAGGGAAATAGGCAGGTAAAGAGATGCATTTTGATTGGCTGTGGATTTACATGGGAATATAGCTAAAGTGAAAAAAACCCATCACTCAAAGGAATCCCAGAGAAAAGAGATATGCCCAAAGTAGATCAAAATGCAATAGGAGAAAGTATCACAACTGTCTTACTACACTAATGGCTTGTTCAGTTTTCTAAGAAAACATTTCCATGTCTGTACAATCCCTTCACATCAACAATGTGTCTTCCACCATACAGGAAACCAAACAAGAAAGCTCAGAGCTATCCTTCCTGTGCCAAAGCCCTCAGGCAAAATTCTGGACAGGTTAAGTCAAAGTAAACTTTGCCATCAACTTCCATTGCACAATTACTTTGCTTTCTATATCTTTAAAATAAAACAAAAATACCTCTGCAACTCTGCAAACAAAATCAACTACCTTATTTCCCTAAAGAAGATGCAAAGCAGTATCTGATGAAGATTAGTCTTAATGATTACTAATAATTGCAGGAAGGCAGGCAGACCATGCAGTCATGAGGAACTCAACTCTGATTAGTGTTCAAGTTCTTATATTTTATTATATTGCTTCAGCAAGGGATTTAACACCTTACCATTGGTGCAGTTTGGACCAGCTTTAAATGCAACATTTTACATGGTATGAATCATTGAGCTGGAAGAAACTGAATGATTGGCACAGGGCAGAAGTACTTTTTGCTTCAAGGCTCTGGCCTGTCATTTGCTGGAAAATCTGTTTTATTAAATGCCATTCACACTTCCCAGATCAGTCACCGAGGGATATGCCAGATTCTTTCCCAAATACTACTTGATACTCAGTGCTGATCACTGATGCGAACACAACATCTCTTTTGATGTTCCTAAGCACTAAAGTGTATACATTTCCCAACATATCAAATGTTTATAAGGCTAAAAGAAAGGAAGATACCAATCCTTTGGAGAGAGAAAGAGCAGAGAAAACTGTGGTGTTATCTCTCTTTATAATCTACCCATGGCAAGCAGGGTGCAGAATCATCACCTAAGTTTGCAGGTGACCATGGGGGCCAGGGGAATAAATGGAAGCTGACTTAAACACACATTTGACTGTAGATGCACACAGATGCATTTCTTTGAACTAAGGCCCTTCATTTGACTCAGCTAGTCTTTGTCAGACATGACAACTAAACACACTGATATCATCCACATCAATGGCTCAGTGGCTGCTTTTCACTTCTGCTGTTTATGTCAAAAGAAAATAAATGTATTCCAGTGACATCCAACAATCAGGCAGATTTTTAGCATGGAAACACTACTGTTATTCAGGGACCACTCAGAATGCTTTTCTGCTCAGTGCCCTTCAACGACACAAAACATCTTCAGTAATTTTTTTTTAAAAAAGAAAAAACTTATGGGCTCAGCTCACCTTTAAAGAATTGCAAAGTGCTCTTACAGCAGAAGTGCCCCAACACTGATCATTTAATATATTTACAGCAATAAATGAAGTGGATTTACCATTAAAGCTGTGAAAACCAAAGATATTACAACAGCAAGTTGATCCATCACCAGTAACGATTTCAAATGTCCTTTTCTGCAGTTTAGGCTTGTATAAAAATTTCTCAAATCAGGCACTGCACAGATTTCAGAGCAATAGGTAATAGCACAGCTCTAACACCTAGCACACTTTTACAGCTGTGTTTAAAATAATAACGCAGAAGTTCAAGCAACTCAGCCTTCTTAAGTATTTTTCCTATATCAGCTGCATTACTGTTTTAACCTCCCTTTTTTCTTTGTATCAAAACCAATAACAAACTGCACGCCCACATACACGTTATCAAGACTCACAACTAACCCTAACATATTATTCTAATTATTTTCTACAAAAGAGCACATTATACTTCATAATAACGAGCAGCAGATCATTATAAATTAAATTTACAAACATTAGAGGCAGGAAATAAACATTTATAATGCAAGCAAGTATCACTTTACCTCGAATGTAGCTCAGATTATGGAAATGAAAGACCACCAATGTTTCTAAGGACTCTCAGTAAATGGAGGACAACCCATGTTGCAGACATGGTGACACAGAATACTAATTATCAGTTAATATCCAAGTGAAAATAACATAACACCTTTATTCAGCTGAAGATTCTGGCTCCTGGCAACTGCTATATGAGATTTGCCCAGTCTGCAAATGCATGGCACAGAGCACCATTTCCAGACTGATCCCAGGTTCCCACTTCTAACAGCCCCTCACAACCCAGATGTTAGGGTGGCATTGTCAGGTGCTCCTCTCAACTTGGAATTTCCCATCATGCACAATCAAAATACCCACCCCAGATACCAATGTACACTACAGAACCTCACAAAATCTACAGATGATGGGTTTTTTTCCCTTCTGCTTCAGGGACACACTATGATTGGAGCTGGGCTCAGCACAGGACATCCAGCACTGTCCAAGACTACAGAGGTTGTAATCAACCCTCTGGCAACAGCTTATCACATACTTGGGATAGTCCTCAGCTCACTTTATTAAGCATCCATAAGAGGCTAGGAAGATGGTGAAGGGTCTAGAGGGGAAGCTGTATGAGTAACAGTGGAGGTCACTTGGTTTGTTCAGCCTGGAGAAGAGGAGGCCAAGACCCCATTGTGGTCTACAGCTTCCTCACTAGGGAAAGCAGAGGAGCAGGAGATGATCTCTTCTCTCTGATGACCAGCAATAGGACAAAAGAGAACAGCATGAAGCTGTGCCAGGAGAGGTTTAGGCTGGATATTAGGAAAAGGTTCTTCACCCAGAGTCTGGCCAAACACTGGAACAGGCTCCCCAGGAAATTAGTCACAGTGTCAAGCCTGACAGAATCCAAGAAACATTTGAACAAGGCACTCAAGGATATGGTATGATGTTTTGGGATTGTCCTGTGTACAGACAGGAGTTGGACTCAATCCTTGTGGGTCCTTTTTAACTCAGGACATTCTACCATTCTTTGAAGAATTTGTGACCCACTGTTTAGGTCAGGTTTTGTTGTTCCTGCTCTTCATTCAGCCTGCTGATGGGAGCCCTTTGTGGGAGACACACTGCTGGATACAAGGAAGCACCAGCACAGGCTGCTGATAGCTTCTGTATTAACAGGCAGGCACCAGCAGCAAAAATGACAGAAAAATTATCGATCTCACACTTCAGGCCCCTTCTGACACTGACATATTCACTACTGGGATTGAAAAATTTCTATTCTTGGTCCTTTTCCCAGTGTTTGGCCCTCTCATCCCCACCAGAGCTTTGAGCAGGGCTGGCACCTCCCCAGAGCAGCCTGCTTCAGCCTTACTGGGCACTCAGCTCATGGCCAAGGGAGCCAAGCCTCCAGGCAGGGCTACAGAGACAGGGCCAGAGGCAACATGCACAGCAAGAGATCACAGCAAACACCTACCACACTGAGCTTTTACAGTTGTTCTAGAAAAAGCTTTGTATCCACTTTCAAACAGGTGATTAAACGTAAAAGTTGCTCTTGGGGCAAGACATAAGAACTGACAAATCCCAGTAGCTCCAAAATTTTCTCACATGCTTTTCTCTGTTGCTCTTTCCTTCACAAACCTAGGCCTTATCAAACATGTTAGCAGTGTTCTACCTCAGTACATCATAAAATATATAAGAGTATGCATGATAGCAAAACAAAGTGCTCCAGAAGAAGCAAGGCCCTTGGAATTTCCTGACTTTGGGGTACTTTTCAATCCTAGTGCTGCATTAGTGTTATTTTCAAATGTTTGATGCAGTATTAACTAGTGTCATGTTTTGAGGAATAGAGCTGTACAACACTGCCCGAAGGAAAGAGAAAATACCTTGAAATGAAATGTGTGATTATTTACAGTGCCAAAAGCTTTTTAGCTATGGGCATTACTTCATAGCCAAGGCAAGCACTCTGTCTCCTACGGGTACTACTACACAGCTGCTGTTTCAAAAGGAAATAGAGTTTCTGTTTGCAGCTTATCTTTCCTTCTTAAGTTCACACTGATGTGAATCTGATTTCCCAGTACTACAGGTGACACAGCTGTCCCCAAAGCAGGCCATGAGCAGCCACAAAGAGGCTTTACTCCAGGCAGCCCTTCAAGTCCACTCCCAGCACCCAGAAGCAAACACAGCTGTAAGGAAACCCACAGACATACATTACAGACATACCTGACCTGGGAAGCAGAGAGGAATATGCAACTTGGAGCTGGAACGCCATTGTTTGAAGTCAGTAAGGTGCCACAGGGCAGATGAATCAAAGGCCACTTCAGAGACCTCACCTTCACACTGCCCAACAGCATTTGGACACCACAACAAAGACAGATGCTCCTTCAAGAGCCATTAACCACCCTGGAAACAGCAAGAGCTACACTAAAACCCACTCATAACTAGCAACACACAGCACAGCCTAGGGCTGAACTTAAATAGAGCTGTTGGAGCAGCAAGCTGAGGATGTGTGGGTGGAGGTCCCAGGTGAGGCTGGTCAGGGCAATTAAGGACAATCAGAGCCCTGGAGATAGCTGCAAAAAAGATGGATGCAAACACCTTGGCAGGGATGTCTATGTCTTCAAGTCAGAAAGAAGCAGGAGGTAGAAGTTTTCCTGTTTAAATATATTCTGAATTGCAGAGCTAAAATAAAAGGCTTCTGTAAGTTCTTCCTTTGCCTTTGGGCTCTTCAAACCCACCCTACTTTGTAGAAAGCACAGCATGAGCGAGCACGTGCAAACCCTCTCCATCACCAGGAGCACACAGTGAAAAAAATAAGTTAACACTTGAATTAAAGTAAATAAATGCATATAGACATTTTATTTAATTTGTCAGGTTCCTTATCCCTGAAAAAGAAATTAAGTTTCATCTCATGAAGACCTGAAAGCTGGACAATCTCTTGAAAAATCTGCCTTTCAAGAATGCCAGAAATTGGGAAAATATATTCTATGCAGCATAAATAAACCTTAGCTGACAAAGAGGCTGCCTTCAGCTATACATATATGAATGTGCAAACATATAATTGATGCATAAGTTTATTAATGCAAGCTCAGAAGCTTTACACCTTGTAGTCAAGTTGACATACGATCTTTTTATTTTATTTTCCAATAGGAGAAAAAAGTAGTGCAGAACTGATAAAACTGTTTGAGATTAAATTGGATTTTCCACTACAGAAAGCTGTTTGGAGACAGGTATTCCAACAGCGAGACACAGTACAAAAAACTCTCTCGGAGCCTTTAATGAGAGTGACAAGGGGGAAAAAAAAGTGTCTGTGCTCTTCCAGAATGTTACTCCAAATGCTGCTTTTGTCATAAAATACTTCTGCTTCCTTGCAAAAACTATTTTCTTCTTGTCATTATTTTGCAGTATTTAGCTGAAAGTTTGGAACAAGAAAGCTGCATTATGTAAAAATGTCTTATGTGCTATTCAAGCAAAATATGACACCAGTTTTGGGTGTAGTGAACAGTATACTCATGCACTCAGATTCAAAGATCTAAATTCAATATAATGAATATAGTATATTAGGGTTCACCTGACAGTACCAGGGAGTTTGCATTATTAGTAAAGGTATTGCAAGAAATATGGGGTTGCAGTGGGTCTTGGCATCATAGAATGAGCTCACTGCAGAAGTCTAGTGCTCTCTCTGTGCCTCCAACCTTTGTTCCATGCTTCCAACCCTTCTTCCATTGCTGATCTCCTAGCTAGTCAGCTCATCCTTCCCTACACCATCAGGGCTGCCACAAACCTTCCTCTAGGACTGGAAAATGGCTTGTCCCTCCTCTCTTCCTTCTGAGGACAGAGGCAGGTCACCATGTCCTAACACTCTTGCATTACTTCTGCCTTTTCAGTTGTCTTCCTCTTCTCTGTTTCACTTTTGCTTTTCTCTCTGCCACCAGGAAGGGTTTTTTATTTTCCCTCTGTGCCAAAGACAATGTTCCTCCACACACATGACCTTCCAGCCCATCTCAGGATCTCCCAGTTCTTGACTCCACCTCATCTCTGGGTACACATGTACTTCCTCCTTCTTCAGGATCCCTGTTATCTCCTTTCCTGCAGGGTGTCACAAGTCTTTTATTCCCTTCATTGGTTATACTCACAATTCTTGGATAAAGATAAAAGGGAAACCACAAATCCCCAATTCATGTCATGAACAGCAGGACAAATGAAAAACATCCTTTCCTTCAATTCCCAGATCTCTGCAGTCTAGTAAGAGATGAGCTCTCACTGAAGCTTAGACAAATTGAAGATCCCATTGAAGATGTGAAGTCCCTTACAATTGGAATTGTTCTGTGATTCTGTGTGAATTTGATCTGCACTGGCGCTGGCAAAAAAGATAAAGTTGTGGCTCACAGGCAGCTATGGCCAGCAAAGCAATGAAAACTTTTTTTTTTTACCAGATCAGACTGTTCCAGTGTCATGGCATATGCAGAACAGTTCATCAAATCAGAAAGGTTTCACCTGAATCAGAAAGGTTTCACCTGAAACACACTTGGCTAAATGAACCAGTATTTTCTGGTTCAACACTGTCATTTCACAAAATGACAAAATAACTTTAAGTTCACTTCTAAATTCACAAAGATCAAAGAAAACTTCAGCTCAAAAACAACTGTATGCAATTTATTTGACTCTCCCAAAGTACAGAAGGATAGCAGGTTGCTGATGGTATTGCTAATTGAGCAGTGGAAGGGAATCTGTCTTTTCAGTGAAGAGCATTTGCAGGCTGAATTATCAGTTAAATCTACCCAAATACTTTGAATCAAATAATGAGGATTCAGAGAGTAAATACAGATTGACTATGCAAGCTGCTATAAAGCTATTTGTTGTGTCATTTACCAAAGATTCACACTAGCAAGTTCTGATATACCCCAAACTATAAACAGAGAATATAAAACACTGAGATTAATTTGGCCTACTGTGTAGGTCAATGATGATAAAGCATCTCCATGTAGCAGCACTCTGCTTGGAGGGTCTGGGAAGTTCCAGCTATAATATAATAAAGTTTGTCTTAGATGACTAGTAAAATCTCATCTTAGCACTGCAATTTTCTGCACAATAATGCAAATATTTAAACTTGTTCAGAAAAGCAATTTCTTTTTGCCCTTTTTTCTTTCCAAACAGCACTCATGATGTATTTTGCCCTACAATCCTCAGCACAGGCATTCATCTTCCTCTGCACTCCTCTGAGCTGTTGCTGAGACAAACAGAACACCACAACAATGTCACGACAAATGCACAACAGCATCCAGTATAGTCCATCTTATCATAATCCAGAATTCAGTTTGCCCTGCTCATTTACAGTTTCTATCTCACTTTTGCCAGTGAAAATGTTTGTCACCTGGAATAGAGACCTTTGCAATAGAAACTCTTTGAAAAGGATGGTTTGAACCACTTCTTAAAAGCAGTGATTGACATGGCTATGAATGCTTGAAAAAATCTGAAGCTTAGAACATAATGTATATGTATTCTTTATAAGCAGCCCTGGCATGCTTGCACATGGGTCCTGGGGGAAAAGGAGTGTATCTCAAGCCTTCCAAAGAAGGGAGCCCCAAGAGCATTTCAAGTTCACAAGCCTGAAGTCACAACTGCCCAGCACACAAGAGAGATCATTGCAGCAGTGCACCCTGGAACTTTCCATACCAAGGGAAATAGTATGAAGAAAAAAACAAATCAGCATGTCTAATTGTCTGATAGACCACCCAATCTGCACAAGGAATATGCAGTCCCACCATTTTCTTTCCTTCTTCCCTACATGCTGTATGAAACTCAACCTTGTGGCTATACAAATGTCTGCTCAAATGCAGCTAGGTTTAGCTGCTTTAAAATTGTAGCTGTGATCATTTATACAATCCTGTACCACTTCTATATAATGTTTATTCCTACAATAGACCAGTTTCTCCCAGTAGCATAATAAACTACAAGATTAACAGCAATAATGTTGTCTAGTTTGTGGCTTAATCCATTACAAACTGCAAGAGCTACCTGTTTTTGTGGGAGATCCCTTTCGTCAGCAACAGCCCACCAAGATGGACCACATGAGGTTTGCATCCAAATGGAAGGAAAATGGGACTTCCCATGCTCTCCATTGCTTCTCATCTGTGTTTGAATCCAAGGAGTGAAGATTAGAAAGCCTTTTCCAGTCAACTGCACAGGCAATCTTAACTCAAGAACTTCCTAACTCCACTTTGCTATTTTAGTATGTGCTATTATAATCATTTTGTGCACTATGTAAATTACATAATTTAAAAAAAAAAAAGTTCATATTTTTTATGTTTGAGATGTTGAACTATTAAAGTTCAACAATTCAGCTCTACTCAGGCACAGGTAATTGCTCAAAAGGACAGTGGTTACTGACAACTACCAACTATCTGCATATACATCATCATTTACAGAAATCTAGTGCTTTTTTCTAGTTATTTACCCAAATTGTACTCAAATAACTACTTCTTTAAAAAGGAATTAACATTAAAGTTCAGTGAAATAACTTCAACTAATTTCAACTTCCAAGAGAAAGATACATTATCTGAAAACAAAAGAAACAGTTAGCAATCATTTATGGCAAATTTCACCTTGACTTCTTGTCAGCATGCACTTAATAACTACCCTAAATAGAACTAACACATTATTCAAGGTTGTATTGGGTCTACTAATCCTTGGTATTTCAAGACTTCTGACTTACTATTATTACTGAAAGATAGATGATACTAATAACTAACTCTTTTGGAGGATGCATTTGGGGGATTTCATTTCCCACTTTCAAATATCATTTATTTGTAGGTTTTAGGAAAAATATTGATATTGAAATTAAAACCCATCAGTAAACTCAGCTGGATTATTCTACAGCATATAGATAGTGATCAGGAATTGATCTGACACAAGCTGAAGTCAATGGAAGGATGGTTATTAACCTCTAGGTCATATTATCTAGAGAGTGAAAGGGATTCTTTAACAAATAGATAGTAAAATAGGTGCAGTGTGTCAGCATCAACATCTAGCTCTGTCTGCATAGGCCTACAGTACACATTTTGTGTATTTTAAGTGCATGAAGTCTTCAAGTACTGGAGGAAACATTAAAGGGTATCTTGAAGCAATTCTCTACCCAGACAGACCAACTGTCCTTTATATGTGCAAGAAGGAAGAAACTAAGCTCCTACATAGCAGGAGCTGGAATCAGTGAGGGTTACCACACACACACACACAGAATGACCAAGGCTGGAAAAGACCCCCAGGATCATCAAGTCCAGCCTATGACCCAATACACCACAACTTCTAAACCATGCCACTCAGTGCCACATCCAATCTTTTCTTACATCATGTAAAAAAGTTTTGGGCTAATTCTATTTCAGAGCAAGACAAGATACAGTTCTTGGAGATTGGCTGAAAACTCAGAGATTGTCCCAATACTTCAAATTAATTAAAGCAGCAGAAGAAAACAGTCATGGATATGCGTGATTTCTGTGGCTCTGAAACCTGCTAGAAACATCTACTCAGAGAAGTCTGTTCAAAGATCACTGAAAATCTAAACCTGCTCTGTTTAAGAGAATATCATTCTGTGTAAAGAAGAAAGCTTTGAAATGAATGTACAACTTGTGATCTTCACTAAGTGGAAGAAACTAGTCAGCATTTAGGGCTATTATTTGGGTCAAAGAAGGAAGAGATGAAGAATTGAGTCATAATGGTTTGGATGTAAGTGGGATAAAATGAACCCAGTATGGAAGAGAACTACTGAGGAGAAACTTCCTAGAGGAATATGAAAACAAGGGTGTAAGCTTAACATACTCTATGTAATAAACAGAATTTAAAAGCTGTAGGGATCATATTTTTAATTGTTGCCTAGTAACAGTTACAGTATTAGAACTGACCTTCAGCTAAAAATAAAATGATAAAAACAAAAAGAGAGGAAGACAGCACTGCAATACTAAAAATATAAAATTATTTTTAAATCACTGTGCTTCCATTTCCAAAGAGTCATTTTAACTTCTTCCTATTTACTTGGAAAGAAGAGTTAAATAATCTCCTTACTAAGCCATTTCCCATTCTACCATTCAAGCTAAGATTTTATGAAGTGTTGCTAAAACATGACACAGAGGATGAGTCTGTCACCTTGGCAGCAAAAGTCAAATTGAAATCTAATGTAAGTGAACTTCAGATGTCTGAGAAACTTCAAAGAACAACACAAAATATAGACTATATGTGTTGTATTTGCTAAATGCATATTACCTTTTGTTTTTGTCATAAATCAAATATATATAAAATTTGCCTTCATGAGAAATTAGCAGATTCTGAGGAAGTTCTTACTTGTTGGAGTGCACTTACATGCAGCTCTGGTTGGAAATCCTCTTTTATGTGACTAGACAGAATTCAGATGCATTTTTATAAGCACACATATTTTTACATATGTTACTCAGAGGTACATAACATCCTAGATTACAGTTCTTCGTAGCTCTTGAACTATTAATTTATAGATATTATTTAAATTAATAAACAGGACACAATAATGCTAAAACATATAATTCTGTATACACAGTAACAAGTTCTTTCTGTGGCTGCTGAGTATTTCAGCATTGAAACAGATCCTTCAAAATTCAGAGGTAACAAATCTGCTTTGCAGCAGCCATATGTACTGGAGAACATATGTCTCCATAAAAGAAATTTCATAGGTGTAAAGGTGGTCTTCATGTTAACCAGATCTATACCTAAAGGGCATTCCTATAACTGTTGTCTGTTTTCAGGTCAGTTCTCTTGTTTAGAAGGCTCAGCTTTAATTGAAGCAGTAAGTTAGCTGATTTTACACATTTGGATGGAAGAGGAAAATGGCTTTTGTGATGAGCATCTGCTGTTTTGTTAAAAATGTGGTTAAAGACATTAACAAAAGTGACATTACCAGCTGTTCTAATGTCAAACAGCTTAGTAAAACTGTTTTTTGTCAAATGACAACATATGACACCAAAATCAATTCCAAACCAATAACACTCTCTAGTTGCAAAGCAGGCTGCAGCCGAGAAAAAAAATGTTAATTAAAGTACAAATTATACTTTCTTTCCCTTCAAAGAATAGAAAGCCAGATTTACTGACAAAACTCAACCTCTTTTCCAAATTCATAAAAGGCAAAATATAGTCTACAATAAGTTCTCTGATGTATAAATAACACCTTATTCCCATAACGTACTCGTAATAGCAATGGAACATGACAGGCTGTGCCTTTCAGGGTAATTAAAGTTTGCCTCAGGTGGTTAAAGTACTGTGGCCTTTGGACTTGCAGCTTACAGCCCCCCCTGCCCTTTTGTGCTGTAATCATCAGGCAGGCAATGCCTGTGGAGTGCTGCTGTTCAACTATCCCACGCTTCTGTTTGCATCATTTATAATTATCAGATTATTAGAAGGTGACACATTAGCAGCCTTGTCAGGCAGCTCTCTTCTAAGGAGAAGATAATAGGCACAGCTTAAGCTGTGTAGTTGTGCCAATGCCCTTAACATTCTCTAAAAAAATTACTTGGAAAGAAAGAAGCAGGAAAATATATTACCAAAATACAAATGGCATCATTTATACCTTGAAGTCAAGCTCCGAGTCAAAAGTGAACAAGTTTGCCTTCAACATCTTAATCAACCTGGTAAGACTAGATAAAATGAAATCCCCAATGCCTGTTGGTATAGACTTTATTTAAGGGGTATAGACTTTATTTAAGGGGTATATCATGGTGTTGGTTTGGGGTTTTTTTTTGTCTGTTTGGGTTTTTGGTTTTGTTTTGATTTTGTTGTTTGTTTTTTAATTATAAGAAAGCTGTATATGAGAAATGTTTGAAAATGCCTTGCTAAAGCATACAGTGAATTCTGTAAGTAGGAGAGACTCAAGGTAAGTTTAGTCCTCTGAGCCAGCTACGCTGCAAAGAGATTGGTGGGAGAAGCAAGCAAACAGCTGTGCCTTCTTCTTAACTAAATAAAGGACAAATGCTTTAAATGATGATTGATGTATGCAAACTTGAAAACCTTGAAAAACATGGAAACTGGAATAAAGGCTTCCAGATGGGATTGCTAAGAGTGCCTTAGTGACTAAGGTACACAAATCTGGTGACATACACTGGATTCAATGCTTTTGAGCATAAACCTAGCTTGTACAGTGCTATATTAAACTCAGCCCACCAAAACACACATTTTTATTAAAATATTTTTAAATGGATCTCGTTTTCCATTTAAAAAACCCAAACACATTTCAATACACATTTTTAGCCAGAACCAGCAAAGAAACAGGATATGTAACATAAGTGTTTGTTGCTGTCCCCTCACACCACAGCATATGGTAGGTGAGTTACACACACTTGTGTTGCTGCTGCAGCTCTTCAAAACTAAATTGTTACTTTAAAACCTTAGGCATATGGTATTTTCAAGCTGTAAAATACCTGCTTACTTAAACACACAGATGCCAATAACTCCCATATGTCTTGAGAAGATTTTGAGCCACTTTTAATAATTGATTAGCTCTGCACAATGCAAATTCGAAAATGTAATGAGGAGAAAAAAATTTCTCACATTTGTCACAAATAACTGAAGTGTAGAAAGCAGCCCCTCTGCAGGCTGAACACATGTCCAGCATTCTGGACTGGGCCATTCTACACTTATTCATATGCTCAGAGTTGAACCTTCCCTGCTATGGATACCATTGCTATTTCCCATGGCTGATTAAATCCTAACTTGGAAATGATGCATGTTGCAGAGGATAGAGAGCACCTGGTTCTCTCTCCTTGGTGCCTGGGAAAGGAGACATCTTCAGGCAAGGTGATCCCTCCTGGGGAGACAAAGAAAGAGAAAACCCATATGTGGCAAGGGGGAGGGGGGGAAACATGCCAGGGAAGAACAGAGATTATTCTTGTGTAAAGGGGGAAACAGATTAAAACAAGGAAAATATAAATATTCAGTGGCAATGATTCCTGATGAGGGAAGGAAAATAGCAAAAAAGGATATAGGATGTAGACAGATGTCCTGAGCAGAAGCATATTGATTAATTGGGAACTTGTGGCTTTCTAGTCTGCTCAGGTGCTAGCCTGGACTCAGCACTCTCTTATCACTGTGTTTACATTACTGTTGGTTGTGCATTAGACAGCACAGCAAATACTTTGTGTCCCTTTTTCAGCAGAGAGAACAGAATGAAGCAGTTTGCTTTTTCATTTAGGAGAATTATTCTTTTCCAGTTGTTCAGTTTGATAATATCATGTGCACATACCACTATGTTACGAGAGGAAAAGCAGGTCAAATGCATGTACCAGTTGTTTGAAGATGTTTGGTATCTTCAGGGCAAATCTGTGGCATGGTCCTTGTTCAGGATAGGTGACTTGGTCTTTGCTAGCACTTTCTGTTATGAAGCATCCCAGCATCCTGCTGACAGCCCAAGACTGCGCTACTCACTATCCAAAACAAAAAGTAGGCTTCTGCTCTTATGAAGTCATTTTGAGTGATGTCCAAGGTGGCTTAGTATACCTAACAAGGGCTCTCAGCAAGGTTTTGCTTCCATGAGCTTAGGCCATAGGAAACCTTGAAGATGTGACCCACAAGCACCTAGAAGAGGCCAGGTCTTCTCAGTGCACAGCAGCCCATCACTGAGGAGGAAGGCTGCCATGGTTTGGTCATGCTGTATCCTCAGCAAGAAGAGCCAAGTAATCCTGAGAATGGTTTTTCCCCTTTGAAGATGCTTTTAAAACACAAAATTGAGGAGCACAACTGTCGCATCAGCACAGGAACCCTGGAAAACAGTTGCCTAGGATTCCTCTTTGAACAGTCCCTGCTGATCTCCTAAAATTTGAGGAAATGGAGAGTTGCCTGATAGGAACCACAATTATCTGAATGCACTGCCTCTACAGACCTCTTTGCAAGGCCTCACTTACATATAAGCAAATCATTGCGTACAGTAAATGTAAGGGACTGAAATCACAAAGTGCAGCTATTAATCTAATGCTCCCTCTGCATCCACCTAACTAATGAGATGCTTTTCTTTCCAGCCATCTGCAGAGCTATGGCTTCTCCTCCCACAAATTTTGCTCTAAAGCATCACACACACACACAGACAAATCAAGATATACACATTCCGTAGTAATTCATTAGGATTTTCTAGCTGATATTAATATTGATTACTAATTGTTCACACTCTCCTGCAAGTGGAATTCATATTCTGCATGTTTAAATGGGGCACCACCAAGGAAACTAAGAAAAAAAATGATGCGAAAGGCTGACAGTAGAGATCTAACAGTCAAAACTAAACACACAAAAAGACAGCAGCAGACTGATTTTTAAAATGTAGACTTGAGCTATATACTTAAAGCTTAACCATTTTGTATGTTTTCATCAGGACACAATCTTATAACAAAATACACACAACAGCAGGCTGCATGCCCACAAGCCAGTTCTCCCCAGCTGTACAGAAGCATGTTACACTGGTGAAAATTAGAAAGCAATGTAACCTCATCTGACAGGTTTATTAAGACACAGAAGACATTACACAAGCCCCTTTGACATTATAATCACTAACTCAGTCAGGAGTAGAAATCTACTTGCTATCGTTATTGGAAGTAATTGGTTAAAAAAAAAAGAAAAAAAGAAAAAGAGGAAAAGAGTATGCAGTCTTGTAAATATCATGTTCATTACTTAGGATACAGGTGCTTTCAGCCACATGGACTGTCCTATCTGTACTTTGTCAGTTTTCAGCGATCAAAAGTAAAGACCTAGTAAAAGGACTCTACTGTGACCTTGCTCCATTATTTCAACTGCTCTTATTTATGTTGATGAAACACTTCATGCTTCTGTTCCATGGCTAAGGCTGTACCTTTGCTACTAGTAAAAGTTCCACTTTGAAAGCATTTATACTTAAACTACCCAAAATTGTTCTAGGCTGGGACTCAGTACACACAGTCACAATGCAAATCCTTTTCATTTTGTTCTTTTTTGTTAACCAAGTGTGAGTTTAATGGAGTTGTTTGATTTTGTTATACATGTTAGGGAAGGAGAAAGGATTTAATGATTTGTATGACTCCTTGTGCTCTCCTATATGGACTTCAACCCTTAAATGTGTCAGAAAACATGAATGCAAGAGACTGAATGTTTCTGGGAAACACATAAATAGTTTTCAGCTCTCCACCTGGTAGGACACAATCTAGTGCAGGTCAGAAGCAAACAAAAGCTGTTGCCATCCCCTGTTTAAAGACCTGTTCATTGCAGTTCCACCTCTGCCACCCTCCTGCTGTTACTGCTGTGGCAGAAACCACTGAATCAGGCACTGAATTACAGAAAAAAACCACAATTGCTGCTCTTAGAGTTTGCAATCTATATACAAAGACAAGAATGAAGCAGCTCAATAAGAAGTACAAACAAAAATGGAGATGATATCATTCCTCTAACAAGAAGAAAACTAATTGTCAGTTTCGTTGACAAAGGACAGAAGTCATAGAGCTGTGGGGTTTTTGTTGTTGTTTTTGTTTGTTTGGGTTTGTTATTTTTTTTACACAAACTGAGTAACATTCCAAACTTGACTCCTTTTTAGGGGGAAACCAACAATAATTTTAATCAATTTCAGTCTCAACACGTTTAAACTTCTGCTTTTGCTAAGTTTTGTTGTTCTTCTCTGTGCAGGACCTCTTTTGCTCTCTGTGTCCTGAGAGAGCCTAGAGCCACAGGCATGTTCTGTGTAGACCTACCAAAATTGCCTCTGGCTCAACTGATTGTTTTTCTCTGCCTTCAGGCACAACACTAGTATCTGGCATGAACTCCAAAAGACAGTAGTCTCCCTATAAAGGGGCACAAAGGAAAGATGCTTATATTTGCAGTCTTCTCCATGGATTTTTATAGGACCCCAAACCAGTTCACTTATAAACCTAATCTAGTTCTATAAGCCACAGAAAACAGACCTTAGCAAATGCACATAACAGCTTGTGAGTTTATAAGCACAGAGCTCCTCTGTTAACTTCAAAGCAGGGACCACCTTCAGAGAAACACTGTGCAAGTGCTACTGCAGGTATGTGTGTGGATGAAAGGAGATAGGCAAGTTTAGAGCAGTGCACTCTATTTTATCTTCAAACTTTTCTGAATGATAAATGCAAAACTAACAAACATTTACCATAGTGGATTTCCTGATTTCTACTTGACTGTGCCACAAGGGTCCACTTAATACAAAGGAATTTCAAAAAGACTTGAATATGCAGCTTTTTGATGCTAAGCAGCCACTGCAAGCATTAAATGTTCACTATACCACCAAATATGCTTAAAAGATGTTTATAAACACATGTGGTGACATGTTTTAGCCAGCTTTAATTTAAAAAGAAACCATAAAAAGGCCTTAGATACTCTCGTTTGATAGATATGATAATGTACACCAACACAGGTGCCCTGGAGAGACTTAGCAGATGATTTGGCAGGTATAGAAATGCTCATTTATTTATTTTGCCTTTAGAGGCTTTTACTGAAGAGTACTCTGTGAAGATGTCTCAAGGAAGGTCATACTGCTTGAATTTTTACACCTTGTACAGGAAGTCCTCCAGAGAGCTACCTGCAAGCAAGCAGTGAACAAACATTCTTTAGTGATGTTTGCTCCCACCCTACCTCAGCAGCCTGCCAGGCAATTGCAGAGCTCTGCTTTCCCTTGTCGGATGCATGCCTTTCATTTTGATGCGAGCAGAGACAAGATCTGCTTTTTTGTTTCGTCTCATTTCCAGCTGACTTTTTCCTTTGTCAGAACTGACAACTTAGAGGACAATCAAAACACTGAGTAAAAAACCTTGTTTGACCTTACTGCAGAAAGTCTTAAAAAAAAATTAATGTTTACAGCTATTTATATGCATTGGGAAATCACTCTTTCACCTTTGAGTTTAGATGTTTCAAAATGTCTTTTTCAAGCTCTCTGGACATCACCAAACTTTAAGAACTTTTCACAAGCCATGATCTTCATTTAAAAAATAGAGACTGATGAGAACTGATGTTTCTCAAACACTGAGAGACCTTCCAGCTACAGTCCAACGAGTAGATTCACTCTAACACAACTCCAAGCACAAAATGTTTTCAAAACATACACTTTCCACACCTACTTTTTTACATGAAGCATTTTCTGCTCCAGATAAATTCCAATGCCAGTCACTAATCTAGCAATAATTTCTTCATATCCAAAACAAAGGAGTATCCTCTTGCTGTGTTTTTAGGAGATACACCTCATCACTCTGCTAATTATAGCACTGGAAATTTTCAAAGATTCAGCTTATTTTCCAAGTAAAAGATATTCTTTTAGTAGTAGTTGTAACTACTGATTGTTCAGTTAAAAGTGCAAGAATAACAAGGGAAAATAAAATAAAATAATATGATTGCACACATATTCTGTTCCCCACTGAAAAGTATTTATGTTCAACTTCTGTACATCTGTACTGTTTAGCTTGTCAGTAGAATTGGACACAAAGTCATTTGAAGCTTAAAGGTCAGAAGGTGCTTCTTTAACAATTGATCCTGTTCTCTAAGAAAACACTTGAGTTTGAACAGTTATGTTCAAAAAAAAAAGGGGGGGGGGGGGAAGAAATGGATGTTTTAAAGCTCCCAAGTAAGAACACCAAAAGCCATGCAGAAACCAAACTAGAAAGGCCATCTTGACACATCAAGCAAACTTTATCAGACGTCAAGGCCTCAGGCAGTGCTTGGATCTGTGTGCCAGGAGGGTCTGTAGCACCAGGTGAAAGCATACATGGGACCTAAGCTGTGAAATGGTCCTAGTGGCCCTATATGTAAACAGCTTCATCTATCGCCTGTTCTGATGTTAGACATTAGCTTTACACAGAAAGACAAAAGAGATAAGAAAGGGAATGCACAGACTTAATAAGGAA
Source organism: Bucco capensis (assembly GCA_013396975.1). NCBI lineage: Eukaryota > Metazoa > Chordata > Aves > Piciformes > Bucconidae > Bucco > Bucco capensis. The sequence continues at coordinate 953,991 of VWZO01007210.1, forward strand.
CACATGTCATTTTCTCTCCAGTAGGAGGCTAGCATCAGGGTAAGGTTTGAAAAATTGTTAAATCAACTGTTGTGGCAGCTGAACATCCTTGAGGTTAGCCAACGTGATCTAAGCCTTCACAATGTCATTTCAAGATCCCACAAAGCAACCTGGATTGGAAATAGCAGTCAGGGTGAAAACATAGCTTCTAGGTCTTTAAATGCCAGGTAGAGATTGTTCTTCACAATTGCTTCCTGCAGAGGAGGAGTTGGAAACATAGGGATTGTGAAAGGAAGCACTGTCAATCAAATTTTGCAATTTATTTTTTCAATGGTTTATTTTCACCCCAAAGCAATGCAATTCACCTGAGTGGGAAAAGTGGTTGGAAACCTTTAGAAATGTCAAAGACCACTTCTGTACAAGAAAGGTAGGGAATATGCCTAGTGTGTGCCATTAGGCTGGGAGTCAAGACAGCATTGATATGAGGTGCATGATGGCACGGATGTTACTATTTTATCCTGGGTTTTTTTTTTCCCAGCAGTAGAGCCCTGACAGAGCCATTATTGAGTTACAGGGGTGGAGTAAAGATAACCAGAATAAAATACTATCAGTTAATTGAAAAATAAAACTGCATTAATTTTATAGACACGCTTAGATTTCTAAGTAGCACATACCATCTCCTTTATGCTTTTCACTTCAAGTGCTCTGCAGACTGTGCACAGAAGAACCACAGTAAAACTGGAGCCAGATCTAGGGTCAGCAACAGCAACTCTTACAGAGCTTGCAGAACCTCACTGATGGCGGCTACAAATGTTCAGTACAAAGACCAAAAAATCACTGTGTATATTCTCAGGTGGGAGGCAAAGTAAAATATGGTAATTATGGTGGAGGAGGAAGAATTTAGATAAAATAGAACGTAATCTTGAAACTTGCAATTTAGCTAGGATATCAGATTTAATACATAACATTCATCAAGCTTAGCAAGAAGAGCAATGCAATTTCCAGGTATTAGTGGAATCCAGGAAGTCTTCATTTAGACTGAAAATCCTGAACAAGCTTTGTCTCCGCAGCATTCTGCAACATGTGAAAGACCAAAAAGGCAATTTTCAAGAAAACAAATGGTGAAGAAACATAATGATGTATAGAGCTGAAAGACAAACCCCAGGCACATTTACTCCTTTTACATCCTGCTGTCTCTAATGATACCCATGGATCCCTCCCATAGACTGGGCTCCATTAGGCTGCTGCTGAAAAGGAGAAAGATTTACAACATTGCTCTGAACAGTGGTATCACAGGATAATTGTTGTTCCATTGGATTTAGGTTAAATATTTACCAGTACATTGAAACTACGGCCTGAACAGGAGTATTCACAGCTGTATGCACTCTTTTAACTATGTCATTCTTTTAACTAGCAAGAAGAACGGCAGCGTGTGACACAAGGATTAAGATTTCTCTTCCCGATCTCCCTCAACAGCTGGGAGAAATCTTCCTGGTTGTCTCCTCAGCTTTTCTGCTGCACTCTCTCCCAGCAGCATTTACACTTGTCAGAAAGCTGTGCTATTACCACACTCTCCAATTTTATCTCGCATAGCCAAAATGCTATGTTATGCCTATCTACAAATTTCAGCACTGTGCATTGCAGCCTGTTCGTAAAGGAGAAGTTCCTACACACAAAGCCAACATTAATATGCAGCAGTTGAAAATGGATAATCTCACTACACTGAATGCCAATGTTGTAAAACTGTGAGAAACACTAAACTTAGATATACTGTCATACTAAATACAAAACTAATGTTACTTTAGTAGTGAAAGGGAACATTGGAATTACCAAAAGTGTATTCCTATTGTTACAGTGGGAACAATTACAGGGTATTGAGTATGTTATAGAGGGAATTTGACAATGGGAAGCAGTGATGTAACAAGGGAAGTGGTTTCCATACAGTTTCTGCTCTTAATTCCTTTGGGTAACAGTGATAGAAAAAATAGAGAGGGTAAGAGACAGAGAAAAGAACACTAAACTATTTCTAATCACCTTAAGTGTACACTAGAGAATCTGACAGCAACATTAGTGAAATTACACAGCATAGCTCAGATCAGAGGGAGTAGATTTAATATACAGAAACCCTTTCATAGGCTGTACTGAGGATAATATGGTAAGGAACATTGGGCTGGAAATTTGCAGGGCAAAAAAAAAATGCACACTGTACAGTCTCATTAAAAGTTTGAGAGCAGATGATATTCTTGATTACAAATCTTTCTAGAAGCTGCAGCAGCAAGACCCAAACTGACATAGCCTTATACCACTAGCAGTTACACAACAGTTTAAATACAGTCCATGCCTGGCCAGCACAGTGATTACCATATTCACAGACAGTCTAAGCAGCCTATCTTGAAGACACAAGGACTAGTATGTGACATAACTTATTACAGAACCTAAAATGATCTTTGACAAAACAAAACTAGAAGGAATAAAAGCAATAGAAATTGCCCAAGGAGCAATAACTGAACAGAAAACAATGCTGACTTACACCTAAATCCCAAGGCTCTGACAGCCTCTGGACAACCAGCAACATATACATGCTTTCAATGCATCCCAGAAAAGCAGAGAGAGCTCCTTAAGGCCATGTAGGAAAATGTGCTTGTAGGCAAAAGATGGGGAACATGCAATGGGAAGAATGTCTGTCTGTATAATACAGATACATGCTCTGACCTATATTGAGACAAAGGTCTTTGCTAGTCAGAAATGTAGCTATCCAGAAGAGGTGTGCCATGACATAGCTCAATGGAAATGGAACATTTGGGAATTGGATTTAACTAGGTCAGTGCCAAGGCTATCAACTCAGGAGATGTTCATGTGGCCAGCAAGAGGTCAGCAGCTCAAGTCTAGTGAGGAGTATCCCTAAATTTGTCATCCCATCTGTCCATAGCTTTCACTTACTTTCACCATTATCAACAGGAAGAGAAGCACTTGATTTTTCACTGCAGAGATTAGAGGAGAGACACGGACTAGAGGGCAAAGCACAAAAATAAGTATGTGGAGAGAGGTACAGATGATGTGCAACAGATAGATGCAGAGCATCAGTGGAAGGAGAGTTTCATAGGGAAAAGGAAGATTTATAAAAGCAGGTTTTCAAAGGAGCTAGAAGCTGTCACACAAGTAGAAAGAGGATAAACAGCAAAGAGCTGAGGAGGTGGCATTCATCTCAAGCAAAAGAGCAGGCAATGAGCTATATAGAAGAGACATGGAGAGAGAAGAGGTGCTGGAAAAGAAAGAAGTGTTTGCACACTTTTTCTGAGGGTAAAGAAAATTCATGAGCATACAGGGAGGTCTGCAGTAAAGGACCAAATGCTGAAATCCACTCCTACCTCCAATCCCTTGCTCCACATCAGTTGACTTTTAAGGCATGCTATATGGCTGATCTGTTGCTGTAGTTTTAGGTGAAGGCTGTGAAATGAGGAGGAGAGTTGCTCATTAAGATGGAGCAGTATTTTATACTGTGTAGGAGGGTGTTGATCTGGTATGATGCACTGTGCAGTGTTTACATTTACAGGAGTGCCAATAGCATAGACAGATGCTTTATAAAACAAACTACAAACATCTTCAAAGTCAAAGGTACACAGATATGCCAGCACAAGGCAAATACTACCCTTGTCTTTTCTGAGAGCAATAAACAGCCCATTCAGACAGATCGAATGTGGTTAAGGCAAATAAAGCTAAACTAGGCCAAGATTAAGATTGAAACACTATTTAAGCACTTGCAGAAAAAATGCTGAGCTTCATCCTCAAAGGGAAATGTTCACGACCTGGTCACTCCTCAGAACTGGAAACCTGTATTTTATCTCTTATTGAAAGAACCTGTTTATATAGTCCATCTCTGTAACTCTCAGTGGTCTGCCTATATCTTACCTTGGCTGGGATCACAGCCCCATCCAACAAATAAGCAGTGAAGCTAATTTCTCTCTCTTTTTTTTCTTTTTCCTGGCAAAAAAAGCAGTGGTAAGCTTGATTCTGCTAGGGTTCTCACAGAGTTAACATGGATATCCTCAGTCCTGCAAAGCAGGTTATGGATGACCAGCATGGCCAAAGATAAAGCTGGCTATAGGACAACTGATAAATATTAAGGAACATACAAACATACAGGCTTAGAATTTGAATATTTTAAGAAGGGCTGGCAAGCAACCCTTATCAGAAAGGGTTAAATATCCAGGAAGAATCCAGAGGGAGGTGCACATCCACCCTTTTACTTACAAAGTTGGAGGGATCTCTGCCAAGAGGAGGAGGAGAGCAGACAGAGCTATGCAGCTTTTCTCAGCTCTTTGTCTTAATCTCCAGGACAGTTCATACCAAAGAAAAGAGGCTTTCAAAAAGGTAGCACTGCTGCTTGAGAAGAGAAATGGTGTCTGCCAGAGTCCCTTTCTGCATAGCTTGGGGAAGGGTCATGGGCCTGATCAGTCATCTACTATCTCCCACAGAAAAAAAAATGCCCTGAGCAACTGAGGTTGGGAAGAGCACAGAGAGGTAGGGAAGATCACAGAGCATCATCTCAAAAAGTAATAGTTAGGACAGATAATGCATCATTTTAACCAGGTATTGTCAGATCAAATCAGTAATGCTGCTGCTACCTAGCTTCAAGTTAATGTAGGTCAAGGCACTCCATTCCTCTCTTCTATGTAATCTCCCACACTTGTTATGTAGATAAATGCAAAACAAACAGCACACTCAAAATAGGCTGAAAAGACAAAAAGATCACTCAGATTATGCTGTAGGCATGTAAGACAGCAGGAGAGCAACTCTTTCAGATGTGGGAGATGAGGTATATTATTGTTCTTTAAGATTTTTTGGCCTGTTTTCAGGACACAATTTAATTGTTCTTAGCTGAACAAGCAATGACAAAGTGTATACTGTCTCCACAATAAATATAGGTATATGACCAACACAAAGCCTTTCAGTGGAATTTACAGAGGTGATAAAATGGGTCATACCATAAATGCAGTGACCAAATCAAATTACCAGGCCTTTCTTGATAGAGCATGCACTCAAATACATACAAATGAAGTCACTCTATAACAAACCCTTTTTAAAACAAGCACAAGCTAAAAGCAGCTGGAGAAGCTTAACTGCAGTTGTGTTACACTGTTACCAGTTAAAAGGCTTAATTCAAAAAGATTAACTCTAATTTTTAATTAATGACAGAGAATATTGTTACACCAGTGTTCCCTCAGCAAGTTTGCAGATGATGCCAAGCTTGGAGCAGTGGCTGGCACACCAGGAGCTGTGCTGCCATCCAGAGTGACCTGGACAGGCTAGAGACATGGGCAGGGAGAGACTGAATGCAATTGAACAAGGGGAAGTGTAAAGTACTGCATGTGGGAAAGAACAAGCCCATGGATCAGTCCAGCCTGGGAACTGATGTGTTGGAGAAGAGCCCTGGGGAAAAAGCTCTCGGAGTGCTGGTGGCTAGGAGATGCCCATGATTTCATGATTTCATTTCCATGATTCATAGATAACTTATTGGAGGAGTAACAACTTTCTGCCTCACACCTGCAGTGGAATCATCACAAAATGAAAATTGGAGCTTTTGGATTGCCTGAGGTGAGGAGACATTCACTCCTTTCCTCATTTCCTCTCTATCATGTGACTTGAGAAAGTGTAGAAGACTTGCCAGTGCTGCAAATTAAAAGATTGATCAGGTTTATATGAATTTCTGCTACATTGTAAATTGTCATTGCAAGCACCAGGTCATGCTGCTGTAAATTATGCAGGAACTTCTAAACTACTGATATTTGGTAAGTCACATCTTCAACATTATCTGTGCAGCTGAAGGGTTTGCAGGCTTTGCTTTTCCCTGAGTCTCTGTAGTAGCTACTTTCTTGGGGTAATAACACTGTTCAGGCAAAGTTCAGGGAAGTTGTTATCCAGCTGTGAGATACATCCCATCAACTGACACACACTGATTAGGAATGTGAAGCAACCAGTTCTATCTCAGTGCAAAGGAAAACACTTCTACCTAAAACACTTCCAGTTATTTAAGGCTGCCTTGCTGTGATTTGCACTGGAAGAGCCTAGGTATGATTTCCTTTGTGAGAAGAGAAGGAATTCCCATCTGAGGCTGCTACCTGTCCAATGTGCATTTTCACATGGCTTCACCTTTTGGGAAAAGGATGCTAATCCTTCCTCTGCTATAACAGAGAGATGAGGACAACTGACTTGTATTCAGGCAAGCTCAAGGGCAGTTTCTCAGCTGAAATTACTCCACTTAGAGCCTGTTGCAACAGCATTTATTGTATGATATTAAGATCAGCGTGGCTAATGATGGAAAGCAGGAATGTTCTAGTGTCACTAAGTGTACTAAAATCTGTCAGTGTTTATTTCTGTTAATGATTTCACCAATATCTCATGAAGTGCAGTGAAAAACAAACATGTTTTCTTGGCAAACGAACTGATGACAGGGAAAAGAGCCTAGGTGAGCTTAAAAAGGTCAGACTGGTAGCAGAAGCATTTCAGTGATGCAATGAAAGGCAAGGGAAGTATTCTAAGACTACATAGGTAAAGAAACTGTAAAAGACTTTAAAAGGGAAAATAAGTAGCCTTACAGCTATCTTTTGAAAACCACAAAATATTAGTGTTATCTTACAAAGCACTGAATGGAATTTAAATGCTTTTGATGCACACAGCATAAAAAGAAACAGTAAGTTCAGAAAGCAGTCAGGTAGGTGGTTTTGAAGCACTCTGTAAATAGCAGGAATAACCCAAAGCGATAGAACTGAGGTATTACTGCAGAAAGCCACAGCTTACATCTCTATCTTGGCATATTATTTTTCAGTTAAACCAATTACACACAAATCCACTTTTGATGGTTATCAGGAGCTGGTAAAAATGTTCCGGAAAGGGATACAAAATCTACAGTCTAAGGTAAAAATAATAAATATTCACACTACATTATTTTATAATTTATTTTCAAGTAAACATCCCATGAACTTGAAATGTACAGCCTGGGCTGGAAGTTGACAGGTACTATCAAATTATGAGGTACTAAAATTTTTAATTCTCGATTTTTAATCAAATTTTCTATCCTAAACATCAAACAGATTTCAATCCTAAAACATCATGTAAAAATGACAGTCTTCCCTAGGAGATTTATTACTTCAGAGCACAAACACAAAATCTGATTCTGCAAATGCTCCCACACAAGTAACCTCTCTGATATAGGCTGGGTCTCAATGTACTGGCAGGGATCTAGAGACCAAAGAGTCAAAGGTGGCAAACACTGGCTCTATCACAATTTACACCACCTGAATGTTTATCTCAATTTATGCAGAATTAGACCCATGAATATGAGTCCATACCATTGCTTTTATTCACTGGTAATAGTAACAACAAAAGACAGCTCTCAGTCAGAATAAGAGCCCTACTGAAACATTACTCCCACACAGAGCCTTTAATCCCATGTATGAGTATAGTAATTTTTTAGTATAAAATGTGGAAGAGCCAAGTAACTTCCCCAGTATGGTATGATGGATGTGACTAGAGGATATACATGAAGCTGCCATGCAGCAAAAAATAATGGGAAAGATAAAATCTTTCATATCATTTATATTTTTTTTCTGTAATCATGATTTCAGAATGACCCAAATCCAGCTTATGAAAAAAAGCCATCAGAGAACAGATTGAAACTGGAAAGAACAAATCAGAATGAGCAAAATTGGAATAACCCCTTTGAAGTCTAAAAAACCCATAGTTCAAGTTATCTCAAATAGCATCATTAGAACAGGTTGTTATTTGGGGGTATGGAGTGGGAAGCAGGGGACAAAACCAGCCTTAGCTCCACCAATATTACCACAGCAATCTCTCCCCAAATGAACAGATTTGGAATGTGGATCTCCTCATATGGCACACTGTGCTGGCAACCAACAACCATGACCAATAACTTCACTTGGTCTCTGTTCTTATGCCTATAACCCCTTCAATATTTCAGAGTATCTCACCACTATAAGTGCTGCAGTTAAAAGAAATGAAAGTTAATTTCATGGAAGAAAGTCTTTAAAGTACAGTGCAAGGTGCTTTGAAACCCTGCTCCCTGATGTGCATCACCTGCTCAGGACATGAGGCTCTGCTCCTCCTCAGCACATTGCTCTGTTCACCTAACTTTCCTGTGACCACTGTTTCCTCTTCATATATATGTAGGAAACAATTTTATAAAGGCTGTATTCACAAACCCTAAAAGCCAGTGTTTCAGCTGTAAAGAGGTGGTTGTAAAGATTAGTTTCTTGGTGTATGCATCATCAGGGAGATCAGCAGTAGATCCACTTGATGAACACCCTCATAATGAATCTCAACAGCAAGAGAGATTGTAGCTACCATTGCCTTTGCTTCACTCACAATGGTACTGTAAAGGAGCAGATTTTAATGCAGTATGTCTTTTTCAACACTTTTCTCAGCAACAGCATTCATAAGCACTACGACAAGAAGACAGTAACATTGCAGATGACAATCCAATTCCAATTTCAAGCCTCACAGGGTGCTATTACAAACAGCAGGGACAAATTACAGGAGGTACTTTGGCACCTTCAACTTTTAATAGCCATTTTAATGCAGATTATCTTGACAATTTTACTGCATATTTGATAATTTTATTTGGCAAATGGAATGAACACAAGATCATTTTGCAATATAGAGCAACATTTATTTTTTTCAGTATCTGTTTTCCTGAACATCCTTCTAAGGGATCTTATCATAAATCAGTATATCCTGAATTGCTGGCATTTATTTGACTGTGCTGGTAGCTGATGCTGATAGCTACAAATGTGAGTCATAGAACTGTGAATTAGAATATAGTGCATCAATGGATTTCTTTATGCAGAGACTTTTTCAATAGCATCACAGCAGTGACTGCATTTATGGCTCAAGTGGTATCTTGAGTTCTTTTGCCAGCTTAATTTGTCAAGTCAGTTGAGTGGCAATGGGACCTCAGCAATTTCTCCCCTAAAATATATCTCTATAAATACCCACACACAAAAATCAGAATACTCACTAGAAACCACCTAGGAAAGCTGTTGTTTCTTACTAATGCCTCTTCTTGGGGAAGGGAAAACAGAATAATCAAACCAAACCAGTCCACAAAACCAAGATCCACACACGCCTGCATGTCCATACAGGCTAAAATTTCTGTGAAGATTAACATAAATTCTTCTTGTCTGTGTCCCTTAGCACTTGAGCATGAAGTGCTACTGCTGCCAAAACTATAAATAAAACTTCTTTGTACAGCTTTACCAGTAAAAATACTTAGAACAAGTAATGGAGCTTTAGCTAAAGTTGCAGTGCAAAGGCCCAAGGATGATTTGACATCCCACACATTTGTCTCTCTGCCTTCTGGAGATATTGATGGGCCAAATGGCATGTTTTATATTTACCAACGTTCTTGCCATGACAGCAGGACCTTAGCACCAGGCTTCCAAAGGGTTTGTGTTTACATATACTCTAGAAGGAAAATTTTCTGTCATAAAGCTATTGAGAGAAGCTTAATTAGAATGAATATCCTTTCCATGTGTACTAAAATAAACTGTTCTACATTAGAAATCAGAATCAGACACTTAGATCATACAAAATTGAAAAAAAAGACAAAAATGAGTTCCAGTGGTACTGAGGATGGGGAAGAAATTTGGTATAAATTAATATTTGGCCATTTGATTCAAAAGATCAAAAATGTTATTTTCAGAACACTAAGATTTAAGCAAAATAGAATTTTACACACATCAACATCAACAATATGTCTTTAAACTAACAAAACACTAACGCAAATAGAGGCTGCCTGCAACTTAATACTCCAGAGGTAGTAGGTATTTAAATTGTGATTTCAGCTAATTTCTCAAATTCCAAGAGTAAAACTTCTCCTTTTATTCAAGTTATGTGATTATTTTGGTCTATAGTGACTATAATTACAGTCTGCTGGAAGAAAGTAAATCCAAGACCATGTCAAAGAAACATTTTTCTGTCCTGCAGACATCACCAGGAAAAAAGTGATTGGAATTTGAACCAATTCCCTGTCCTTTCTGTGCCTATCCATCAATGATAAAACCCTCAATACCACCACACCAGACTCAAGTTATCATATATTTAGCCTCTGCTTTTCAGGTTTTGTAAAAGAAAAAAAGAAAGAAAGATGGATAAAATTACAGATACAATACAAAAAGAGAACCCAAAGACACTGAAGTTCTGCTAAAAGGCTGTCCTTTGAGAACTGAAGTATATAACTTTGTAATTAGACTTTGGATGAGAGGACTACTGTGTCTTATTCTATTGTTGTTTTTATCAGTGGTCTCTGGAGACTGTGGACAACATCCAGTAATGATTGCAGAATTTGATCATGTTTCTAAATTAATTGTGCTTTGGCCTGTTGGGAGTGTGCAGTCATATCCAGGGGAAAGGAAAGGAATAATACTGTAGCGTGCCAAATAACCCCAAATAGTCACTGTACTCAGCCTGGGCTGTGATCTAAATCAACTCAATTTACATAATCAAGCTGAACGTATTCATTTACATCATGAAGTCTAAGAACAGTAAAGGTATGTAACTGCAGCACAGACCTATTTCTTATTCAGAATTTGCAGTCTACTAGTTGTAGCCAAATGACCTGAAGGTTTTAAAATTGCTCCACAGCATTAACATGGCAAAGAAAGGGATTTATTTGGCTGAATAAAATGGAGTGGAGAGGAAGATTAAAGAGCCTCAAACATGCCAATTTTTACTGTCTATTTCTTTAACATTCCTTTCTGTCTGATCAGATGGTGCCTAATGAATATGCACCTCAGCATCTCTGACCACTCTGAATGGGATTCTCACAAGGAAGTAAGTGGCTGTGAAAACCCCAAACACAAATCCAATTAACATTACAGTATTTTGAGGGGGAAAAAAAAAAGGAAAGGCTTAAGGCTTTAGAGATGTATCAGTATTGAGCAATTTGAATGTTTTGTAGATTTCTAACTAAAGGACAAATTGTTTATTTCAGAAAGTGAGAAAGCCTTAGATTGGTGTTTAGCAGAATGTGCTCTTTAGAATTCTTGAAGTTACTGTAACCTCATCATCTAAAAAGCCACCCAAACACCACATCAATATTCAAACAAGCCACTAAAGTGGAATGCCCTCAGTTAAAGATGATGGCTACAGGACACACAGGACTGGCTCAGATATAGGATGTACCTGGCCAAGGACTTCTCTGCCCAAGGAGGCAGAGTGCAATGTAGAGAAGCCTGAGTGAACAGAAAACTGTGCTTCTTACCAGCACTATGAAGCTCTGGCAGAGCTGCTGTCTATCTCCTGTGCTTGGACATTGCACTCAATGCTGATCTGTGCATTTCCCTTGCAATTCTTATAATTCTAGGGTTAGGGCACTTCTACCTAAGTGGATTGACTCCCGTATGAAAAAGGACAGCACAGAAGCAGCATCTTCCACAATGTCTCATAGTTCCCTTCATCCTATAAACACAACTGTCTCTGCAGCAATGCTTGAGTCATTTTTATACTCAAGAAGAACCAGGAGTCGCTTTACCTGGGTTACCTTCTTCTCACCAAAGACTCCCAGTGTTGAGCTGATAAACTCAATTATTCTAAGTACTGCTTCAAAGAAGTCCTAAAATTCTTCCTTTGGCAGACATGCCTCCTCTTGCCAAGCATGAGCCCAGGGCAGAGCAGCTGCTTGGGCACTTGTGTATCAACTGGCTGTGGCACATGTCCAGCCCAGGGCATCAGAGCCCTCACAATCAGTGCTTCATCACTCAGAGCAGATACTGCATTTCTGGGCTCCTTCTCATGTTAGCTGCAGGGCACCACAGGAGATGGTAAAAATTGATTGCACTTCAAGTAATTTCTGGAAGAAACACTGCTGTTTAAAATGTGAGTGATTCCATTCTGCAGTTGTTTCATTAGGGATAAAAAACCAGAAAGAAAATGAAAAGAAACCTGCAGCCCCACAAATAAAAAACTGATTCACATACAGAGTTTCTAACATTTCCATTCTGGCACTGCCTTTGAAAGCCAGTTTGAAACAACTCCTGCCTACCAAATTGCAAAGGAATTATTCTCAATTACAGCCCTCCATCTGTTAAAAAGTATAGTCACTGATCAGTGCTGACCTCTCCTGCGACAGGTCAAACAGATGAAAAATTCTGACAGCCGCTCAGTTTTGAAGCTCCAGGGAGAGGGAGACAGAAGGAGGAGGAAAGAAATAAGGTTCCTTTGCCCAATTTGATTTCAGTCTTTTTTTGTGTGTATTAGTAAAACTGCGTTTGCTTCCCTTCTACTGAATAAATTGCACATGGCAGTGCAATTTTCTTTAAAGTCATTAGCTTAATGTTTTAATTTAGGTATCATTTGCGAGAATCTTCACATAATCAATCACTTCAGCTTTTGTTTCCTAGTTCTGGACATTTTTGCTGAGCAGCACAACTTTGCTCCTCTCTGTGTTCCTGTACCTATATAACTAGGTTGCATATAAATCAGGTAGGATTCAGCAGTGTCACACTACTGGGAGAGACCTATTGCTGGGGACACCTTGCCAAGCTCCAGAGCAATCACTGAAAACACTCTTTCAAAGCAGATTTGGGTTAATTAAATTTAACTGCATGAAGAGAGTTTTCTTAAAAACCCATCTGACATTTACCTGTGACTGTTCCCTCCAAGAAAAGAGTTTCTGTGAAGGGAAAAGACACTGACCTAATGATAGGTAAACATAAAACAGTCTCACTTAAGACTTACTTAGCAAAGTCTCTGGCATCCGCAAGGTAGAGCTGTTAATTAGGAGTGGGAGCTATTTCTATAGCTGGGCTCCCACTTCTGAGGATTTTAAAAAAGATTAAAAAGACCAAAGAAAGAAGTGTCCCCTCAGGAGCACTTCCAACCCACATTTAGGTCAGCCCATGACTGATCTTTCAGCTATACCAGATGTGTTTTATTAGAGAATCCTGTGTTCTGCCCTCAAAAGAAATGCAGCTACTTAATCTCACTGGAAAGAGTACAATCCAGCTTGTGCAGCCTAGGCAGGCCAAAGGAAACAGGAAAGCAACCTTTTGACATTTTGCTTATGAATAACAGTGAAAGTCTTAGAGAAAATGCTGATATTCATAGTCATTTGCTATTTTTTCCGAAACTAAAATAAAGAGGAAAGAGAGGTGTGGAGCTATTAAAGAGTTACTTCTTGAGATCACTTGCTTAAAAAAACAAACCAAAATAAAAAAAAATTAAAACAAAACAACCCCCCCAAAAACCCACCTGACATGACACCACATTTTTATTCCAGGCTAACCAGAACCCTTCAATCCATACTAAATGATTTCCAGGTTGGGATGCTGCATGTATGATGACAGAACTTGCCTCATTAAAGCAGACTGATTTCAGAAGAAAATGTTATCCTTGAACAAAAATCCAACTGATTTATTTTTAACATGTCAAATCTAAGGTATGTTTTCTTACAAATGTGTATGCCAACCACAGAAATATTTTTTCTATTTTAAGCATCAGCTTCAAAAAAAAAAAAAGATGGAAATTCTTTTGCCTGTGTATCTTTGCCTAAGGTGGCAACAAACTTGTTGCTTTTGTCTCTCAACTAATTGTGGGACAAAATTTTGGATTTTGTTGCCCTCAGCTTTCAACATGAGCAACCTGGTGGAACAATTCCAACCAGGGAGGCTGGTCATGTGCTTTCCATTCCAATAAGTTTTCTGCCTTATTCTCTAAGTCCATTGGCATGCAATATTTTCTTCTCATGCTGACTCTTAACACTCAGTAGCCACAGCATCCCTCAGCCTTCTTTTTTGATTAAATGACCAGGCTGAACAATTACTTTTCCCTCTTAGGCATTTTCTTCATTTCTTGCCTCATTGTTATTGTTCTTCTCTGCAGTCTCACTATTTTTTATCATTCTGTGAGCACCAGAGCTGAGCATGATACCATAGCACTGGCCACACTGATGAGACACGTGAGAAAGTGAAAGGCTTTGGAGAAGATCATTTCATTAGCTCCACTGTTAGCAGAAGACTGCTTCAAATTCATCAAAACAAGAAGTGCTATAATCATGCAAACTGTCATTAAATCCTCTGCAATTAACAGGTTGTTAGTGTTTTCAAACTCTGCAATTCTAGATACCTATTTCCCAGCCAACTTCTTTTTTAAAGCCCATTTTGCTTTGAGTGAAATGAATATGTAGGAATAGGAGAAATCCCAAGGCAGGTTTGCAGCTCAGCAGTACCAGAGCTGTCAAAGCACTGGTAATGTGATTCAGCCCTGGTGATGCAGTGGGTGATGGTTTCTCCCTGCCCCCTGAGACGTTACAGAGGTAGAATTTCTCTGCAAAGAAAGATAGGTGTTGCAAAGTCATTCTGAGAACCAATATTTGGTAAAATATAATCTCAGGGATGAGGATCTCGGCAATGTAGGTGATTTCCAATTGCATTTTGACCACAACTCCTTACAAAAATCCTTTTATTTTTGATATAAAGCTATTTTTTCCCAACTCATACATATTACTGGGCACTACTAAAAGATTTCCATCTCTTTCCCTAGAAAGGATGAGCAAAGCAGCTATTGTAAAACCTCTGGCCTGCCCTACACCAAACTTTCATCAGTTGAGAGGATGTCCAAAGACCATCAGAAAATGAACTGTGTTTCACCCAGTCCTTGAGAATAAAAGACTCCACAATAATTATCTTGATTATAATTATAATTTCAATAATCTGAAAGAGACATAGGTCAGAAGATACTCTGGAGAGCTTTATCAATTAAACTCACCTCCTCAGTTACTGTTGCTGCTTCTACAATGTCTACAGCAGTTTTTAGCTTGGCTATCTTGGATAGCGATAAATAAACTTTTATGATTTTCCAGATGTTAGTGTACAAAGTCTCTCTCATTATTCATGGTCCATAAACCCATACAAAGAGATGGGCACAGATCAAGCACTTGGGAAACCTAATTCCAACTATCTCACCATATTTTAGAAGTAATTTAGCAACAGCATGTTCAGTGCCCTTACTTATGAAGGTTATCTGCTTTAGAAATATAGAAAGCCTCTACTTGTCCTTTCCCAGTAGTTTTTCAGTACTGAAGCTGGTAACACATCTTGATAGCATAAGTCATGCAAATAGCCAGCAAGGGATACTGCCTGCATACAGCAAAGGGTCAGACCTGAAGGCTCATCTATCATGACTTTGTGTTGCTAAACATGCAGTAGTCACGGACTTAAAGAGTCCAAGAAGAATCATGGAACCATGGCTGCAGTTCTCTTTTTTACACAGAATTGGTAAAATTTTATTTTGCATTTTAGCAGACTGGAGATCTTAGTTTAAATCAGTTCTTAGCTACTTCATTGACTACATTACATCATAGACCTTCAAATGGAAAATTAATTTTTTGTTAGTCAACTAAAAATACTACTAAAAGAGCTATTTTATAGCAATGTTGGCAAAGACTAAAATACTTCACAAAATAAAAACCTGTGTTTATATTATATGTATTAGCAGCACGGTCTCCTTTCCACGGATGTGTTCCAGCCTCTGGGAACAGGGATCCCCAAACCACTAGGAAGCACCAAGCAGAGAGATCTTCAGATTCAGACTAGTTTCCCTCCTATTAAAAGGTCAAAGTGAAAATCAATATCCCTAAGCACTCTGATACCTCCCTTATAAGTGATACATACAAAGGCAGTGGGATATAAGACTTAGTCATAAGTTTAAACTGCCCAGTGAAGAGAGTGATGCTTTGAGAGAGCCAGTGACTTCTGAAGACAAGATCTAGGACAACACCAAACCTGCTAGGATAAAGAGTGCAGGAGTGTTCTGCCATAAGAAGAAGAAAATGAACCAAAATTCTACACCACGTATATTTGTCTGTAGGTGGATGCTACCATTTTTAATGCATAGTGTTTCATTGCCAAGAGATCAGTTAGAACATATGGATCAAATCATCACTTTCACAGAGCCAACTGTGAAGGAAAAAAACCCAGCAATTTTGGTCTCATTCCTTTAGGGGACACAACCAGAAAATAACAGCAATTCTTTTCCTGTACTAAGCACCCTTCCAACCCACTTGTTGCCCACAACTTGGATTAGTCCAGCTCAAAGGAATGTGCCCCTCTTAACATTCTGGACCTGAAAACTCCACAAAGCAAATCCACAGTGAGTGCCAGTGGCTCTCAGTTCTCAGCTTAGTGGGTGTATAGAGGTGTATGCATGGTTTCTGTCCTCTCTCTGTTGCTGATGTAGCCCCTACCCCATGCAAAGAAAAACAAGATCAGGGCTCCCTGGGACACACCATCATGTTTTGCACACTCTGCAAAAACACACCAAGGTCACTCACACACTGCAGGCAGGGCTGCCTGGAACACAGGGTTAGATTTGCCACAACAAAACAAAAATTCAGTATTATGTGAAAGAACTCACTTTACCTTTTAAATAAAACCAAGGTAAATTGGCTTTAATTTACCCTAGACATCCTCCAGGCTTGCGATACTCAGATGTAACACTGAACTCATCTTCTGATCACTTCATGTTAAATTACAATTCTGTAGAAATTAAAGTGCTAAGCATAGAGCTAAGAAGGACTAAACATTTTAGAATGCTCCGCAGGGTTTTGGTATTCTGAAAAGCTCCCAGCTCCATTTATGCCATATAGGAATTTCATAAGTGATTCACTGAAACTAGGATCAAAACAAAAGTTTGAGGAACTAATAAGTCCTTGTACCTCCACATTTCTCATCTATAAACTCAGTTCTGTTATTACAAAATCTTGCCTGCCTCTCTTGATGATGGATATAACAAATGCACAATTTGCCTCAGAGGCAGAGCAGAAATTAAAAATGCATTAATTCATGCAAACTGAGATCTGGGATACAGCTGATTTGTTTTGTTCTATTATTAAAAAAAGAAAGTTTAAACAAGATGAAAATTCAGTATGAAACATAATCCTGAAACTCCTAGGGTCCACTACAATGCTTGGAAAAAACCCAAATACATTTTATCCAAAGTATGGCACCAGCTTCTATCAAAAAATTATATGTTCAGTCACAAATGGTTATTGTAAAATCTTTATTAACCTAAGTGCATATAAAAATTGTGAATTCTTAATACAAAGCAGTATTTGACTTTTAAATTTCATTTTAAGCTTGCCCTGTTCACTTGGAATGTGATTACAGAGTAAATTAAAAAGTAATCACATGTGAATTACATTTCCTCATGAATGTAATGACTTCAGTAGACTGATTAATGTTAAGCAGTGCCTGTCCTACCTCATGCATACCTTCCCAGGTGAGATGTACAAGATAGCTGTCGTGAGTTGATTTAATTTCCTTTCTCTGGTAGTCCAGTGAGAAATGCTGAACAGAAACCAATTCAGCCCGTTCATTAGATCTGTATATGTTCACTTCTTTGGTCCATCCAAGCACCATCTGCAAAATGCTATCAGTGTCAGCTTATGATTGTGAGCAAGACCCAAGAGACCTAGCTCATCCTCTACACTGTATTCTAGCCAGGAAAACTCTTTACATTTAGATAGAACAACTCAGCTAGTGCATAGAGAAAGAGATACATATATGTCAGCATATTAAAGGCTGATGAAAAAGAATACCTTGTCAATAAACTAGGAAATAGGCCTGTCTAGGAAAATACACACATATAAATATATATACACCTATTTAAAAAAGCTGTACATAACTCAAAACGTGCCTACAATATTTTTTCATTTGGATGTATGCAGTAAATAAAACTTACAATATCACAGGAATAATGTATTGTCTGTGAGTAAAATAGATGCCACACAATTCTGTCTCTGAGACAACACTAACACAACAGCCCAATGCAAACTTTGTTTCCCAGGTATTATTTTAAATGTAAATAAGAACCAGAAAGAGTATCAGCCTTATCCTCCATTTGTTTGTATCAGTTCTCCTTATGTCTCATCCTCTTTTTCCCCGGGGAACAGTCATAACCCTCTTTTATTCTTGACTTTAATAATAAATAGGAATCCACTTAATATCATAGCTCAAGTGTGTCACAAGAAGTAAATTTGCTTTTCTACACGGGTTTGTATGTTTCTATACATAGTTTCTGTTCAGGTAATCATATTTCTGGACCCTTCATAAGCAAAACATTCCACAAGATACAGACACAAGGGTGTTTAATGCTTATGAGAATGGTCTCTGAAGACAAGAAGATGTCTCCAAAGGAACCAGCCCTACATGGCCCATCTCTGGTCTCAGATAGTGATACTGATGTTTTTCCAGTCTTAGACATCTTGATGGGCAATGAAATGAATGTGAGATGAAAATATGGAGAGCAGCATTTATAAAGCAAACTTCTCACTTAATATTTACCCAGCCAGAAAAAATAAAAAATAGACACAGCAATGATTTTAGACCAACCGAGCAGAAGGTAAAAGGCTAAAAAATTAATTTTGCAACTTAATTCAGCCTTGTAAATACTAAACACAAAAGCACCATCTAATTGTTCCAGAGCACAGTTCATTTCTGCTGGCAAGAGAACCGTTTTGAATTCTAAGTGTGCTTTTTAGTGGCAGCAGGACAATAAATTCCAGCATCTTAACGAGGCTTTTTACAATTACATGTGTGTGCATATATATTCCTTTTCATTACCTTGTGTTGTCACTTTCCATTAATTGTGAGTCCTCAGCAGTAAGACTCTGTTTCTTACTTATTTTCCTCCCTGTCCCAAGCTCACTCCATCTCCTCCTAGCAGTGCTCCCAGCACAGCCTAACACTTCTGCTTTTTGCTGTCCTGGTTAGGTCCCAGGTGGGACCATCCTCTGACAGCCTCATCTGTTGGCTGGCTCTGCAGCAGTACTTTGTTTTCCAGCAACCACCTGTATCCAAACAGCTCACATTTTTGACTTATTAGATAGTAACAGCCCAATTTAAAACTCTATTTCTGTTTTGAAGCAGAAACAAATAAAAACTCCATAAATTGGACTGTCTCCTGATATGAAGGAAAGTCCCTGTAAGTAATCAACTTATAATCTCTTTTTATATGTAAAAGTTCAAAATATTTAAAACATCTGCTTTACAAGATTCACCTGTAACAAGACTATTAACACAACTAGTTTCTCAAAGAAGAAACTTTCCATGTTGTGTAACATCACGCTTATTTTCCACCCCATAAGATTGTTGCTATAAACCTTGCTCTTGACCCAGTACTTCAGTTTTCTTTCCTGAGAAGAGCACACAATCACAAGACACCATTTTTCAGATAGCATGTAATAGTTCTCTCCTCATATCTGCTTCTTTTCTTTTTCTTTTGTTCCCTTGGACATTAACCCCCCCAGGAGACTACTCAAAGACAGCAAGAGATACTACTGTCCCAACTATCACTCTGCCTCTTAAATAATATAGCTGGAAATTAACTGACATTAATGCACTGGTTCAGAGTTGTACAGGAGATGTTTACAAACAGCAGTCATGGTTGACTGATTACAGATAGGTAATTAATTTAGAAAAAGGATATTGTAAAATAAGAATCCAATATAATCTCAGCAGGTGTTACTCTAGTCAGAAGAACACAGCAGAGCTAGAATGCTGAATATTTAGATTTCACTGGCATCATATGTCCTGCACAAAGGAAATCTTTTTTCTATTTACCTGTCCTCTTCCAGTTGTAAACATATTTGTAATCACAAATGTTCAATTCAGGGCTTGACTTAAGTTAGTTGTTTACTAGAATAAAGATTCAGAGTGCAAACACAGTATTTCTCTGCCCAGAATGAGAATCTTAGAGCACACACTGCTTGTAATGAGTATTACCATTGAGACATTTTTCTGCAAAATGTGTTTCCTGAATTATAAATGAAAATAAAATGAAACATCTAGCTTGGCACAGGTTGCTTCAGCATGCACCTACTGCCATTTTTCAGGGCAAGATATTTTCAGAAGCAATGCAGTGAAGGTGACAGGACATTACTGTGGATGTCAGGATGCCGAAGTCTATCTGAGCTCTGCCATTCATGTACCATACCTCTTTTCTAAATGACATCTTACCTCCATGCCACATTCTCCTGCTCTATTTCCTTCCTATACTTAGCTTCCATGGTTGGTTAACACATGCCTATCACATGGCACTATGGCAATTAAAATGTTCTAAACAAAGTAAGTTTGAAAAGCCCTTAAGTGATGGACAAAATTGTTCATTGAAATGCACTTTTTGAAACACATATTTGACTGTTACTAAAGGACAAGAAGAAAGCACGACATCTTTACCTGCCTATGCTCAGCGTATAGAAGAACAAATTTATTAAGCAGGCAACATATATAAAGAAAAAGAAAGTAAGAAGGAAAAAAAAGACTATCCCTTTTAAAACTAGGAACACTCATTTGAGATGCAGAAAACCCAACTTCAAATCCCTATGCTGTTTCCTTCCGTGGCTTGAATCTGGTTCATGCCAAATGAACGCCCTAAGCGCTTAGTAACTTTGAAGTGCAGCAGGTTACTTGCTCTTGTATTTTGTAAAACCTTTCAAAAGATCTTTTCATTCCAGTGAAAATGAAGCTGATTTCACAGTATCGTGTTTTTGTGCACCTTGGAATTGATGTCTTCCCGCCAGCCATATTAGCATTCTTCAAGATTTCATTCAAACGTAAGTGAAATCGCCTTCAAACTTCTCAAAAACCTTGAAGGCAATTTAGGATTAATTTTCTCAAAAGCCTTGATCTAAAATATTCAAATATGGATGGATTCATTAAGGTGTTAAGTAAATATTTCTTCAACAACTGATTTTATCTCAGGATTCTGCCTTTACCAGCTATTGTAAAAAGTGGAGCTAATACAGAGAACCAAGGATTTTCAACAAAGAAGTGAAAGCCTCTTGTTATTCTCACTGGCCTTGGAGTCCCACTGCCTCATAAAGACAACAGTTAAGTCCCCATTAGTTACAACTGCAGAAATAAGCCTATTTAATGTATTGATATTTTTTGTGACTTTTGCAATTAGGCCTCTTGCTATGTTAATGATAAAGGGCAGCAATGAAAGACACAGTAGTAACTGCTTCAAGTGGCACCACAACCTTTAGGCATCCTTAAGAAGCCCAGATAGCATTTTGAAGGTAACAATTATGCCCTTACACTATGTAATTTTAAGACAATTGGCTGAAATACCAATTCACATCTTGTGTTCTCTTACTAATAAAATAAATAAAATATACTCCACTACTAAGAGCATTAAAAGCTACATTTTCCTTCTGACAGAGATATAAAACTGTCATTAATATGTTATAAGAGAAGATTATAGTCCTAAATGTAGCTATCCTTTCCACTTCTGACATGTCAAATTAATCTTTGCTTACACCATTACATGAACTAGACACAGGATGAAAATTCATGCCTCCATAAAAAGACACTCTTAAGACTTCTGCAATACTCAATTTCCATTCTAAGTGCTAAGTGAGAACTTGGACCTCATTGCTGCTGTGAGTCTTATGAAAGGCTCAGATATTTCTATGACAACTGACAATATAGCCTCCTAAAACTGCTACAAGATGGACAAAGCAGTACAAGTGTTACCTGCATTGGTTGAATTTTGTCTACCAAGAACAAATGACATATATAGTATATACTCTGTATATTTATGTCCAGAGTTGTCAATTCACAATCCAGATGAAAACTCCACATGGTTAATAATCACATAGATTGTGAACTGCCTTATAAGCCACACAGCTGATTACAAACAAATTTGACTGCTTGTGACACAGACCTAATCTTCACTTCTCTGTAACAACTGCTTCATTCAAAGTTGGACTGTCTAATTTTAAGATTAAAAATTAAATGAAGACCAAGATTAATTACATTAACATTGTTTAAACAAAGATTGTCAGCTGGCATCTTTTAAGGAAAAGGTCCAAATTAGTTCTGTCAGCTTCCTTTTATGCAATTACATGTTACAATGATAAAAGAGGTAACAGTCATGTTTTAGAAGTCGACTGCAGAAGGTGTTCAGAGGATCTGAGCAGAACAGTATATTACAGGCTCCAAAGGAAAACAAATACAGAGACTGATCATCACAATTAATTCTCAGAGCTTCCAGCCATGGCCATGTAGCCTCAGCTAGTCTGTAAATACATTGTAAATTACAGGCATTCAGGAAGCAAGTAAAGGAAGATGAAGTGAAAATGCTTTATCACCAGAAGTTTGAAACAACTGCATTGTTCCATGAGGCCCTTGTGTAGCACAAGAAATTCAGACTGTTCTGACTGTGCATTGATTGGGAGCTAGGGGAGAGTGAGAGAGAACGCAGCATACCTCTATGGTATGTGTTTTTAAAGTATCACTTTTCTCCTCTAAGGAGGAGAATAATGTGAAGAAGCAAAACCCCTGAAGTTTTAAGGGGAAAAAGTGCCTACACAATGTCCCACCTCCCAGTAAGCAAGCCATGGTGCTGGCTAGGCAGTTTGGCAGAAGCTCCTGAAATGAGTAGCTCACAAAAGCTGCTCCTAAATTTGCTTTATTTTGTTCTGCACTCTTGATCTCACTAAAGTAGTGCAGCTGAGAAATCTTATGCTGATTTGGGTTTGTTTGATCTGATGCTCATCCAGAGCCATTGTGGGCCATTCATGTGGAAACAGGAGCCTCTGGGAAAATGGTTCTTTGCAGCTATTCTCATCTCAACGTACCTGGTTGCAAAGGAAGCACTCGAGGTAATCTCTTTACATGGTAATGTCACAAGTTAAAGCACCTTTTCTCCACACCTGCCAGGTTTAAAAAGGCTGTCAGAAATCTCTGCTCCCAGTGCTGAAAAGCTCAAGCTAAGATTTGGTGTGTTGGAAAACACTGTACCTTAAATTGGTCCCTGACTTGGGATTCAGTGTTACCTTTGAGCAGTGAAATCCCTCACTTGGATGCATAATGATTAAATCTCTGTGGCATGAAGATGTTTTAAAGAGCAACTCAAAAGAGTCTTACCAGACAGAAAGTTGGAGCACATCCAGTGAGACATGATATATATACAATCTACCATGTGTGCATCAGGAGAATATACAGAAAAGCATAGCTGTGTGCTAGCTATAAGTACCTACATGTACACCAACATACACATGCATATGGTGCTGAACTACAGCTGTTAAAATTATACATTCAAAGAGTATAGATTCCACCTAACCAATCATTCAAGATGTATTTACCTTTAATCAGCATAAAGGACATGATAAGAAAGCCAAACTTGTCACCGTGAAGATCTGCTAAGCCAAAGGCATTCAGAGTGGTTTGGATAAAGCTCCAGCATTATTAAGTATTTTAATCACATTTTTATAGGGACAGTTGTTGCTGGAAACCTGACCACATTTTTTGATGGCCTGCCAAGTATGAAGTGAGCCAAGGATGCTCTGGAATCATCCAACATTTTTTGTAAACTGGCTTTTGAAAATTAAATATTAGCCTGGAGTGAAAGTTAAAATCTGAAAGGGTAGCACAAAAGCCTATTAAAATCTACTAAGTCTATTTAAGTAAGAAGTTATCTCAAGTAATAAGAGCACAGCAACTACAATCTTCACTTAGATAACATCTTTCAACTTGAACCACTATTGAGCCTTCTCAGTTAGCCCTTTCATGCTCTTTGGTGCTATACAAAGCCTCATAACCATTGTTAAACATGAATACACATTTTTTCATGAGGTTATACAAATGTCTCCTGAAATTAGTACTGGAAATCAGGAACAAGAAAAAAAAAAAATTCTGAAGTTCAAGAGATCTTCTAATAGCAGTCCTTACTCTTTGACTAATGAAAGGAGTACTTTCTCTAGCATTTTGTAACTATTATATGAATACCTGACAGATAAATGCTGGCATCAACTTGTTTGTTTTGATTGAGAGGGAAGAAAAACAGATGTAATTGTTCTATTAAAATGTGAAATTAAAGTTGATTAATTTAACTAAAAAATATAGTGGTTTTCCCCCCCCCCCCCTTTTTTTTTAAACCTACCATAACTTGTCTCAAAAATCTCTCAGTCCTCACAGGATTAATTAATCCCTGATACTTGACAACTAAACACTGCTTATTACTATACATAAAGACAACACGACAATACCCTAAAAACAAATACCAAGTTTATGGCACATTAACATTTTTGTAGAGTTTTCAGCAAACCTTGTGCAAGCAGTCTACTGATGGATAGCAATCTATCTAGGAAAAATATGATCTCACTCACATGACTGCGTAGATTACCAAAAGACCATAGGTAATTTCATAGCATTTCCTCCAAGAAAATAAGAGTAATCTTAGCATATTGCTACTGGGAGGGGTCCTGATATTAAGGGGATTATGATGACCTTGAAATATAAATGGGGAAAAAGAGATGAAAGGAAAATTATCTGTAATTTTTGTTCTCAAGCACTTGTAATTCTAAAGAATCCCTAGGTAAGCTCCATGCCTCATGATTCTGACAGAAGCAAAGCATTCCAAGCTACTTCCATAGTGCACTGGGGAAGGATACCTGCTTATCCCATTGCCATGTCTTTTACAAGAAATTTCAACAAGTAAGTTTTTCTGTTCTGCTCACTGATACGCAGAAAGCTTGCTAGAGCAACCAGTACATTTCAGTTTCATTGAGAAACTTTATTTTTCTTCGGCAATATCAGTTACTGTTTTAAGAAAACAGCTTTTGCCAAGAGCTATCAAACACTGGGTTACTGTAATTATTTCTTCCTTGAAATAAAGAGGAATAGTTATAGTGCTGTTCATTTTTAAACAGAAACAACAGCACATTTTCTATCTTCTTCAGTTCAGTTATTAAGAAGATACATGGAAATACCAAATTCAATTTTTCTTTAACTGGTATTGAGCTCACTTTCCTTGTGATGCTCTTATTATGCAATTTGTTGCCGCCTTTGCTCAAAATGGTGCCATCTGTAAGGACATTATTTAAAGATGCACCCTCACCACTTGAAGAAGCTGCATTCCTAGCACAACAGAAGGGGAGGTTTACATTTCCTTTTATAGCTCCTTATAGCTCCTTAGACCTCTTGCTCAAAGAGCAGTGCCAAAATCAAATTCCAGCAGTAGTCCATTGCACTCACTACTATAGAAGAAATCAAGAAGTAGAGGCAGATGTAGAAGCTGTAGAAGAGGTAGGTAACACAGATGACTGCTGAGTTCCTGTTACTCTTTCATTATTTGAGCTAAAACAAACAGCTCATTAATGAGCAAAAGCCACAGTAAGGGATGGAGCTAAAGAGCTCATTGTTTTGCCTTTTGGCATAGCCCTTGACAGTCTGGAAGTACGGACAGGATGAGATCAATCACTCTCCTGTAGATTTGGTAACACATATCTTTCAGGTTGCACAGTCACTTCAGACTGAGCCCATAAAATGCTCAAGAGTAACTAAGGAACAGCAGCATTACACACACGTGTACACGCAGCAGTCTGCCCGAGATATGCTACGAGACACAGAGAGAAGGGGGTAGAGTGTGGGTAACATTCAGGCAATATATACAGAGTAGGCCAGAATGTACACTGAGGCATATTGCATCTAAATAGCCAAATTACATATACTGTATTTTAGCAAAATTAATGATGAACTGAACTCAGAGGCACCTCATCTAAATTTGAAATGGAAATATGCATCTGCCATGTTTATTTCATTATTATTTCATGAGGAGTCTATGCTTGTTTATGAATTCTTAAAGTATATTTAAGCAATCAAGCATAATAGCGGTGTAATTATCTCAAACTTATTGCAGTTCCAGGACTTTATGAGAAATCTAAGTGCATTTCATGCAGCTAGCTCCCAAGGTGTCTCACTCATGAGCTTATTCCCTGCTGTGTCTCATTGAAAAAAAACAACAACAAAAAAAACCAACTAAGAGGCACTGGCAATCACCAGACAAGAAAAAAAACAAACCACCAACATGTTACCTGCAGGGGAAGGCAACCCAGCAGTCATATAAACTGATATCAGCCCCATCAGCTGTGTCCACATCCTTCATTGCCCCAGCCTGAAGCCTGTAGCAGAGATCTTACAAGATCTTATTTTTATTGGGTTCAAAGCTAGCTCTGTAATGCATTTCTGAACCTGGCAGCTGTGCCTTGCAGCCAGCTTGCACTACTATTGTCACCTTTAGGGGAAAAGAATACTGTTGGGGCGTTGGTATATAATGAAAATGATTGAAAAGAGGCTTTGCACTTAATAACACTGCTGCCATGGTGATCCCTTTTCCATTCTGCTGCTCACTGGCTAGAAAGATCTTGCCTGTTCCCCTTCACATGTAGTATTAGCTCTTTTTTAGAGACAGAGGTGGGAATGCTCAGCAGTTTCCATATCAGCAGGACAGCACAAAGCAGAAAAACTCTTTTGGGCCATAAGAGAAGGGACAAAGGAAGTAGCTACAACTTGCCAAGAGGTTTTTTGAATGTGGGCGACAAGCCCTGTTTTGTGGATTGTTCCCACAAAAAGGATTGTTCAGTGTTCAATGTCTATGGAAGACATGTTTTTTTGGCAATATCCTCAATATATTCTCATCAGAAGTTAAGAAGAATTTCTAGGATGAAAGACAAGGCACACAAGGGGAAGTGTCAGGCATTCTTAGAGACCAGCAAAGACCTTTCCCTTCTTTCCAAACTAAAGTGAGAAGCCAGCTTGTTGGAGCTAGGTAAAATTCTTATCCAGGCTTGCTACTTTCAGGGCATGTTTCCTGTAGATGTGGGCCACTTTTCCTGTGAAATCAAATATGGAGATAGGGTTTAGTTTCAGATTAGGACTCTGAAACTCACTGTGAATTGGACTCAGGCTCCAGCACATATTATCTTTTGTTGTCTTCAAACTGATCCAGCTAACTAAACCCTTTCCTCTCAATAAATCCCAAATGGGGTCAAATGTAGGAAAGTTCATCTGCTGCACAAATTATTCTCAAGCTAAGCTTTTCACAGACAACACTTCTAATTATTAATGATTTGAAGAGTGTGAAAAGTGAGATGCAGGAAAACACGTTCATAAATCTTGCCTGGAGGTCTACCTTAAACTCAGCTTGAAGAACTGCCACTGCTCTAAATTCTGATACACACCTTTGAACTTTCAGCCTTGCTGTGGTACAATCAGGACAAATGGGAGGTGACAGCTAAGTAGCAATGGTTCTGTAGCATAAAACGAAATTCATTAGATGAACTTTCAAAGGATCTATGCAGTGTTTCATACTGAAAGAGCAGCTTTTCTACAGCCTGTTTCAAGACATCCGACACTATCTTGTTCCAAGACAAGTCTGGCTGCAGGGGAGTTTGTCAAAAAATTCTGAACTGATACAATAACTGGATACACAGTCATTGACAAGGATTAGGAGATTTCCTTTATGGTGCTGCTGTAAAAAGATTAGTTCTTTGGGTTTACAGTGTAAATACCTAAAGGGAGATTTATATTTTTTTTTAATGTATGAACTACAAAAATATCATAGTATTTCATTGTGAGATATGAACTTACTACATTTTTGAAACCACTCTTCTTTTCTTTATTGTTGCATTCCAATCAACGAACAACATTTCCCATGCAATCCTTCCTTTTATGTCATCCTTTGCTTTATTAGCTCTCTTCTTTTTAGCCCTAGTTCTACTTTCAGGTGATATTTGATTAATTTGTGATCATTACTTCTGGGCATCATGTTCTTTAAGATACACTATTGTGCAGAGGATTACACATGGGAAATAACATCGTTTGTATTTACTTTGTTTGTTAACCTTTCTCATTGTTCAGTGCCCATCTTTCCTTTTGTGCCACAGATACTGTATCTGACTTTACACTAGCCACCAAGTTTTGGTCTCTGGTAATTGAACAATTCTTTATGCAGTGCATTTACTGAGGTCAAAAGCTCTGGACATCTCACATTTTTGGAACGCACTGAATTACATGGGCAAGTAGGTGTACAGTTGTTTAAAAGAATCCTATACAAACACTTTTTAATCAGCAAAGGCTCTTCAAAATATATAACAGCACTGCACTATCAGAAACTCTTGTTTGGATGCCTATATTAAAAGCACAAAGATTATTCAACCTGCTTTAACCTAAAGTAAACTCTCATTACCTGACACCAAAGCAATATGTATATGCATTGTCCATCCACTAGTAGTACTTGGGCTCATAATTTCTTTTCTACTAATATTGCAGAAAGAAAAACATACAGCATGTCCCTTTGAGACAGGAAAATCATAAAGATAGTCTTGGATCCAATGCTATTGTATGTTAAAGGGCTTATTAGAATTTAAATTACTATTGTGTATTGTTTTAATATGTCTTCACAGCATGCACCATAACAGTTCCTTTGCAGCTATTATACATTGGCTACATCAATTAACAGAAATGCACATTATGTATTATGGACCTATATAATACCTAATACATTTTTCCACAGTCTATTTATTCTTCCTAATGTGCATTCAGAAAACACACTATGAGTTTTCTTAAGAAAGTAATGTATCTGTGCACTTACTTCAAGAACAATGTACGTGTATACATACAATTGGATCTACTGACTCCTTCAAATTGAATTTTACTCTTTTTCCTTTTGCAAATGAAGTCAGAATTCCATTGTGTTTCTTTTAAAATATATAGTTTTAAAACTATGGCATTAAATTGATGCTTTGTTCCTAGTGCCAAATCAGGGAGAAAAAACCCTTATTAACTGCCACCTAGCAACACAGACAAAGAAACTTGGGCAAGTTCAAATAACTTTATAAATGTAAAAAATGTCAAATCTAAGTCTACATGATCAGATGATTACATTTGATATGCAATATCACAAAATAAGCAGACTGCGAAATACCTAAATGCAAGTCACTAAATCAAGACAATGTGTTGAAATTGGCTTTCTTACAGATCATCACTGCTAGAATCAATATTTTAACATTAAACTTGATATTTGTGACTCTGCCTCAGAAAGAAGAAAATAAAATCTTTAAAGCAGTGCTGAGAATTTAAAGACCATTTAACTGTGCTGAGAATTTAACTGTGACAGTCTGAAAAAAAAGATATTCAAGCATTTAAAGGAATTTGAATTATGTAAATAAGAAGACTGTGTATACATGACAAAACAAACTGTTTCTTTCGTGGCCTATTAGTATTGTATTGCTTAAGCAAAATGACTGTTATGTTGATCATAGTGATTTATAATCATACAAGGACTTAATGATAAAAAATCATATATATGGCACTGAATACAAAAGTCTTCATGTATTTCCAGGTTTGAAGTGAAGCACATATATGCAAAGAAAAAGAGCAGACCAAAAAAAAAAAAGAGCTTTTCTAAACTTTTTTGCAAAGGGCTAAGCAGCTCTGGCTGTTCACAATAACATACTTCTTATTTCAAGACTGCTAATCTAAATTCAGCCTGTGTTGGAAATGACCAAAAGCTGCTTAAATGTAACGTGGTCTGTGGGAAAAAACAGTGGCTTTGCAGTAGTGAGTAAGGACTCCCACCTCAGAAAGTTTCCTCGCCAGGGCTGAAAGTCAGAGCCAGCTCCCAGGTAGAGGCTCAACTCCTTTCTCCAGGCTGTAACACATCCTGGGTACAGTCTGGGGTGCATGATGCTAAGGTTTTAGCAAACAATTGTTTTAGTGTAATGCTTGGGTTCCAAACCCACAGCTTATGGTGCCTCTAAAGGCTAACAGAAGCCCATAAACCCCTCACCATGGAGGTGAAAGACCATTTGAAGGGTCTGTATCCAAGACAAAATTTTAAGAGGTCTCCAGGAGTTATTTCAGTGAAGATGAGCTACACACAATCCTCTTTTGCCCTGTCCAGAGGACATCCTAGTGACCTGGTGTATGGATTTAATGTGGGTTGAGGAGAGTACAAAGAAAAAAGGAGTGGGTTCATAACACTTTCACAAATCCTTCTTTTTTTTCCTGTCTCATTCCCAACCTTTAATCTCTCCTTTCATGTTTCTTTTCTTCTTTCTCTCTTCATGCCTTAGCAGAGGTGCTGAATGCTAACGAGACCTGACCCAGTCAGTTAGTCACTTTGGATAATTTCTTAGGGTATGAGCCATGTGATTCATTCTTTGTGTACTCTACCTAGATACCAAAAGGTTAGACTCTTCAGTGAAAGTAATGTTTCTGGTATCAAATTTTCAAAACCTGCCCACCTGATAGCAATCTCCTGATTCCATGTCTGTTGTAGCTTTGGTTCTCTTTCATAGAGCCTTTTTCATTTTCTCTTCACGGAAGTGCTTCAATCTATCTTACATTTTAATTGAATCAAATTTAATTTAAACCAAATCAAAGGTCCTTTCAATACATCTACATAAGAAAGCACTTAATCTTAATAAACTACCATTAAAGATGGAGAAGGAATCTACAGTAGCAGCGAAATATATAGCAAATCAAAATTCTCTCTGTTCATATAAAGGAATGAAGCCAAAATAAGCTCACTCTACTGTTTAAACTGTGCTGCATGTAATGTGTAAGGAAGAGAAATGTGCTGCTAAAGTAATGCACTGTGACTGCGAACTATTCGCTGAAATCTGAAAAGAATCCCATTTCCCAAAGCAGCTTAGAAAATGACATTTGCTGGGACCCTGTGTTAATGAGATGAAGATCCTTACCCCCTTCAGATTTTATTACATTTCAGAAGACATTTCAAAAAGTCAAATAATTTACTTTGCTTAGGTGAGGAGGAGTTAACCCTCTGGGATTCTCTGTCTCTTCAGCTCTACAATTGTCTAGCATAAGAATTTTACTAGAACTGTTAACTTTTATTTCCTGAAATGCATGGGTATGAAATACTAACTGCTTCTCCTTCCTCCTTGGAAGGGTGCACAAATCTTCAAAACCCAACACTGTATAGCCCTACATTAGCTAGCCTATATATTCATGTACTATTTACTACAATTACTACAATTTACAAAAAAAACTAGCTCTCATTGAAGAAAGATTTGCAATCACACATTACTTTATGGGAGATAACCATCTTTCAAAGTCCTGCAATAAGATTGTTAGGTTTCTCCTTTGATAAAACATTTCTATAAATTAGAAGTGAAAAAGAAAGCAGCATTAGGTACAACTTCTTAAGTCAATGCATTTTCAAAACCTTAAAATAAAGCATTTCTGGCAAAATCTGTTTAAGCTTGTGGAGCCCAAAGAGGCTGTTCTGGTGTATACCTCAGCTGGTTGGTGTAGCAGGGAACAGAGAGCAAGCATGCTACTCAACAGCCTCTCCACTAGATTCAGAGTCACTTTGTGATAACACCACACAACTAAAAAGATGTCACATGTACTCTGAGTGAAACCTCAGGCACAGCAAAAACAGCATTTTTACTGTCAGTAGTATAAACATGAGACTGAGAAACCATGGAAGAGTCTAGATAGGTAAAAGAACAAACGCAACATCTGCATCATAGCCTCTCTTACTCTGCTCTGGCAAACTCTTCTGCTCCCATGCTCACAAGGAAATAGAAATTCTAAGTTTCTGGTGCACAGATGAGAAAATAGTGCAAATCAGAGCAATATGGATTAGAGTTTCTTCCACCCTCCAATTGCAGAACACTATCATTACCACTGAATAGGGTAAGACAGAGCACTGACAGGATGTTTTTGGCTGCTGGAGGAATGTCACTGCTGATAGTACTTGGTTTGGTCAGTAACAGCTAGAAGACTAAGGCATATCTCTGCAGGAATAAAGGACAAGAAGTGACAGCTAAGCAAGAAAGAGCAAGATGACACCTCAGAAGCTGAGAATAGAAAAATAAAACAAAATAGGCAGGTTTTAGCTTAAGAGCTACCTGTTAACACAGTGCTCCCTTCCTGGCAGCCCTGAAACCTACAGAACTGACTAAACTGGGGAAAATTGAAGAGAACAAAGAGCACAAAAATACCTGCAAAACATGTATTGGCTACTCTTCCCAAACTCCTCTGCCAGGTGATTTCTATCTGCTGTGCCTACAGGCAATGTGCCTAGCCCTTGTACAGTTCTGCAAAGATGCAGTAACCTCTGCTGGTTCTAAAATTGTTTTACTCTCTGTTCAAGTAGCTAAAAACTTAAGAATATTACACCTTCATTTCTTTCTACTATCCAGCTGGCTGACTGGGTATTTTCAAATGGCTTCATTGAAAGTACCTAAGTACACTAGATTGCATTATATTTGCATGGTTGGAGGCAAATGACAGTACTTGATAAAATTAGATCCCTAAATATCTCAAATCTAAGGAGTAAATACTCATACTACATATGTATTATTAAAACATAGAATCACAGAATCTCCTAAATTGGAAGGGACTCAAAAGGATCATGGTGTCAAAGTACCTAATACCACAGTAACAGGCCACTGGCAGTGCTCCACTCAAATGAATCCTGATTCTTGATAAGTCAACTAGACAAACATACTTGTATATGTGCAGAGTTATGAAGACCATGATACTTAAAAAATACAAGAAAAGCTAAAATTTATGTTCCTAAATACAGATTCATAAAGGGGATGGGAATGCCCAGTGAAGTGGCTATAATGTGATAATGTGTCTGTTTCTGAGTCTGAGCGATAATGAAAAGAACAAGAGAAAAAAGTCAGGCCAAGCATAGCATAATAAGCTGTTTGTTGGCTCAATAAAAATGCTCCCTGATTCCTGATTTTCAGCAGCTCTAAGCAATCATTACCAAACACTGAGATCCAGGTAGGATTTAGGCTCCTCTTCCTGAAAACCTTGGCTTTACTCCATATGCATTTTGTGATCTAACTGATTTTAAAATCCAGCATGTACAATATATTGCACATTACTCATACATCAACCACCATTTCTTTCTTTCTTGCCCTTTTGATTGTTGTCTTAAAGATTAGTCTTTTTCTGGGAAGCTAACAGTATATTTGTTGAAGATATTTTTATGTGGCAGCTAGAGATGACTTATTGCCTGGCATTCTCTGGTAGAGTCACAGGTGAATATAAAAGCATAACTTTCCCCACTCTGTTACATGTACTAATGGACTAGTGGTTTATTTTGCTTTATTTTAATTCTTCCCATGTCTCACTTATTTGAGGTTTTCTATGGTATGAGGAATGCCAAAGACTGAATCAATCATTTTATTATTAACTGTTTCATGACATAGATGGTGTTTGTGTCTCTGAGAGGATCAATCTTCCAGCAACCTCCATTAATCCCATGCATTTAACCAAACCAGATACAATCTTTAATGTACTTGCAAGTAAGAAACAGATTTCCTCATTCCCCTCTAGCTATCATTCATTGGAAGCATGTTTTAGCTGAAGAGAAAAGGAGAACATGCATTAGCAGAGTCACTATTGTTTCTAACAGGCACAGTCTGAAAATCACTTGTGGTCNTTGTTTCTAAACTCCCCATTGCTAAGGGTGCTGCTGGCACTTCATTACCCACTCAACAGCTTTGACACTTGGGCAAACAAAAAGTAACACATTCTCCCAGGAGCAACCCTCCCATTTATGCATGGCTCAAACACCAAGCTAGCATGTTTAGCACAAAAGAAGCTCCTTTCCTAGACATATGCTTTCCCCAACACACATAGTAGAAGAAAACAATGTCCATGACACAGCATCAACTCCTATGTGTCTCCAGACACCTGTCTCCCCATCACCAGACAGGAGACTCAACAGAACTTCACAGCTCTGCCACTGACATAGTGATGCTGCACTGGGTCTGCTGCCCCACTGTAAAAAGCCAGGCTAGGCTTCCATGTCTGAAAGTCATTTCACCAACAGTCAGAGAGGGCACGGACCAGCTGTATGGCTGACAGAGATAGCCAGAATAGTGCATGGTAACAAAATAAAACCCAGAGTCATTTAAAAGCTCATGGATTATGAATGGAGCCTATTTGGAATTACATCAAGAGAACTACACAGTGCACCATTCCCTGGAAGAACTGGAGGTGTCCAGAAGCAGCTGCAACTTACTGTATTGGCTGGACCTGAAGCTATTTGTTCTGGAAAAAAAAAAAGGAGTGGGTTATCTAAAGTGTTGAGAGAGTTGGCTCAAATAAAACAAGAGGGATTAAGTTCTGAAAAATACGTTGAAAAATCATGAGGACAAGTTCTTCTTTGCATTTCCAGATGGAATCCAAGGATAATGTAACTCATAAATCTCTCATATTTTGAGTTTTAAAAGTGTTTACATTTGGGGCCAAACTGGAGATTTTATACAAGGTAGCTTCTACTGCCCTAGGAAAAGTACATAAAATATTTCAAAGCTGAGAAAGCAGAATATTGCTTTATGCTTAATACTTTTTTAGTGACTGCCCCTCTTCTAGCTGGAAATTACCTATATTCAAGCAGTTTGAACTGATGAACTGAAGCTTAAAAATGGCTAAACATGCTAAGAGAAAGATGATTCTTCCTTTCAGTGGCTCTCAACAGTCTGCATGAAAGTTTCTTGCTATATCCACTAGTTGTTATTGTTCTGTTAATTACCTGTTATTATTCTGTTAATTATTCACAAGAACAAAAGTTCCAATATCTCCCCCAAAGATAACAATTTTTATGCTCCTTTTGTGATGTCTGATCAAAGTATAGCATCTCTGTCAAAATTCATTACATGGCAGATACCAAAGAAGGAGAAATCCCTTAGGGATAAATAACATCCTATAAATTAGGTCAGTTCTTCCTCTTTAAGCTGAAAGGCTCCCTAGTACCTGAGAGGAAATACCCTTATTCTGCCTGACCAAGATAGGGGTAAAGATTAAAATATGCCCAAAATATGCCCGAGAAGATCTGAGCCAGAGAAAGAACAGGTGTATTTAAAAGCATTAATTTGCAGACAGTTATAATGACTATGTCTGGTTTCACTCTAATCAGAAAGATGAAGAAGAATTCCTAGGCTTCCTTCAGCAGTACTGAGGACATTATATGGCAGCTGTTTGTTGATATGGTAAATGTATAACATCATGTCTTGATTATTAAATATGTATTTGCAGGTTTACAGGAATATTCCTCTGTCAGACTTCAGCATACTTTATATTCAGGTGCAACAGCCTTATCAAGTGTTAAGCAATCTCAGCATATTAAGTACACTTTGATTTTCTTTCAGTTATTCCATGAAGCTCAAAAAATTTATTTTTAAGAGTTTTTATCGATGACCTCTAAGGTTCTTTTGGGGATGATTCTCTGCTATCCTGAGAATTTATGATGGACTTACACCTCTCATTGTTGTCCACTACTCCTTTACAATGCTAACTTCTTTATATATGACATCTTTGGAGGAATACTTAATTCTTTATGCTAGATTCGTTTCAGATACTTTCAAGCTCTCTTTGAGATTGCTCTTTCTGTACAACTTCCTGAACTATGATTTCTCCTTTTTAAATGTTAAAACTAATGACCAGGAGCATGCAGTACCTGATTACATTGCATGATAATGAATTTCCTCCTTTAATGTAATTTTATGTTACTGATCCAATTACATAGCATAGTGTATAGATTTCTACTTGAATGCATAATTTTTTTCTCCAAAGTTTAAATATAAATTGCCCAAAGCCACCTTTAAAGAGATGCTTTGTACCATGCTCCAGCCTAGAAAACAAACTCAGATCAAGCAATTTCTATTTGAAGGTGCTGCCACTGGTAACACATTGATCCATCTGCTCCCTGTGTTACACAAAAGAGCAGACTACCTTTATCTTAAAGCTTCTTTCTAGTCTATAAATCAACTATGATCTTAGAATAGCATCTCCTCTCACCATTGTAAAAGGCTGCTCAGCTCAGAGCCAACAGTACAGAGGTACTTGCCTTAACTAGTCAAAAACTTTCCAACAAATTATCCTGATCCATAAATTCAACAGAAGACTCACTGGAATAGCATCGTTTTCACAATCCTATGTATACTCTGAGAAAATTAAGTATTAATTGTAATTTTCCTCACAGTTAACACATAACTATTTCTCTAAAAATTAGATGTGAGTGCATACAAATTAAATATGTAAACAGAACTAGAATGTGGCTTTCCCATGTGATAATCCCAAATGCAATAGCATTCATAGTCTGTTTGTGCTCTCAGCCACAAGAGAGTTGAATCTGGCATCTGAACTCCTTTTTCACTCAGGCAAACACCCATATAAGTCAAAGGAAAATTGCTTTTGTAAAGACTGTGAAAATTGAGCAAGGAGCATAGGACCAAGTATACAAGTAGCAGGATGTAGTATGCTACAGGGAGATTACTCAGTTTAGCAATCCATCTCCACAGTGCTTGGATTTCTCTTAGCAAAGACAAAGCATCAGAAGCAAAAAATACAGCCTACACACATTGCACATTTCAAATACAGGAGAAAGTGTAAAAAGCAACTAAGTGAAAACAGTGTCTAATATAGAGACAAGTGGAAACATCGTGTCTTCCATCAAGACAGGGGAGTGAAATTAAAAGTACAGTCAGTGACTTAGGTTAGCTATCTCCTCCTACTGTGAACACATATGTGTAATTTTCCCTTTTTGCCAGAGGTATGGTGTATGGCCCTTAGTGTTCTCTCCTCCAACAACATAAATAACTCAGCTACTTTACTAAAGACAGATCCATGCCAGAAACTAGGGAATATTGTGGGGAAACTCAACTATTTACTTGCCCTCTTCTGCTGGCTCCTTTCAGGAATAAGGCCAGATGGACCTGTGATTGCTCTGCTAGGTCATTTATACTCCTTTACGTAGGAGAGAGCTTAAAATGAGCTTCTCTCAGTTCTGCTGCCCAAATAAGGGAGCACAACCCAAACTTAACAGTAAAATATTGCCTTTGAAACATCTATGCAGCTTGTACTTTATACAATTCCTAAAAATTTTGATTAAATACATTTACAGAGCCTTAATGATACCTTGAAAGTAACTGCAAAAGGGCTTTCACTTCTAAGATCTGGTAATAAAAGAGTGAGGGAAAAACATAAAGACCTTTTTAGATTTACTTTTCCCAGACAATAAAAACACCAAAAGGGAAACATTTCAGAATGACTCATTTGTAACCTCACAATTGAAAAAATTATTTAAAAATCCCCCAAACTTGACAGCCTACAATCAAATGAATCAACTAGGAACAGAACCCAGCCAGAAGCTCCTACCACATATTGATGGCTGGAAAATGTGACTCTAGGAAGCCATCATTCTTCAACTACAATGGCCTGAAATTATTTGGTAAACAACATGACTGCAATGTAAAGGTACAACAAATAGTGCAATATTAAAAATTCAAGAATGACTGCAGGGACTGAGGAAATTATTACTCAGTGGTTTTTGTTTTATTCAAGTGCCAACAATATTTAGTCATCTTTCTTCCTTGTTTTTCTTTCTTGCATTCCTTTCAAAACACACTTGTGGTAATGCACTAGGTTTAACCCTAACAACAGCACTAAACAGCTAGCTTGAGCATCAACCACTGCAGTTTTTACAGCACTTAATTATTTAAAGAAAAATACACAAATTTTAAAAAATGCCAGGTTGATGAGAGAACTTTTAAAGTAATAATGGGAAATGTTTCAGTAATTACTTCATATCTTAGTAGAACATAGATGTGTTTGCATTAACTAGGTAATCAGAACAAGCAAAAGAGCAGAAAATTCTCACTGAACAATAAAAAGTATATAAA
Organism: Bucco capensis; assembly: GCA_013396975.1. Lineage (NCBI taxonomy): Eukaryota > Metazoa > Chordata > Aves > Piciformes > Bucconidae > Bucco > Bucco capensis. The sequence goes on from VWZO01007210.1 coordinate 991,504, forward strand.
AATCATAATTGAGGCAAATGCTGGATATTTTCATTTTCTTCTCACTTTTCACTGCACAAAAGTCCTTTTCAGAAACAGTAACTGATAGAGGCTCTGCTTTCTCAAGCTGTAGAGCCTAGAAAATATTTGCCCATGCAATGACATTAATAAGGCTTTTGGTTACTATAGGGACCTGCCTGTGTCCAGTCAAAGCAAGATCAGCCTCCTCACCACAAAGGTCAGGGACTATTCTTGTTGTGCACTATTATTCCTATTCTTAAGCATACACAACTGGTTTTGATGAGAATCTACTTTGTCTGTGAACAAGCTCATAGATAACCATCTGTACCTTGCTGCTACTTATCTGCTAATCTGTGCTTATTTCCAAGACACCTTGCAAGGACTATTTCTAGGCACTTCTGATTTAAAATTCAGCACTGAGTTTTCAGATTTTTTTCCTCTAACTCATGCATGCCCCTCAATCTCCTGAATTGCCCCTATGTCTGCCTCTGACAGTTTATCCACATTCAGCCCTGCACTGGACTTCAGATCCTAAAAATCAGAACTCCAGCTTACAATTCCTCTTACTAGACATACAAGGTTCTCTTTGATTTCTAGTTTTTAATCTTTACAGACCACACATACATTTCCCAGGTTTACTTAAGAATTAAGAAATCAGTGTTTTGTATAATCTCAAAAATTCCAATATACACAAGATTTATGCTCCTTCACCTGTTTTGGTTGGTTGGTTGGTTTTTAATGGAATTAATGTATTAGCCATTAAGAAAAGCTTTAACTGTTAAAAGCATTTTTCATGTTAAGAAGACTAAATCAGCTACCTCATTCCTATCTGCTTAGTAAAAAACTATCATCTCATGCCTTTTTCATATTTATTCTAACAATCTTTCTTGTATTTCTTTTGTAGTTATTCCTGTTCCCACACAAATATGAAATGCTAATATATGTGCACAAACATAGGAATGTCTACATTAACCTTTTAACTAGCGAGTTACTCTTCATACTGTATATTTTTTGCCCAAGAAATTAAGTTGTGAATCTCTTTTATATCAATTAATGTGATATAATTAAATTAAAAGCAGATGTACAATCTGTAGCATAAACTTACATAATGGTAGGTAAAACAAGTGAGGTTTTCTCTAATTGCTTTAGGAATCTTTTTAGGATATACAGTGTTCACGTATCCTCTGAGTTATTTAGCCACTCTTAATCCAAGAAAGAAAGAATCAAGGGCTTAGATATAAACTTTAAGCATGTGTAAGAAATTATTTCAGTTGTAGAAATTAATTAATATTGATAACAGATACTTGACTGATTGATTTGCTTTAACTATATCCTAAAGAAATATTCTATGCATTCACTGCAGTTGTTCATACAAAGTAAAACTTCTAAATGTATATTCATTTTGACACCTAAATTCCCAGTATCATGATGTTTTGATCTGAGTATCATCCTCATTAATTTAGCACAATTACCACCTTTTAAACATTACTGCAGTGTTTACACTTGAATATAATGAGACAGACATTGTAAATTGGACAACACACTAGAGCAATAGAATAATTTTAAAACCAACAAAAACACCCCAAACATTTTGTCAAAAGCTGCAAAGCAAATTTAGCTGACAAACATTTTCTTAGATAGCCTTATTTTGAAATTTACTTTACATATTTCCGTGCTCCCAGAAAACTCTTTAGCCTTCCAGAAAGGATATGTCATTAGTGGCTGTTGATTGATCTGACTAAAGCCTTCATCATAAAAAATGTATAGCTTCATATAATTAAAAAATCCAAGCTCTGTGAGTTGACTAAAATACTGTGAACTCTTAAATAATTCAAATTTGTGTTTGGTTACAGCAGCTGTTTAATTAAAAGGTAGAAACTGCAACTAATCCACTATGGTTGAATGAAATATAATCTATAACAGAGTTTAATCCCCCTAAGACAGAGAACAGTGATATGGATTCTAGAAGTCAGGGGCTCCATTTAATGAATCTCGCAAAACAGATCATAATACATCTGAGCCAGCACATCTTTGTTTCCCTGATTATCCAAATAATGAATCATTTCCCAGCTCGGTGCTGAAATTATAATTTTGTATTTTAATATTAAAAAGAAAGGTCTTTCACATGCATTATGTAAACTTCTGCTGGAATTTCTACTCAAAGCTTTACCAGAGTGAGAAATGAGATGCACAAGAATAGGAGAAACGCATTTTCTGACTCTTAACTAACTACTTAATTGTTCATAATTTAAACATTTTGTAACAAAATTCTTGCACGAATGGTCTGGAAATATCTTTTGCAACATAAAAGTCAGCTAAGGAAACTGCTGCACACAGAAGTCCTGCAGTTGCTTGCTCTCACTCAGCTGCAATTCTTCAGGTATGGGTTCAACTTTATATCAATTCCCATAAGTATATTTGAAGGCAGGAGCAGAAAAAAACATTTTTTCTTCACTTCTATATTTTTAATTACAAAACAAAATGAACAAAGCTAAATATCACCATGTTTGCCTTCTCAGATCCAGAAAGCACTCGTTAGTTTGGGATGTTTGAAATCACACTGAATTTTGTTCCTACCAAGGCAGAGGGGCTATCAAAGCAGAAAATGGTAGTCCTTAATTAGAGAGGCCAGGTGGCACACGGAGGCACAGCACAAGTGCTGCTCTGCATCCCTGCCAAAGATTGAAGACTTGACCTCAGCAACCATTCTTCAGGGGTGAAAAATAATACAGTCACCAGGTGGCCATCTCCTCAACATAGACAGCCATCTGCACCACAATGTGCTAAATTATGTTCAGCTCTTTTTAATGTGAGCCATTATCCATTAGAGTCACAGCAGGAAACCAGGAGGTCCTGTTAATTGAAACTTCAACTGTGACTTAAACCTCTGTCCCAGACAGGAGACAGACACTTCACCTGCTGCGTCCTTCGGTTGAACACGGTTAACATTTTTTTCTAAGTGTCTGATCAGATATAGAACAGTAAATTCCTGATCAGCAAAACAGTTGAGGCTTTGTTGGAGGAGTCATTTTATGAAGGAGTTTCTATAGCTTTCTCAGTGCTGTGTGTCAGCCCAAAACCCAGTTTGATTTTGTACACCACTGTTTATTTTACTAATGAGCTGAAACACAGTTGTACTTGTGACTTGCTAACAAGCAGCTATTAACCACTTCCAAGGAATGCCCTAAGAAGATGCAACGGAAGGCACTGCAAGCTGCTAGTCCTGAGACATGTACAGAAAGAGGGCTCTATTTCTGCCAAGAGAACCCAAACTTGCTGTCTTAGTCTGTCACCTCTCCTGATAAATGGAAGACATACAGTTTGCTTGATCTACTGTTCCTCAGGTATGGGGAGACTGAAAACCTACACTAAAATGAAAACTAAAGATGAACGTATTGGAAAAAGGCAGAGGCAGGAAAATCAAGAGCAAAGTTTGCACCCATCATAGAGATGCTCCCTCCAACACTCAAATTTCCCTAAGTACCTTGACTACTGTAGCCAGGAGAAACTAAATGGGAACCTCAACCTTTATCAAGACCAGTACCTTCTCTAGGCATGCCCTGCACTCAGCAATATTTCCCCTCAGTTACTTCAGCTGCACTTGAAATAGATCCAGCACTGAGCAGGAACAATCATGAGAAACAGCCACCAGAGAGCACTTCAATGATCCTGGCAGAAGAAGCACCAGCAAGGCAAGGCAACATCTGACAAAGCTGGAAGCGTGGGACACAGTGACCCACTGCATTCTGCATCTCTGGAAAGTAAACCACACTTCTCATTGCTGAAAAGACTCAATTAAATGGGCACTTCACTGGCTTGTAAAGTACCAGTGGCTTCATCAAGTCATCTGTGGTTTGTATACAAGGACAATCGTGCCAAGAGTTGAATTTCTGCACTGTCATTTACACCTCTGAATGCCCAGCTGATCCTTGTAACCTGGGCAGGCAAAGAGGGTCACAGACAATCAGATCCTCACTCAAAGCTGGCTTTATTCAAACAAATAAAATAGTGAAGACACAGAGTGTTGTGACTCCAAACCTGCACATTAACAGAGTCATGGTTCATCAATTTTTAAATCCACATTTAAAGCTTCCTCCTAAAAGCCAAAAAGTAGCTACAACAGATAGTCTTGCAAAACACAGCATCTGTTCTCTTTCATGCTATGGTTATAGATAACCTTCATAAGCTGATTTGCTCATGACAATAAATTTATTTTCAGAAATTATGCTCCTGATCTAATATGAAACAATAAATAATTCAAAAGTTTCACATTATTACAGGGAATTATATTTAGGAGATCAACTAGGGATCTCTGTAATGAGAAACATTCACCTTGCTAGAGGAATGTTACTCTGCATTTAATCTTATAATATTCCCTTCAGGGTGTACAAGACAGCTTGCTGGAAAATGTAATGACTCCTTGACTGTTTTCAGAAGAAAAAATAAGAGTAAAGAAAACAGTGATATGGAAATGAGATCTTCATTTCATTTGAAATTCCATATGCACTATTTTAAAGCCACCTTGTTTCAATATGGAGAAAATCAAAAGGTTTTGATGGGCCTGATGTTATTGAGAAAAAGAGAGATTAAAACCACAAAGAAAGAAAAAAAATGTAGCACATGTGGTCATATTAATAGAAAGTCACTTATATTTCACAAATAGGAAGAGATCTGCTTCAGCTGTTTTTACTTTATTATTTGTTGTTAAAGAAAAGTTCCTATTGGCCAAAAAGTAAAAGCATGTGCTGAAGTCACAAGTGACTTAAGCAAGTGCAGCAGCAAGGATGCTTACAGCAGCACAGCTCCAGTCTCACCAGTAGGCTTTTAGGCAATCAGCACCAGTTACAGCTGAGAACTGTGGACATAGAGGAATACATTTCAGAGTACTGCCACATGTGGGCACTCATCTCAGGCTAACTACACTGTAAAGAAGTGGGTTTCTCTCAGTCACTCCCTCCAACCATTGTAATTCATGTTGGTCAAAAGAAGGAAACTATCTACTGTTTCCAACCAAAGCCAGTGTTGGGTGTCTACTGCAGGCAGGGTAATGCATACTGATGCATAAAACCATCTTCCAAATGAGGTGACTAAACAATATATATATATATATAGTTTCTACCCGTCTGGAGTCTCCAAGAAAAATCATTAAATTGTCAGTCTGTATGATCAGCTCTGAAGGAAAAATAAATATTATTGATGATGACAGCATGCTATTATATCTCTGCATCATTATGCCAGAGGTGTACATTTTCAAAGCATCCCATGAGAAGCAAGCAGACAACACCACTAATTGCCTGTGGGATTTAGGCATGTCATTTAGATGCAAAAGCCTGAAAAAAAAAAATGTCTAAATATTCTAAATGTTTTATTATTTTTTAAGCATGGTACATTTTGCCTCAGAGTATTTTAAATTGCGTTCTTCAGTGTAATTAAAAATCTACTCACAATTAACTTTGTACAAAAAATTTCATCTCAATGAGTAAAAAGAGATAATATAAAAGTTCAACTTTGATACTTTAGAAAGTACAATGGCACGCAGCCTACAATGTAAAAGAGTTCCAGGAACATGGATCTCAAAAACATTTACTACAAATATGTTAAAATGACATATATTACAATTAATCAGATTTCCAGGGTAGTAATGTGGTATTTGGACTTTGACATTAAATCAATTCAAGCTTTACAAGATACTCTTGACAACCTCACCCATAAAATCAATAGTAAAACCTTGTATCCCTCAGAAAAGACAATGACATCTATGTGAAAAGAGGAATTTCAATAAAATTGGAATAGTCTGTAGCAGGTATCTTTGGGATTATTCTAGCACTTGTACAGTATTTAACATGACTTCTAAATTAATCTTATATTCCCAATCACAATACAGAGGTTCTTTAAAGATCTAATTGCCTATTGTGAATATTTTCAGCGTGATATCATGTACTTTTTTCCCCCATTATTAGAGGAAAGTTAAACAGGTTTGGGATTAATTTAAGGTAAAATATATATCTTCTGTTATCACTTTACAAAAGTAGCTTCACAAATTGCATACTGATGACAATATTCTACGTTATGCTTATGATAGGGAGTGGCTGTGAAAATCACTATCAGAATATTGGTAAGAGGAGACAATAGCCTTTGCACAGAAATAAACAATATTTTGTGCTACAAAATATAAATCATTATTTTTTAAGATGGCTTTTGTTGTCACCATTCATCTTTCAGTTTCTCATTATGTTAAACAATATCAAAGAAAAAGTGTGGTTTTTTCCAGAAAGATACCATAAGCATCAGTCTAGTAACCAAGACCTGACAGTGACAGAAGGAACAGGTGAGACACACTTTCACAATCACTGAAAATACTAAAGCTTGAAATAGGAAACAAAATGAAAGTCTTGAAGGATGCAGCTACCACAAAATAATTCTGAATCTCCCAGAGAAGAGTTGAAGAATATAAATATTCATTGTGTTCAACAGAGAATAGCACATTTCATGCTCACTGCAAAACGGAGACACTTTAGTATATGTTGAGGCCTCATAACAATGGGATTTGCCAATTAAATCTGAGGGGTGTGATCATTTCTGTTGTGATGTGGTGAATAACATGCTGAGAGACACTCAGACAAAAGTGGTTTGAATCACTGCAATACTCTGTTTCAGGCTTCTTTTTTTTTTCCATCCTGTGTAAATATGAGAATGAAATGTGGTAGACAAGCCTGGAGAGACTTAAAGGAAGGTTATTTCGAGGTTGTTTTTCTTTACTTAAGACAGCTAAATGCTAAACTAATACCAGCTATATTTACTTTTCTTTTAAAGCCTATAAATTGCACTAATTAATAGACTCTGATGAAATAAGATACCTGCATTTCCTCAGATTTGGATCTAATGGAATTTTTCTCTGTTATGTCTCATGATTAAATCTTGAGACTGTGCTGTGCATATCTAAAGAAACAAATTCCCTTGGTTTCTTCCACCAAGAAAGTGCAAAGGACAGAGGACAGCCACCCTGCCACTACTGTAATTTTAAATTCTTTAGCTGCAAGCAGCACAAAAGCCTGTAATCTGAGGCTGAGGGGGGAAAGGGAGATCCTAATGCAACCTGATGGCATTCACAGAGAGCAGCAGTGAGGAGCTCACCATGTTCCTGCAGGATTCACTGCTAATAATCCTCACAAGGAGATTAGTTGGTTCCCTACCCCATACCTTCCAAAGATTGAGTTAGGTGAGGCACTGAAGTGACAGACCCAAGATTATCATCACCATCATCATTTACATTAACAAAGTACCTAGAAGCCAAGCCATGGAACACAACCCCTAGACTAAGTGCAGTTCAAGCAGAACATCAAGGCATCTTGCTTGAAAATCCTAATTCAGCAGCAGAAATTGAACCCTAATAGATGGAAACACAGAATAAAAAACTTCTGTCCCAAATCTCTACAGTAGTTTCTAGCTATTAACAACCTCTCTCAATAACCTTAAACTATTACATTTAAACTATTACATGGTAGATACCATGGAAAAGGAGATACTTAAGTAAAGTTTTGAAGGAGAACCAACACTACTTTATGGGAGTATGCTGGGAGATCTTCTGCCTGAGGGCATAGGATGAGGTGCTGGAAGCACTGCTGACAATGTGGCCCTTTGCACTCTGCATTCACTTCTTTTCTGAACTGGTCATACATTTCCAGTATGGTCATTACTCCTGTTTAAATGGCAGGGACACATACTGAAAGAAATCTAAAGGGAAAATTCCTTCAAATATATCTATATTCAAATGATGGCTCAGATGTCTTGTATGAACTCCATCTGTACTAGCAACAGCCAGAGTATTTCAACCTTTATCAGATTCTCTATGGCACTGCCTGTCATTTCAATATGATATACATTTATTTATTTATTTAGAAAACGAAGGAAACAAAACTTAAAGCACTACCAAAAGGTATTAATGATAATAGGTGGCTCTGTCTGGAGAGTCATTTAGCAGAACTGAACCAAATACACCTAGCTAACACAGGTAATTAACAATCCTTTTGTCCATTAAGGTGATGTCTTGTATTAAGTGACAACTAGCAAAGGTTTCCACTGAGCATGAAGTATCTTATTTCAGGTCATGTTCTACAGTACAGATTTCCATTACCAGTCACCATTATGTCTATATGGCAAATATCATATAATCTTCATTCAGCAACATAAATTAGATCTGTGCTCATTTTTCTTGGTAATCTCATCTACCCTCTTCTAGCAGCCATCAGCTTCCAGTGTGTGTACAGCTATATACTAATCCCCGTTCTGGCCTCTAAAAATCATTGTCACAATTTCCTTTGACTTCAGCAAGACTTGGATTTGGCCTAGTGAATTTATTCCATTTATTTGCAAGGCTTTTGCTAAATTTGTAAATCCCTGGAGTAATGTTCATATTGCAGGAAGAGAAATTTCCTTTTGTGTGACAGAGTTGATAAATTTCTCAGGCATAGCAAAGTTTGTAGGATGCTGTTGCTATAGCCTGAGCAGTTGCCTGGCACACTGGGTGACAGCAAACTGGTTAATCCAAAGGGCTTCATGAGAATTTTCTCAAACACCTTCCTTCTCCTCCCCACTTTTGAATGGCTGTACAACTACTGTCAGGTTCTGTATTAATATGTATCATAGGGACAAAGATGTGAATAAATAAAGCAGTAGTCTCCTTCCAGGCACTTACTGCTGATCCATAAGCCATATGATGTGTAATATCATTTTTGAGGTCATACACTCAATAAATTTAATTTTGCTTAGTTATCATAAGAACCTCATTGCTGCAAAATAACTTAGATTCAGCTAGAAAAATAAGCTCACCAATCATTTAAGACTTAGCTCTGGACTCTGTCAAAAGTAATCAAGAAAGAAGCAGAAGAATAAAAACAAGTAAAGGGTAATGACAATTTTTATAAGCAAACTTGGAACAGCTGCTCCAAGGTCAGTAACTGGAAAAATGATGTTAATGATCCTGCATTAACATCACTACTAAAACAAATCAGTCCAGATTCGAACCTTTGTGTGGCTTTATATCAGTATCAATTAAGGTGGCAGATGATGTATAAAGAGCCTGGACAAAGGATATTATATGTTATGAGCTGTATTGATTTTTACAAGGCTTGTTTGATTGACTGACTGATACAATCAAGTAATTAGCTTTAATCTTGGGTTACGATGAGCAGAAGAAATCCTGAATCAGGTTATATGTGATCTTTGATAATATGTTACTGATAGGAAAGTGCTTAAATAAGGCAGAACCCTGGTTTCCTTTGTAAAGACAGTGTTACACAAACAGTCTGTGCAGAACTTGGTACATGCAGGAGGTGCTCAGGCTGCAAGCAAATTCTGGTCACATAGACAGTGGTCAGTAAAGAACAACCTGACAAGTGATTCCAGCACAGTAGTTCTTTGTGATTGGTTTAATGTTTCACCATATCTGGTTTTAAAACGCACATACACAAAATACTGCACAAATCCAGGGCTCTTTAAAAAAAATAAATTAAACATATGTGTATTTCCTTTTCCTCAAAGATAGCCACTGGGGATAAAGAGGAGGAAGATTCCCTTTCCACTTGTCCACTGCATCCACTGACCAAGCCAGGTTATTTACAAGAGCATTTACAGTTTGCAAGCTTATTACTCCTAAGGAAACCAAATTAAGTTGATGTCAGGGACCTGGTCTTACAAGTGAGCCACTCCAGTACATTTCTTATCCCAAATCCCAATCTGACACTTTGTTATCTGAATGGAAATTCCATAGGAGTAGAAGCCTAGTTTACAGATATTCACAGTATCTCTCCTAGGGACAACTAATAGCAAGATGTCTTAGGTTTTGTCTTTATCAGCTCCAGCTCTTTGATCTCCATTTCAGAGATATGCCTCATTTTAGACCAAGTCTGTAAGAAACATTGCATGTTTTGAACTTCGAGCTCCCCAATACATCTGTTGATTTCCTCATATATACTTGCCTTCCTGCCATTTGCATACTTGCAGTGGCTCAGTGTGCTTGGCCACTCTGCTTCCACAAATACTTCCCCCTCCCTTCACACATTTCCTCTCACACCTCTGTATTCCTGATCCCATATAATTCAGCTCCATACTCATGAAGGCCTCTACTTTCTCACACTCATGCCTCATTTTTTTTTCTCTGTATAGATACTCCTCATTTTTCCATAAGCTTTTCCTCTCTTCTTCAGCAAAGCTCTTCTACTTAAAGACACCTAAGATGCTTTTCCTGTTTCAACTAATAAACCAAACAACTTAGGACTAAGAAACCACAGGCAAATGCCATCACTAAATTTGTTTGCTCCAGCTTCTCCATCTCTCTTCTGCATGTCAGCTTTCTGTGTGATAAGCTACACATGGCTGCAACCATCTCAACATACTTGTTTGTAAAGCATCTGCCAAGTCTTCAGTTGCATGTAAATTATAAATAATACAATTTGAGATAATAATAATACCATTGGAGACCATGACAGGAAATGTGCTGTGATTTTTACAGCAGGCAGCCCCACTAAATTAAGTATAGTGCTGAAGACACATATTTGTAAGAGAAACAGAACATTATTTCTGTCACTGTGCTAGTTACTGACTTGAAGTATATTCAGGCTCAAATATAATTTCCTTTCATTAGGGTAATTCTATATTCATAGCATTTAAACAGTTTTAAAAATAGAGGTAGTGTGAGAAATCTGCAGCTAAATTTATGTCTGCAGTGCTTTTCTTGTAAACCCAGCTCTTGGTCATTGGGGCAGGGAGGTGGTGGTGGTGATGGAACACAGTAAGTTTTTCTTATAAAACCTCTTTTCCCCTTTTTTATTGATTTGCAGATCTTTGTTCTCAGAATGAATTCTCAGTTCCTCTTCTGGTGACACATTCTGTGCATTGATATTTATTGTGGTTTTTGGCTATATATATATATGTATGCCCCAGGGCTTCAGCTCTTACCAAGAGAGAGATTCAGTTTCTCAAAGCTTCAGGTCCTGTTTTTCCTGGTTCAACACATCCTTGCTCTGGAAGTTTTTGGGTTTTCTCGTCTCCTGAGAATTCACAAACTAAGACAAAGTTCCAGAGTAAAGATAAATGTCTGTATATGTGACAGGAAAATAACAAAGGAAAGAAGAGAAATCACAGCTGTTCTGATTAAATAGCACTACCAGCTCATTTGAAAACTGTACTAATTTAGATTGAAACAGCACAAGCTGATGCATGCAGGCAGGCATTTACAGCCACCCTGGACCCCAGAGCAAAGCTTCCACCCCAAGGACTTGCTGAGAACCAGGTGGCCTTCAGAGCCAGAAGTAAAACTTTGTTTCAGCCTTACCACAGCCCAGCTCATGCCCTCATGAGAGTGAATGGGATTATTTGCCATTCTTTGCAAAAAGAATATATTTGAGTTGTAAGTTTGCTAGCCACCACTGGTTGCATGCCTAAGTGGTTAAATGATGTGTTTTCATACACAGTCTGTCTCTGTGACTGCAGATTACACACAAAATCCCCAGTAACCAGGTTTTGAAAGCCTGACTTGATACAAAGGGAAGTTAATTTATTCTCTTTAAAAGGAATTTCTACAACATGCCTTTGTTTTTTCAGTCTTTCTTAAAATAACGGGGCATACTAAAAAGAAAGTTTAAGCAAACAATAGGGTAGCCTATTCCTTGTTGTGCTTGCAAATGTCAAACTAGTGCTTCTGGGAAAACATTCCTGATGTTGGAGACCAGGGAATGGGGAGGGCAAGACAGAAGGCATCAGGTCCAAAAATAAACACATTCAACAGATTTTTTTTTACATCTCTTGTGAAATCATCTGTCTTCACTTTGAGAATTGCCAGGCTGGTAACACAATTATGAAATTCTTTTTTTTCTATTTGTAGCCTCCAGGAGAGAGTTAACAAATGATTTGAATTGGATAAAGGCTTCTGCCCATGGGGACAGAGTACAGTCAGAAATGGCTCCTTTGTATTCTCAGGGATTTCCTTCCCTGTCTCACTCAATACTTTGTTCTTTGCTAAAGCGAGATAAAGCATCTACATAGCTTCTTACAAGAACTGTCCTTTTCCTTCTGATGGGATAACAGTTAAGCTAATGGGATAACCTTAGGAAGCAGAAATTTGACACAAACCAGGCAGCAGGTACTTACCAAGCAGATAGCTCTGAAACAGAAATAATGCTACATATCTCCCAGAACATTATAAGCTTCCATCCAAAGTATCAAAAAAACTAACCAAGTTCCTAGTCCATAAAACAGTTTAGGCTGAAAAAGAGATGTTGAAGTGACTCCATGAAATCTAAGGACATGCTGCTTTGGATTTTGTATGGAAAAAGTTCAGGTAATAGTAAAACACACAGCAATATGAAACTTCAAGATAAATTAATTTAAAATAAACCCAAGAAAAACAAGGTTAAATTTGTACAAAATGAATGTATTGCACAGTCAGCAGCAGGAGAATGTCATATGTTCATCCCATTTTAAGAATGATAGTCAAATTATTCTTTCTTGTAGTGAAATCCTAGGCCCACTAAAATCAATAGCTGTATTATCAGAGATTCACCACCATCCCAGTCTTCATGATTGCCAGCTCTTTGGCCAATGAAACAAAATTTCAAAGAAAGAATAATATATTCAAAGGATCTTCATTCACTCTAATATACAAGCATGTATAACAAATACACTTTTTACTATTATGACAGACCTGATGTTCATTTTTTGGTTGTATAAAAAGAACAGCAGATGTCTTACTAGGCAAAATGGGGAAGACAGGAAGGATAATGATAGAATAACAATGCTGTTTAGGAGGGAAATATGTATTCCAGTGGGTTTGGGGAGTTTTATCTGCTTTACTGTATCTTTGTGAAACAGTCAATATTCAATAGCTGTGGTTGTTCTTTTTCATTCTAAAATAAGTAAGACAAACTATAGATAAAATTGAACATTTTAGATTTGCTCTTAAATTCCAGCTGTTGGACTGGCTCTGAATTTTGAAGCAGCTGTAATTCCACACCACTGCAAGAGTTCCCCACTCCCTCTGCTTGTCCTGATTTATATGCAGAAACAGAGACCAAAATGAGAACTAGCAGATGCCAGATAAAACCACAGCAGCTGTGACAGTACAACTGTAGAGGGAGATCTTGTAGGTAGCCAGCAGGAATCACAGCTCATTCAGCCCTGCCTGGGCTGGATGCTCTCATGGGGTAGCTGCAGTGCCCTGATGCCTGCTGTGGGTTGCCCATCACTGCTCTTAGGATTTATTACATGCCATGCCTGAGCCATGCCAATGACAGGTCTCTTTAACTAGTCTAAAGCTAATATAGGTCTTGTGTAAGCTACAGAAGTGACTACAATAGAGATAAATCCAAAGAGACTGTGTTTCTCTTAGGCCAGAAAACCCTGAACTACTTTTGTGTTTTTCCTATTTCAGCTGCTATTGTTCCATTCCTACAGCCAAGATTCAGTTACAAAGCTGTTCTCTGAAGCTGAATGTTATTCCACGATAGCTGTTGTAACAGTAGATACCAAAAAAGTCCACAACATTTCATATTATCTTGCAGTGTCTTGAAAAAGCACAAAATCCTCCGAACACAAAGGCAAATGAACAGCAATTCAAATCCTTGAAGCCTGAGCAACTACCAAAAGGGTTTCCCCACATACCACATGTGTTGAAGAACACTGCTAGCTTTGTTTTCAACTTTAGCTGGATCTGATAGGGATAATTTATCATACAAAAATCTCCTTAGTAATTTTCTTTTTATCTTTATTATCTTTCTAAAGAAACCTTAGCATTAAAAAGCATTTTGGCAAATTATAACTGAAATGCCTGTGTTTAAGCAACAAAACTGCTCTCTGATAATTCAAATAGCACTATGAATCCAGTCAACGTTAATAGTAATCACAGTCAACAACCATTCAAGGCAGCAATTAAGATAATATTATCTCCTGAGTTTTAAGAGCCACTTACTTAACAGGAAGGGACTTTATATGTACACTGATACACAGATGGCACTTTAGTTATTATGAAAGAAACAGACTCAAATACCTTTCAAAAACATTCAGAACCCAACTATTAATTTTAATCTCTATTCCCAAGAGAATTGTCTGTATCTGTAGATCAATTATCAAATCACATGACCCTCAGAAAATGATTACATCTAGAATTTACAGTAATAAAATCAAACTATTTCTTCATGAATTCACTATAGGCCAGAGGAGGGTTTCATATCACAGCACTGTGTCCTCTGGCCCTGCATCTTCACTGTGGGCAAAGCCCAGAATGGGACACACTGAGATGCTGCCACCAGCACAGAGAGCTGGGTGATGACCTTCCTAGGCATGCCTCAAGGCCACTCTCACTTTTGCTAGCCAGGAGTGCACAGTGCCTCAGCAACACATAAAGAGGATGTGGGACAAGCAAGGGCTCTGCAGTCCATGGCAGCATGGGAACTCAAGAGATGTCCTCTGGATCAGCCATGGAAGAATGGCTGAGAAATGATGTAGTCTGTAACAGAGTCAGCAGGGTAAGAGTAGTCTAAGAGCTGATGCAACAGGTTGGTTCACATTTAATTATATACACTAAAGTCTTAGATTTGAAGTAATTTACTATCTTCACCAAAATCAGAGGAGAGAGAGAAGATGTAAGACTAACTTCAGGGAACTGAACAGCAGTTTGTTACATTTTAACAAATTTTTTTTCAATTTCAGTTATAAAAAGCAACCTATTTTAAACATGGAACCTGAATAGAGTATTTCCATTTGCTGTATGCACCTATGCATTAGCAGAAATCAAATGTTTGCAATATAAATGCTTCCACTCCAGTCTTTGGTTCAAATCCAGCAGTGACCGAAGGTTGTGACCATCTGAGGGCATATGCATGGTCTCTGTTAAATGAACTCCCTGCTTCACCTCATATTCTCACGGACAACAGTCCACAGATGTAACCACTAGCTATTTTGGCACTTTTGTGGCTAAGCTAGTTTCATGGAAACTGCCTTTGGAAAGAGAATGAAGTGTGCTTGTAGTTGGCAGTTGTGCTGGCTGGTTCTGTGACTGCATTGAGAGTTCCTCCTCTGAAACAGCTCATTCTCACCTTTTAAAAGTGCTAAAACTACATCTGCACAGGCACAGCATGGAGAGAGGTAAAGAGTGAGTGGGAAATAGCATTCTTTATGGCACAAAGAAGAGGTTATGTACTTGAAGAACTTAAAATATCACTTTTCTAGGGGAAAGAAAAAAAGCTCATTCATTGCTGGCAGGTGGAGTGAGCTTCCAGACAGAATAAAATAATTTTATGAATAAATACTTATTTACTGTGAACTCAGGGTTTCTCTGGCAGCATATCTGCAAAGCTACGATTAGCTAAGCAACTTTGAAGTAACTTTGCCTCCTCCACTTTCCAGCCTCACCAGTGTCAGATTGCACAGTTACCTGGTGGACATCAAAAGAACTTCAGTAGGAAAGCCATGTGAGTCTGTACAGATGCACTGGTTTGCTTTAAATTTCAGTTTAAGTTAGTAATTCTCAGTTTGAGAAAAAGCAGAGGATGAAACAAAAGCGAGTAACCAGAGTTCAGTGGAACTTACACATTTTCTTCACATCCCTCTGCCAACTTAGTGCTCAACCTGAGCCACAAGATATCAGGAGTGAAACATGCAGATTTTCAACTAAATAATGGAAATGTGATTGAATCATGGTGTACTAAGTGAGAGTAAGAGAATCTTGGAATATGCACATGCGATGAGGAATATTAAAAAGTTTCTTGGGCACCACAGTATGACAATGCACTCTGGTGATTATCTTTATTAGATAGCACTGGATAAAGAGCCAATTCATTAAAACTGAGTAGGACAGTATTGCCATCCATACATTATACATACCCATGAAGTGGATGTGGACAGCTAAATGTTAAATCTGTTGGAAATAACTGCAAAGTGAAGTAGGAGAGTATGGTATAAAATAGTAGGAACCATGTAATATGAAGGCCATACAATAAAGGGGGGAGAAAAGAAAGATGACCCTGTTGTATAAGTCTGTAAAATCAAATGAGGATATTAGAAAAACTACAATAAACCACAACTTTTCCCTGAAATGGAAAAATTATTTGCGGAAAGTGTACAACAGCAAATAGAAAACCTTATTAAAGGGAGACACTGGAGAGTGGTGAATACAATGACAAATGGCAGAGAAATGTTTGACTGCAAAACAGCAGAGCTATTCATGAGAAGAAAACAATTTTATTGTGTCTTTTGATGAAAGCTCAACAACATGGGACATTAATATCACTGAGGCAGAATCAGTAATAGGTATCAAAACAAGCAGATAAACCTTTTTATTCAATCACAAAATGAAAATTCCATTTATTCTATGTTCTCTAAATAAGTTTCATTTTAAAGCCATTTAAAAATATATGTTATATTATTCTAAAATTTCTTAAACTTTTTGATTACAATATAAATTCCTGTGACAAATTCCATGATTTTGGATTACAAGCACTATACAGAATACTCATATTTGATAGAATAATTATTTCTAAGGTCTGGAGAAAGCTTTAGTGTTGACTCCAACTCTCAGAAGTAAAAATATATTTACTATATACAGCCCTTGAAAGATATGCCTTTAAGAACATTTGCCATTCCACATATTTATGTAGCAAGTTACTTTCTGAAATGATTTTGCTACCAAAGGATTCCTTCCCAGTGCACTGAGAATTAAATGTTACTTCATGGTGGCGATGAAAAAGAAATGGAACTTTGAAAAAAAAAACCACCATTTAGCTGAAATACAGCTGTACTTCCATAAACACTCTGGTAAATCTTAGTATCCCCAAGATTTATTCAAAAGGCACGAGGTTAAGCATACGCAAACAACTCTATCTTTGCAAATCAAATTTCAAGAGGAAAAATATACAAAGTACCTATATGCTTATCTATGATAGCTAACAACTTGGTTTAGGAATGCAATAAACACAAATTGGTGCAATTTAAGAGCATGCACAAAAATTGAAGGAACAACAACAGTTTGTATGAGGCCAACTTTAAAATTTGACCTAGCTGGGGCACAGAAACAGTGTTACTCATATCAAGAGTGCCATTACAAATAACACCTAAACCAGCCAAAGCTCCACTTATTTCTGCTAAACTGAAATGAAATTCTGAACATGAAGCTCTAAGAACTACCAGCCTGACATTAACAGCAGGAAAAACATCCTGTGTCATCCAGATTATAGGCATGAGCATTTCTGAGCTCTGTGAATGTCTGGACTTTGTCTTTCCAGGACATACTTGGCTTAATTAGAATTACCATGTTGCACTGCAATACAAGTCACCCTAAAAATGGATTGGTGCACCTCAGTGTAGCTCAACTGCTGGAGTGAGCCTGAGCCACAGATTCCACCATTCTGCTGTTTGTAGACTTCTCCCTAATAAAGCCATGTACTGCACATCTGGGTTTGCAATGTGTTTCTCATCACGGTTAGTCTCGTACTTTGATATTTCAAATATAGTTCCCTCAGACAACTGACAACCTTTTCATTTTAGCATCTTCTAATGACAGTCCTTTAGAAGAAGCTAGACATAGACAAGATTAATACAAAGAGAACTTCAAAAGCAAGTTTTGAGTTTGGGGTAGGAAAGACCCCTAACACTTAGAGCTCTGGATAACATCTATTCCACGTCTCAAAGATCCTTGTGGATTATAAATGTGGAAACTACGAACAGAAAAGGAATTATTCACCACATTATTAAACATGACAAAAACCTTCTGAATTAAAGCTTAAAACAGTCTATTTAAGATTCCAGCAATCCCTGGGACTTTGGCAACAAAAATGTTCAAAAGCCTTTTATAGTTGCTGTCAGATTTATGTAAAGCATTTGAGACTCCTATGAACTTATTTATATAACAACCTAAAACTTGAAGCCAACTTGAAAGTCTTTCTATTCTAATTACTCAGAGTTGGAGGTGCTGTACAAAAAATGTTCTTTCTTGAGCATCTCCTAAAATGGTGGCTAGCAATACATAGACTTTAGATGAACATTTTCTGGAATGGCTGTTATTGCTCATGGGCTGCATCACTTGATATATGAATTATTTGGTGAAATGTTCTCTTGTTTTCTGTTCAGAGACAACAGAGAAAATATTACCATATGCTACATTCAACTCTAATTGACTGCTCATATTCTGCCCCACTCATCTCACACAATTATTTTTAGGAAAATATTCCAGTATGTAAAAATAAAATATGTTTCTATCTCTATTCAGAAATACAGTACTAGAATACTCACTGGAGTCAGGCTCAGAATGGACACCTAGATATTATTGGGAACTGAGGTCTAGCTGATCTGCCCATCACTGTGGGTCACTCCTTCAACACCAAAATGGAAAGAGGCATCAGCTGTAACTGCAGCTAGCACCTCTCCAATAGCACCCCCACTGCAGTTGGGGGTCACTGTGGGAGTGGCAGCAGGACATGACCTCACTGGGTCTGCATGATGCAGTAAGAGCAACTACATAGTAAAACAGCCCCACTCCAAGAAGCCTGTCAAGTTTGATCTTTCAAGACGATTTGAATACATTTTCCCTTTCATCTTCCTCTGCCCAAAAGTTCACAATGCCATTTCCTGTCTTCCCAAGTCCTTATTTTCCTGTTCTCACCATTTTGCTATCTCAATGCAGTCATTAAATTCTCTTCTGTTTCAGCTACCAGCTTCACTGCTCCTTCTCAACTATCCAGGCTGTGTATACTTTCAAACACAGATTTCCTTATCAGACTCCTAATTGGCTAAAATGTCTTTATATACATAGTGTATCAAGGTGTCTACAGCTTCAGAAAAACATGGGTCTAAATAGAAATCCTAGAGTATTGACATTCCTTATAAACATTGTTGTGAATTACAGACACTATTACTAGCTTATATTAATTAAAGCAGGAGAAAAGTTATTACTCAGATGTAACCAGAATCTATAGTACAGAAGTTCATAATTCTTTTCATTTATCAAAATTTTTCCATGTCAATCAAAACCAGAAAGGTAGTTGCAGTACACATAGAAAGAAATCCACACACACAGTACTAGAAGTAATAAGTATGCTAATCTGTTTTGGGTGGGCTTTTTGTTTTTATGTTTTGCTTGTGGTTTGGGTTTTTTTCTTATTGTGCTGATGAGCACAGTTTAACACCCATGGATTGTTATAAGCCAATGTGGCTTCTCTCTCTTCCTGTTTTTCTTTCATATAGGATTATTCCATGTACATTCTGGCTGTAGGATTTCTATGGATTAAGACAGAAGCCAGCAGCATCCTTTATTCACTGCTTTTGGCATTAAAATACCACTTTGATTGCTCTCCTTTTTTTTCCCCACTTAATCATGTTTTAGACAGACAACATCCAGATTTAACTCATGCAGGTTCTGCTTTGCCATTTCTCTTTAGCCAGGAGAGCTAGAGACAGAGGTTACAAAGAGCAAGAAAAAGGTAATTTAATATTTAGGTCAATAACACCTGCAGAAGAAACCTGTGCTGAGATCTCAATGTATCACCAGTGATTTACAATGCAGAAACAGTGATGGAAAGGGGTAAAACGTCTTTAAGAGTCCATTATATATAAGAAATAAAATATTATCTGTAATACAAACATCTTCAAGACATGCATACTGCATTGCAGGTCCTGAGCCCATCTCATCCAGTTTATGCCAGTAGAGACCCTGTTGAACACAAGGGTGGAAAACCTGTCCACATAGGGAGCATAGTAAAAATGAACATCTATAATTTCCCTTCTGTTTCTTGGATCACTGAAGTCAAGCAATGTGAAGCCTCCACAACTTGTGATGTATTTATTTTACAAGGAGGTGTAAAATCAATCCCAGCTGAAACCTCTTTTGATGCAAAAGCAAAACCTATTACCTTTTACCTCCTATTATTAATTCCCATTTCCCAGGGATCAATGTGCATTCAAAGTGAACTGGACCATCTCTCATCTGCCAAACAACCTTCCTATGAAAACAAAAGCTTTGAGAAAACATCTGAAGACAAACCTCAAGGGCGGAGTGCATACATCTCATTCTTCCTTGTAAAAGACATATTTCTCATTCTGGCAGCGAAAATATCCAGCAATGCTCACTGCCCAAGACAGACAGGCATGACCTTCCTAAGCACGCTGATCCACACAATAAGCTTGCACTTGCTTCTAAGAAGGGCTGTTTTCATGCTTTTTGATCAGGAATGATTTACTTTGGGGGATTGTATGATACTAAGATTGCTAATAGGATACAGAGCCTTTCACCTGTAGGTCAGTGTCTTCAATTTCACCCCAGCTTATGAAGCTTGATCTTGCAACATGCCGTGCACTCCACAGTGACTGCCCTCAGCTCCTGCAGACACCAGGAGCTACCCAGGGCACTCGGCAGGGGACAAGAGCACTCAGCACTTGGGAGAAGCAAGCTCCTGCTGACTAAAAGTCAACATGTGCTATACAGACACCTCAGTGAAACACAGTGCTGTTTTGGTTTACATCAATAAAAGAAAACACCAGAGTTGCCCCATTTGTTGTGTGAAATCGTTGTGACAGATGAAATTTGCCCAGGTATGCACAGGACCTTTATCATTTTTGCAGTCCAGAAGAGTCTGTTCATAGCACAGCAAAACATGGCATGCTCCAGCCAAAGGCTGATGATGCCTATCATCAGCCACAGAGTAACTAAATAGACTGGTTCTCCATTAACACAAATTCAGGACTTTTTACAAGCATGAAGTTTCTTTTTCTTCACATTAAAAAAAAGGATAACAATGTCTTTTAAGTACACTAATGGCATCCCATAGTTAGGGAAGAGTTACTTGTGTGCGTGCATTATTTAGACTAATCTTTTCCCCAGGAAATAATGAGCTGAGTAAAGCCATAACAATTACAGCCTCAGGTACTGCATGGAAAAAAGTCACCTCTGCATTTGCATTTAGCTGTGTAACATATTTCTAAGTCTCAACATTACCAGCTTGGAAATCTACTGCAAGTTGTCAGTACCAAAATGAACAAAGTTATGTAATACGGCTAAACTGTTCAGTTACAGGTAATGCTTCTCGGACTTGAAACGACCACAATCAGCTAGAAAAATATTTCTTCCCTAGAAGAAGTTTTAACATTTTTCAGGGAAAACAAACAAGACAGACTTGTCCATGGGAACTGTTTAACTCATCTGAAAAGCTAATGCATTTACTTTTGACTGAGGTCAAAATCACATGGCTTTGTAAGTCAAAATTGCAATTCTGACTATAAAATGGGATCTTATTTTGTCTTTCAATCTCAAAAACTGGAATTAAAGTAGTTTGTAAGTCAAAATGAAATTAGTTCAAAACATTCTCTTCTATTTATTATAGGAAGAAGTCTTTTGACCAAATAAATATTTTCTATTATATAGAAAATTTGTTTTGACAAGATCATATTGTTGCTTGGAAAGTATCTTGCACAAATAATTCAATTTACTCTAAAAAACTAGGGGGTTTTGCATATGCTTGCTTCTGCATGCAAGAGGTGGCTGCTCTTCAGTCTAACATTTCTGTTGCTCTCTCCTCTACCATATAAAGCCCCTGTTAGAGATGCCAGCACTGAACCATCAAAGGGCAGTTGCCATTCTCCAGCCCACTGTTCCTGTACAACAACATGCCTGTGCATGTCTAAGTTTTGGCAAGATTTGACTGAAAAAGTCTCTCAGTATTCAGAAATATGATTTCATAATAGCATTTTTTTAAATGGAGAAACGTACAATAAATTTCTTATGAAACTATAGACTCCAGAAAACACAGAAATAAATATAAAACCCCTCCCAGTTTATCAGTCCTAGGCCCTTGACTGTTATATTTAGAGCCTTCTGCTTGCTGATATATCTTCTGCTAGCTGTCACATTGTATTTTTAAACTGTTAAAAAGAAAAAAATAAAAAAATCTTACCTATTGGCCCCTAAGGCATTCATTTTTCCCTGGACTTTATATAAACTAGAACATGTTTGGGTAATATTTCTTTTACAATAGGAGGCCTGTTAAAAACAGCATCATGAATATTCTAGTTCTGACAGATATGAAAGGACATAATATCCAGGAAACAGCTCGTTCTTAACATATTCATGAAGAGGTCCCTGTCAATCACAGCAAGTGAATTGAATAAAAAAATAATACTTGGAGTCTTAGGAGGATACAACTGAGTTTTACATGCTAGAGATAGAAAGACTGAAGTGAGACCAGGCTCCACTAACAAGATTCCTGGCCTGAAGTGCCTTTGTGAAATTATTCAGAAAGCTGCCAATAATGGTATTTCAGGCTGCAGCTATCTCCTCTGTGGTCGTGCTCCGTGTGGGTCCGTGTGTTATTTTGCCACACAGTTAATGGAGTCTCTCAGCCGGTGCTTTAAAAGAACAATGTCTCCAATTATCCATTCATCTTGGAGTTTCAAAACAATGTGGTTTATGTCCCTACCTCTTTTGAACATTAAAAAATTTGCATCTTGATAAATTCTGGAAATAAGAAATAAACTGACAAATGCCTTCAGAAGAGAAGAACTTACAAGGCTACTTATATATATTTTAAAGTGTAAAAGCAACATGATTTACTATTTATGCAGTCTTGTCAACTTGTTCAGCAGTATATGCATAGATAATTAAACACAAATTTTATATTAAAATAGTTTTTTGCTGCCTTTGCTACTTTTAAAGTAGGTACAAATTATTATATTTCAAAGATACTACTCAAAAATATGAAATACATAGTCAAACTTTAGTTGCATTTTTTTTAATGTATTGAAAGCTAATTCCAAATGTTTTAATACACACATAACACAACAGCAGTGTGAAAAAAGCCAGTTTACTAAGACTATCAAACAAATGCACCTCTTAAACCATTTAAGTAAGTAAAGCCTACAGACAGCACTTACTGTTGTAACAACACAAGCCAATTTAAAAGGCTCTGTCCATTTTACAGGAGTCATTTTTACCTCTAACATAATTACATGTCATTGAAAGTTATTTTGTGACAAAATAGTAAAAAACCCAACCCCATATATAACAGATACCTCTATTATTTCAAATGAGTAAAATAGAACCAAAGCCATCATTAGAGTGAATTGATAAACACCATACCCTGGGTTTCACTGCTGGCCACCATCTCCTCAGCTAGCAAACACCATTAGCGTAACTCCTGCCGCTTTCCTTTATGCCAGCCTATATTTCCAGAACATTGAAAATATCAAAATGATTTGCCTAGGAAATGCACATGGTTTCCTCTCACACAGCTTCCCACTGGTACTTCAAGCACTGCCCCAGGACATATTTTATTTACTTGTCTAGCTGGATATATAGCACTTTATTTCTCTTCCATTTAAAAGCAACTCGTTTGAGATCCACTCTGAATTTAAAAGTGTATCACCCAGTTAGCTGACACCACAGTAGAAGAGGAAACACAGGTAAAGCTGCAGGCTAATGCAGCTAGCAAAGGAAGCTGGATGAAACTGCAGCAGCACTACCAGCATTTTGGCATGGAGAGCTCTTGCGCAACTTTGCTGTGGATAAAATTTGCTTTTCAGCCCACCAGCCTGACTCTTTAAGGTTTTCTACTGCACTCAAATGCTAGGTATATACATTAAAAAAGCCCAGTCCAAACCAAAAAGAAAACTCCTGCTTGAAGACAAAAATCACCTAAATTCAAAACAGCTTTCAAATTGAAACTAACCATAAAGTCAATGCCAG
This sequence comes from Bucco capensis, assembly GCA_013396975.1. Classification (NCBI taxonomy): domain Eukaryota; kingdom Metazoa; phylum Chordata; class Aves; order Piciformes; family Bucconidae; genus Bucco; species Bucco capensis. The sequence goes on from VWZO01007210.1 coordinate 1,015,223, forward strand.
AGATTAATCCACATCTGTAGCACTTCGCAGCCTTACTCCTTCATGGAGATGGAAAAAATAGTGCACTGCTAGACACCCCAGCCCACAGGGCAATAGCCAGTGCTGACAAGTTTCAGAGACTCTGTATGCACCCTTTTCACAGTGCATCTGGTGCAATTCAATGGCATAAAGCTAGGTTTCCACGCCTAGATTCCAGTGATGAGCTAAGGTTTGCCAACTCTTATTGCAAAGACACCTTTAAGGCTCACAAAAACATTGCATTTTTTTTCTTAACAGGAAACAAAAATAATGTGAAACAACATCACAGAGCACATTCCAGTGAAATCTGAAATATGGGTTACTGAAACCTTGAGGCAGAACACCAAATTGCCAAGAGACTGTTTTTTAAATAGAAATGTCTCAGACTTCTCTTTTCACCTAGTTGTGGCAAAATACACTGAGTTGTAAACAGAAATATCCAAGTACATTTTGGACTCCATTTGCAAGTAGCAGTGAAATGCCAATTAAAAAACCAAAATCATAATTAAAAAAAAAATCTATCTTACACTCCTATATTAGCAACACCTGCTACAGGTAATATCTGGCATAGCAGTACACTTCTTATGTGTCTCACTTGAAAACAACAACTCTTCATCTGAATAACATTAAAAACAAAGGTGTCTCAAGTTGAGCCTTGGTTTCAAATCCTTCTCAAGTTTGCACTAAAATAAATATATTTTCTGAGCCACAGAGGTCAGATTTAATCACATTTTAAAAGTTTAAACATGTACAAGTATAACATCAGCATGTACCAACACGAAAACTGCAAGAATGATGAGGGAACACTGAAAACAAAGCAAAACAGACCTGAAATGCAGAAGGATGCGTTTTCTGTGCACTGAAGCAATGTATTTCATACTTCTCCACTGGGAGTCTAAGTTGCTTCACCTTTGGTAAACTTGATTCATTACTGCATTAATTGACAGTTGTTTCCTGTTCTAAGTGATTGCTTTCCAGTTCTATTATGTACTGTCAGACAACAGCACATGATTAATTACAACTAAATCAGGAAGTTTGCTAACAATGGGATGTTTCAAAGCCTCCTACCTTCAGAAAAGGACATCTACCACTCACATGGCCGGGATGTTTTCTGGAACTTTCCTCACAGTGTTTCAATCACTGGTCCCTCAACAGAACTTAGCTGACATTTGAGGTTATTTTTTATTTTATACCTTACCCTGTGAGCTCTTAAACACACAAAGTCATATAGCAGTGTTGGTCGGTACACAAAACATCTACCAAATGAGAAATTAGAATCTATACAGAGGACAGTAAAAGGCTATATATTAGTCACTTCACAGACCTTTAGCATGAAGTCCAGGTCCAACAGAAAGCCATCTCAGTCCTGAAGTCTCCCAAAGAATCTTCTGATTGATAGTGTGAAATGAAGAGACTTCATTTTGCTGTCAATATAATCAATATGAACTCACCTAAGTGAATAAATTATCTATGGTCTCACAGCTCACCAGAAGGAACTGGAAACCTAACATCTTGCAGTATCAAAGATATAAAGGAAGACAGCTGGATAGAGACCTCAGACAGGCTATTTATCACCTACCTCAGCACTAGTGGGAAGAGTTCATAATGACTAAGATGATACATTCTGTCTGAGCTTGAAGTTGAGGTGGTTTAACTTTCCCTTTCAAATCTGTCTGCAAGGGATTTCCAAGGCTCTTAGAGAAAAAGTGTCAGACCAAACACAAGTCCCTTAATCAAAATCTGAACTTGAATTCCTTCTTAAATGTGTTCATACCAGCTGGCTACCTAGTTTCCTATTACTGGGATGAACTAAAACTCTTTTAGCAAGTCAGAAAGTTTCCCTCTGTCTATATTTCTTTTGGGTTTATCTGAAAATTAATTTCAGTAACTGCCATTCCTGAAATTACAACAATAACTCCACAAAGTGTACCCTGTTGCTCTCTTTTCAAGCCTATCAAAACATTGGAATCACCTATACTGGAATAGTTTGCTATTTCTACTGCACAATTTTAAGATATTGTATTTCCAAAGGAACAGAATTACTTAGGAAAAGCACACTTCCTTGAGTAAAACCTTTTTCACCAATTTCAATAACAGAAATTAGTTATTATCTTGTGGAAAACATTATGGCCTTCATATCCTGCAGCCAAGATCAACGAGACATCCAGGATAGCTACACACTGCAGAAATGGAGACCACCAAGTGTTTATTTTAAAAGACAGACCATGGAGGAATAATATTTATTCCTCTGAGAGGTATGGTGATTAGTTCTTGTGTGTGCACGGTTCACATTTTTTGCTAGGTTTAATATGGTCACTCTAAGGAATCAATGGAATTTTAAGTAGGTTTTTCCCTCCTTCCACAAGAAGATAGACTATACATAAAAAAACCCAGATGATTTAACTTCGCCTGTCATACAATCAAAAAAAGATGCAGGTAACTGGACCCTTCAGCTGTATGTATGTATGTATGGTNCCAACCCATCCAAGGATTCTAGGAACATGGGTATCACTCCCCACACTTTCCCGTGGGCAATGAGTTTAATGCTCCCTCTGCTGTTGGCACAGTTATCGCACCAGAGGCCACAGGAGACCCCAAGTGATTGTCAGACTGTGCCTGACCCTTCAGCTAAAGCTATTAAATACATAGAATTCCCAGATTCATAGAATGGCCAGGTTGGAAGGGACCTTAAAGATCATCTAGTACCAACCCCCCCACCATGGGCAGGGATGCCAATCACTAGACCAGGCTGCCAGGGCCACATCCAGCCTGGCCTTGAACACGTCCATATGTCAATCATCATTTGGGGGCAGTCAGGAAAACAAGAGTAATGAAAATTGGTACTTTGATCTTCTGCACTGAATTTCCTTTGTAAAAACCCAGTCACACTCACAAGCAAAAATATACTGGAAAGTGAAAACAAGTTATTTGCCAAGATCCTCAGATTCTCAAATTTTAAGTGGCCATGATTTACATGGCTTCTTTCACTTCTTGGACAATTTCTTTTTTTTAAATCATTTTTATTCAGAAGAAATGCCAGTGTACAGCTGCCAAACCCTGCAAAAACAGAAAAGCCTAAGTCCTTGTACCACACAAACAAGGTTTATTTATTTCAGCTACTGGTAAGACACAAAGATGAGGCACTTTGTTGGATGTATTTATATATATATATAAAATGAAATATTATTTACTAAACTAGTAACAAACAATAATGCACAGCAAATGTGCATAGTCCTGCATTCATCTCTGTAACACTCATTCAAATTTCTACTAAACTGACAATGTCAGACAACATCATCCCTGGCACCAGTTTCATAACTATACAAGTAGAATTTAAAAAGGTGAATGAAACACTTGTAAAAGCTTTCCTTCTATCACAATATCTTCCTTTTTTTTGACAGGATTTTCTCAACTAAGTAATGATTTATTGCCACAAAGCACTGAATACTTACTCATTCAAAAAACCCCCTATTTAGTCCTGAAAAGAACATTGTCTATTTTATCAGAAATATTAATCTAAAAAGTTTTAGTATTGCTATTCTGAAAAACATTCTACTTACATCCCTTCCTAATCCATTCCTCCATATACTTTTCCTAATTCAGAGATTATCCTGCTTTTGGGATAATTCTCTACAATCTCATCACGCTGCCATACAGTATCTCACTGCTGACCTACTTTGGGTCAGATGCTAAGTCCAATGAAGTTAATTGAGCACCTTTCCTCTATGTAAAATATATTTGGATCTTAATAAACCTTACATTTCTTCACTGTTGCCTTGCTCCCATGCCTTCATGCTCAGCTTTTCTCTGTAAAATCTCCACAACTGACAGAAGAGAGTGAGCTCTTCTGCTGAGGGAAAGAAGTGAGGCTTGTGGGTTAAGATGAATTGAATTCAGCATATCTGTGACATATTCCAGAAGTAAGAGATAAAAGTAGATTGTCCCATTAATTTTCAGAAGGAACTTACCCAACAGAGGAGCCTGCACACCTGACAATGACCCAGAAACACAGGTCTCACATGCTACAAGCCATGGAAAACTACTGTTTTCAAAAATAACTTTAAGAGACATGAAATAAAATTATGATTCAAAAAAAATCAGGAAAAGGTCATGTATGTATATTTGTTTGGTTTAAATCTTTTTTGCCTAATGTATAGGCACACAATGGAATGATATATAATCCTTTCACTATATTTTACTGCATTCTGTAATTATAATTATTTCATATATTTGGGTATAAGCAATTTAAAAATAACTTGCAAGTGGAATTTGAAGAAAACTCAGCTTTTTAAAAACATAATTTGAGGAAATGAAGAGAAATGTAAGGTGGTCTATTAAATATCTAAGATACACAAACAGCTTGGTGTCTTCCCCAAAATCTATTACCTTTGTCAAAATCTGTGCAGTCAAGTTATATAGGGCAGAGAATTTAAGGAATAGACCTGTCTCTACCATAACCTACATTTTTCCTAAGATGAGAAGTATTCAGTAGAGCTCTGAGATACATTAGCTATCAATAGACCAAGGGTTCAGAACAAAAGTTTAGTTTAGATTCATTTTCTTAATCCTAGAGTAAACTTTAAAGTTGTTTAGCACTTTTGTGCTTGAGCTGCTGCACTGCACATTTTCTCAGGGTAGATAACTACAAAACATGCACAGCAAAATCTAAGAGTATAATTTTCTCTCTTTAAACCTTGCCTATCTTAAAAACAAAACATAAAAAAATCCAAACAAACCAAACAAACAAAATCCCCAGCAAATCAAAACCACAAACAAACCCCAAAACCAAACCAACAACAACAAAAAAGAACAAACCACAAAACCCCAAAGAAAGTGCTTCTGGAAATCTGACAGGACAGTTGGGTTTGACAGCAGGAAAAAACCCAATCAAACAAACTTCTCCCAGCATGCCAACATTCCCCCAAATGAATAGTATTATACTGAGATTTATTTTCCTGGAGATATTGTGGAGCCTCCATCACCAAAGATCTGGGGTAAGAAAGGTTAAACAAACACTTGAGAGGCAGAGTATTAGCATAACTCAACACAGCCTGGTACCACCCTGGGACAGCAGGGCACACTAAATTGTCTCTTGAGACCTTCAAGTCTATTTTCTTAAGATTTTAAATTGTCTTTGTGTGTGTTTTTCCCCATAGAAGGCAAACCTATGTGGCTCAAGAGAAAGACAGTGTTTAGTTTCAAGATAAAAAAGAAAGTGCATCTCTAGGTGGGTAAAAATGGGAAAGGTTAAGAACTTCAAACATGGCCAAGAGGATAGTCATATTTCCAAGACTGATTTGAATATATTTCACACTGCTTCAAAACTCTGAGATACAGAAATAATTTATGAAAAGGCAGCTTTCTTATGGTTCATCCCATACACAAAAACCTGTATGTAACAGAGTGATTTTTATGTAAAGTTGTGTCTGACAAAAGACTGCAGCTGAGCACATAAGTGTGGGTTCTTTCAAGTGGTCACATTTCTGCTTCTCAGTGCATCACTGCTTCTAGTTACAAGCAAACCATGTGCACACAAAGGATTTCACCTCATCTTGTTTCCTAAGAGCCTCCATATCACAGCAGCTGATGCACAAACCACAGCTGCAGGTACTGCCAGTGGCCTCACACCATCTATTAATATGTATGGACGACACTTTGGTGCAATAGTTTTAAAAGTTTCTTGAAGTGGAGAGGGAAGGAAGATGGTATAATAGAAATTCTGTAAGAGGTAAGAAGGTACACAGGAGGTCTTTGTGTCTCTGCATTTAAAGTTTCCAGAGGTAAGAAGGTACACAGGAGGTCTTTGTGTCTCTGCATTTAAAGTTTCCATCATACCTGCCTACAGACCAGAGGCTTTTCTCTCTGCACTGCAGCTAGTGAGGCACACAGAGTGGTGACCCCAGCCTCAACAGATCAGCGTTCATTCTGGAGAACAAGTCCAGTGTTGAAGTCTTTTAGACTAGTAACAGTTTAAGATATTATTTCTGTATGATTTCTAGAGTCAGAGACTTGTATAAATTAGAGATGTCATGAAAAGTCTGAATTATGTGTTGCATGGTGCAGCAGAAGGTAATATACAGACCTTTATTATGTAATAAAACAATTGTGTGCAGGGGAGATATTTATGGCATAATCCTGTATGTCCTCATAGTACTCTTAGGAAACATATAATTTAATACACACTGTATATTTTGTCTCTGTGTGTTTACATTTAAAGTAATGCAAACTTTATCCTCTAAAATCCTGGTAATATATCTGGATGGGTTATTGCCTGGCATACTGCTAAACACTACCAGAAGCCATACACTCTTGAAAGAGGCCACTTACTGCTAGTGATTCATTCTGCATATTTCTTTAGTATTTTTCTTTTTAAGTCAGAGCAAGCTTCCCAAATGCTTAATGAGTAGGCTTTAAGGCTTTAATTTTCAGCCAATCCTAACTTTATTACAAAAGTTTATCAAGCTATAAACACACTACTTCACTATGCTGTCATGTTTTTATAAAGTAGTTTATAAAAGGTGACATCTGGCAAAGAGGCAGATCTATAAAAATCATGCTGGTGGATGTAGTGTCATTTTTTCTGCCATCCTCCCAGAAAGAGTAATATTATTTTGACACACACATTCATCCCCACTGTCAAGCTTCTATTTTTATAGTTAGCTTACTGCACATATCCTTAAGCTATACAAAACCTTTGGGCTAATGTAAAGAATGACATTTCTGCATATTTATTCTAACACTTATTTTAAGGGTTGACTTTGCCTGATAGGATTTTTCCAAGTACAATGTCATTTTCATGACAATACACTTACTTCAGAAACAATAAATAAAGATGCACAATAAGTCATGAAAGGCCAAATATGCATGGACAAGTTTACAGCAGCTCAGCTTGGCAAGCCCTGCATTTGTCCTTCTTTAATATTTTATCTGATGTGTGAACTCTGTGTTGGAGTGTAGTACAAACTTCAGCCTACAAAACCTAATGAAATCTCTCTAGGACATTATAGACTCCAGCAGAGTATAATTTTAATACTGTGGAGTTTTTAGCTCTGACATGTTGGGAGATATTTTCTTTCAAAGAGTTCAGCTTTTTCTATGTTTGCATTGGTTCAAGCACAGCCAGGATATAAGCAAGTGAAAGAGCACTGAAATCAGGAGGCTGACTAAGCACTTCTTGTGATTTAATTACAGCAAATAACTGATTAATCTCTCTTATGTCTTAGGTTATCTACTAAAGTAGACAACATGAATCCCAACATACCACAGAAAGGTTGTTTCATTTGATTGTGCATAATGACTTGCTCTTTCTAGTCTTCCTCCCATACAATGGATATTTAATTTTTAAAATGTGAAGTCTATCATCATTCACCTCTGTTGAAGGCTAAAACTCTAAAATATTTAGCTTTAAAGCACATTCACTATTCATGAAAAGTCTTTTTAATGCCCTTTCTCAGTATTTAAATAAGGAACACAAGTGTGCAGTCACACCACTAAGGCCAGAAATTAGAATTATTTAACTGCTTTTGAACATGACACTGATGTAGACAAAACCAAAAATAGTAGTAGGAGTCTATTAACAGCAGCATTATTCTGCCATCAAAAGGGTTCAATACTAGAACATTCCCGAGCAAAGATCATTATTGGCAGTTCACTAAATGATAATTTGGGTTAGAAGCAGCAGTCTGATCCTTAGAGCACTGTCTTTGAAGTTGATGAGAAATGTTTTACACTGTCTTTTTTTTTTTTTTTACTTCTGAATTCAAACCAAAAATCTCACAAATCTGCTAAGAAACCAACATTACCCTCTGGAATGTTCATTATAATTGTGTTACAGATCAAGACTTGTTTAACTTGATTGGCTTAGGTCAGAAATAAGGATTCAATATAGTTTTTATTATTGTTGCCATTGCCCTTTTGCAGAGGCTATTTGCAGATGCAATTAACCACAATATCCCACTTTCTAAGAATCCAGTTTCACAGCTGCACATGAATAGTCAGATCTTTGCATCTGTATGATGTCCCTATTAGCTTCAATTACAGAATCAGGGACTATTTTGCTCTCTAATCAAAATGCTTCAGTTTGAGGCATATAAGAGAAGGTCCTCAAGTGAACTAAGCCTAGAGTTTCACAGGCTTTTAGCCCCTAGGACACAAATAAGAGCAAGAAAGAGTAAGAAAATAGCAACCCACTAAGGGGGTGGAAGTAACAAAACTCTCCCATGAATCCATCCTCATATCTGCTGCTGTAGTGCCTTTTCATCTTTGTATACAAGCAACTGTTAAAAGCAAGTCTTCAGAAATACCAGAATATATGCCTAATTGTACTGAAATATATCTATTTCCATACTTCTGCCTTTTCCAGTTTGCCAGGCTATCTTCACAAGGCACAGCCACTGCTAATTCATGTCTACAAGCTCCCTTTGACCACTGCACTATATTTAGTATAGAAATTGGAACTCTAAAATACTAGTTAGTCTCTACGTTGCATATGCACTCACTGGTCATTTGGAAAAATCTACCACTTGCAAATATTCTGGCATGACTGGGGGAATCATTCCCTTTAAGCCAAAATCTCAGGTAGTGTCTCTAGCTTTCAATATCATCAAATACAAATCAGCATGTTATGTTTGGATGTGGAGTAAGGGAAAAAGGGTACACAAAAAAATCTGAAAAACATTACAGGTACACTACACAGGACATTCTGAAAAGACTAAATCAAAAAATACTTTGCTGAGGGGTCATGTAAATATAATACACTGGGAATGCTCTTCATAGATCTGATCTGGTTTTTATTAGTTTTGTGGTGGTTTGCGAGGCAGTACATTGCAGTGTCATGGCAATCAAGGACTTGCAAGTATTATTACCTAGAGTCAGCAATAATGAGAAGAGAACCTCTAATTTCAAACTATAAGATAACACATTGATTAATAACCATGGGATGATTAGTCAATCCAAGACCTTAATGCACAATGGAGAAATTCATCCATTATCTGTTCAATGCAATTCTTCTTTCATCTTGGTGACTTTAAAAACAACCAAGGAAAATTACTGTCCCTCAGTAAAGGCTTTTGAATTTCATATTCATTTAATTAGATAACTGCCAGCCCAAGGACAGGAACCATGACAAATAGTTGTTCTTTTCAAATTAGAAGAATAGACTGTTCAATGAGCAATATTGATGTTCTCTTGTACTGAGTTATACAAGAGTTCTGCTATTACTTCCTTTAATTTATCTAACCTTTTTTAGCATTTAATGCGTTTTTTTTAACACGGTTTTAGTTACATAAGCTAGTTGGTCATTTTAAAGAATGCTGCTAACAACAACAGTACCTGCACAGACATAAATGAATACCTCACCACAATTTTCTTGGAATTAGGTATGAAAGTACAATTTACATAGGAAAAAGAGCATTAGAAATTAAGAGGCCATCTTTATGTCAGTAGAAAAACAACAGTTAATTCTGTTTAATCTGTTTAATTGCTTCAATAGCCATAATAATAAAGATTAGCTGGCTGTGAAATACTAACTATAAAACAAAGGAGGTGGTGGGTTTTTTTTCCATTTCTGGCCTTGAGATGTTGTTTTATGCTTTTGTGGGATGAGGGTAGAACAGAGGAAAGTTTTTTCAGGTTTTGTGGTTACTACATTTTTGGTTTTTTCTTGGATTTTGGTGGGATTTTTTGCTTCTGAAAAATTGCAGTAAAAGTCTGACTATCTCCTTTTTCCCTGCAACATATACACACAATCTAAAGACAGCCTAGCAGATGAAGATTGGTTCATTTACACACAGGAGGTCTCCCCTCCTATTGCACAGGCAGTCAATGCTTGACCATCCTGAGTTTGCTACAAGAAGAGCATTTCAGATTTAAATGGCCAATGATAAAAATAAGAGCAAAAAGACAACTCCTGAAGAGCTTCCTGGGCTTTTTAAAAGCAAATTAGAGTGCAGCAGAACACCAACTCTAAAACAAAATGAAACAAACAAACAAAAAAAGCCGCAAACAACTCTTCAGTATTCCATTAAATACAAAACACGAATTTTCCTGAAGTTAAAGAAATTATTTACTTCAAACAACCATCCGTCCAACCTGGTGATTTTAGTTTCCTGTCTAGCAGCCATTGCTAAAATAATTTCCCTTATCATTTGCCTATGCCGTGTAGTAAGAACACAGCAGCAGCCAGCTTAAGGGACTACACTCCAGCATCTACACTAAGAGCACTGCAGAGCTAGGACATGCCATTCTTGGTGTCTGCTTGCAACGTTCACTCAAAAGAAGATCACAACAGCCATCTCAGCCTGCAATGTCCACCTCAACTGCCTCTTCCCAAGATTCCCTACTGCAGAGACAGGATTTTCAAAAACCACATGGGCCATGGCCTTGCTAACTGCAGTCATCCCCTGCTGCCAGCCTGGCTTTAACTTACAGTTAGTTGCTCAACAGGCCAAACCTTGAAATCAGCCTGGGTCCATACCTTGCTGTGGGCTCCCATGGAGGGGTACCGACTACTCCCAGAAGTGAATTTGGCCTCAGGATTCCCTAGAACTCTGGGCATAGATTTTTCTGCCCAGAAGGAGATTAATTGCATTCAGTAATCACCTATTGGATGTGCTTGCCTCAAAGGAAACCTTTCACACGTTAAATGTCAGATCAGAAATCATTTATTCTTGAAAGGGTTAAGCTCACAGTACATGTTACTTTTCAAGTAAAACAGCATGCTCTCTAAACATGACACACCAATAGCCAGTGTAAAATATTTCCAAATCTTTGTACCATTTTGATAATTCACTGTGTGTATTCCACACAATCAAGATGTACAGGTTTCAGAGGGATTCTGAGCACATTGCTCAGACTGACAGAGCAAGTATTCCAGACAATTGGCTCCCCGAGGGTCAAGACAGTGATGCTCAATCAGGATTCAAACGGGTCATAAACCCTTCATGGATCTCGCTCAAGTGGGTGGTGATGTCTCCCTGGGGCAGCTCATCATTTTCTGCTACAGTCAAGCACTTGTCATTACAGACAAACTCCCCGTCAGTCTTAGGCACTCATTTAATCGAGTCTTAGTGAGAACAGCAAATATTATCAGTGCCACAAAAACCCTAAAGAGACAAATATATTAATCATAACTGCTGTGGTGGTAATTTAAGACACTCTCCAAATTCTGCTGGTCGTCCTCATCCTATGACTGCTTTTTATCGTAGACTCAGATTTTCAAACCTGGGTGCTGAAGTCAGGCACTGCCATTTGGGTTTAAGCTCCAAAAGTCAAGTGAACTGCTACTGAGAAGAAAGGGGTGCCAGAGTACCCAGTTACTCAGCATAGGAACTGGGAGTGTGGCAGAGTGCTCCTGAATGTTAGAAGTCTTTCATTAAAAACCAGGTCAGGATTCAACACCCTAATTTTAAGCACACAAAAAGGAAATGAGTCTTCAATCCAGAAATGCCCAGAATAACTCTAAACATTTGCTTTTGCAACAGTTCAGATAACCTGGCATACAACCAAGGCAGCTATAATACACTACTAGCTTGAAATAAAAATCTAATACAATCCTGGCAGCTTTTGACACAATGTTTTCATTGTACTGTTTTCATACCTAATTATGCTCCTATGCAAAAAAAAACACTCAAAACAAAACCAACAAAATAAAGAAAAAAGAAAAAAACAAACCAAAACCATAAGAGACTTATATACAAGAAAAGGATTGTGATATTCAACATGAGGCTTGATTGGCTTTATAAAATCTTCCACACAAGGTTTGCTCCCTTTCCCTACACCATCCAAAAACCACACAATTCCATACTCAGAGTCCTAAATTTAATCTAGCTCAAAATACCTGGACTGCTATAAATAGCTTGGGGGTTTTATGTTCAGCTCATGTTTTAGAGTAAGGCTGAACATGTGATAATTTATTTCTTGGTTTGCTGTACCATGCAGAATGAGCTCCTCTCTCATTTAGCTGCCCATGCACAGGTGTAAACTTGCAACTGGATTCCCCCCCCCTCCAGCAAACTGTCAGAGTCAGCAAATGGAAGAGTGATGTCATGTTCCCATGAAGGCAAAACTCCCCAGTGACATAAATCAGGTGTTGTTCTGCTACAACCTACATAACTCATGGAAAAATCAAAAAAACCTCTAAACAAACCAACCAACCCCCACAAAAACAAACAAAACAAACCAACCCAGCATTTTCCAACTGTCCCTTCTGTTCCTTTCCAGCTAGTTCTGGTCCTTACAAGATCTGTATCTCTGTTTTCACTTGTGACAACAACACTTTTCCCACTATCCACTAGTTTTCTCTTGCTTCCTGGGGAATTTCAGTGATAGCATATGCAGGGACACACTGGTGCAAGCCAATAGATGAGCCAGGCTGTGCCTTTGCACCTAGTCTCCAGGAAGTCGAGTAAACTACACAGAACTACACAGCTCCAAACCTTTTGCAATTACTGGGGTCTAGCAGCTCCACCGATCCATCTGCTGTCTCCAGGTATGTTCCCCCCAGCTGTGTCTGGTCTCCCTGAGGGATGCCTGACACTCCCATGAGCCTAAAGCTGCTTATACATTGGAGAGCTGTGCTTAGCACCTATCAGTTCCCTTCACACGTACACATACCTTAGAAGCCACAATCTTTTGTCTGTCTGCAAATAGGCAAGCTATTCTTATCTCTTCAATTCTAAACCACACTGCACATTTATCAGAAAATTCAGGAATATATAAAATATCTACATACTAGGTGGATAAAATATATTTTATTAATGGAAAACTGTTTTAAGTTGGAAAATATTGTGACTACATTCCAAAATATTAAAGCATATATCAAAGCAGCATTTAAGCAGGATAAACAAAATCAGAAGCTGTATTTCAATAAGTGGGTTTTACAAGCTACTTGTGCTCACTTTTCAACACTAATGCCAGCAGCACAATGAAGAGAAATGAGGCTCACTTGGCCATCTCTGTTATTACATAAGCTTTTTGATCCTAAACTTCTTGACACTTTTCTTCAAAAACCTCAGACCTAATCAATACCCACAACTAAACAGGCCTGAAAATCAATCTATTTTTGTTTTCAATCCCCATATTTTATGAAAAATAAACTATTGCATGTGAAACAAAAAACAGATAACCCCAAAGCAATCTGAAACCCTTTTACAATACTCAAAACAGATTAGTGTAAACAGAATCAGTGATCTTATTTAATAGTAGATAATAATGCTATACACATAGTGACCATGCTAGAAAGATCTGAAAACAATATACAGGTAATCATATATAATTAAAAACTTCATAAACATTGAAAAGAATTGCAATAGTGGATAATAAAGTCCTGTCCAGCAAAGTATGCAAGTTTTGGATTGACTTAACTGTTTATAAGTTCTGGACTGATTTACACAGTATTTGCCTAACCTAACTTATTGAAAAATAGTTACTTATAAAGAATAAATCTGACTATGTAGTTCTCTTCCAATCTAATCTGGAGATTTATTTACTAAACCAGTACAGGTAAGAGGAGAAAGATTATTATCAATAAAGATCTCCGTCAAAAGTCAAAAGAAATTAAAAAACCAAACCCTTCAGATTTGAGAAGAGCTGTAATTGCCCAGTGATAAGAAGCCTAGAAATGTTGCAGAAGTTTAAGCTGGACAAGCATCTATCAGGTATAATCTGGGCTCAGCTGAACATCCCTTTGGCAGAGGGATAAACTGGCTAAACTCTCAAGGTTTCTTCCAGCCTATGAATTTTGTGAAGTAATTTGGGATCTATAAAGACAAAATCCATCTATAAACATAAAAGGGCAAAATCATGCTCTTTTTTTAGTGCGTGCAAGGACCCAAACACAGTGGGAGAAACGAGCTTTCACTTCAAAAGCAAGAAAAGCTTTAGTGCAAAGCCCAGTGCTGCAATCAAAAGAAGGCCTGAAGCGGATTGGCTGGGAGACAAAGGCAACCCTACCACTGCTGCTGCAAGGCAGGCAACACAGAAGGCCAAGGGGACATACTTACTCTCACTAAACAAACAGGTATCATGTCACAGGTAGTGTCTTCTCTTGAATTCTCGGCGATAAAAGCAAAAGCAACTTGCCATGGGCTCATCCTTAAACCTCTGGCAAAATTCTAGAAGAGTTTTGCATGTGAGACCACAGCCAGAATGCACAGCACTGGGGATTGCAGTAATTTTAAAATGAGAAAATATTTTTCTACCCAGGGTTTATTTCATGCTGTCTATTATTTATGGTCTGAAACCATAATACTGGGTGTTTATTTTTCCATGTATTTGAATTCCCAGTGTCCTGAAAATAATGGAATAAAATAGCTTGCTTGTGATTTTACTGATATACTAAGAATGAATATGTATTTCATTGTGTCACCAAGGGAGTATTTAGTAAACTTATAATTGAATAGAAAAATAGTGTGTTAAGTTTACAAGTTTCTTCTCATAAACAAGATACATTTCTCTTGGCTAATAACAATATTTCAGACTGATCCATGCAGAGCAGGATATTGCTGTGCTGTAAAACCACAAGAAATATAAAAAGATTTAAAAACATAAATACAGGAACAAAGCAGCTGATCAAAACTATCCCTGCCTTTAAAAATGAATTCTGTAAGTGCGGTGTATCTGGTGCAACTCAACACTTGCATCTTGCTTGGTATCACCCTCCTTTACGTTACTTTTTTTTATTACTAACAGCTTCCAACAGTGCAGATCATTTAAGTGGCAATACCAATTCATCCTCATTTCCAATGAGTGGAGATGACAATTAATACTCTCCCGCTCTTTCAAACCATTTCTATTTGTCTCTGAGGGTGAACTAGACACAGTGGAAAAAAAACCCAACAAAAGAAAACACTAATGCAAAATCAGCAATTAGCTCAAGAGACAGATTCACTTTGATGATTGCCAAGCAGTGGAGCAAGGGCAGAGGGAAAGGAGACACATTTGCATGGAGTTACATCTGCAAACAGCCAGCCTTTCACTACCCAACTTCAAAATTAAAGCCACCATGGCACTGAATACCATTTTTAGTAGTGCAGAATGCTATTTATCTTTGCAAAGAAACACTCACTAAAATAAAAGAGCCATCTCTGTGAACTGGACTTCTTGAACAAACTGTTTGAGTATATTTGTCTTCAGTATTAAGGACATATTCAAGTGTTCTTCCATTTTGTACCACAAACATTTTTCTTTCTCTGGCTGCACTGTAAGGAACTAAGGAGAGCTGACAATACTGTGCAGTATACAGTTCTATTTTTTGCCATTATCCTTATTTTTTGCTGCCTGTATGAAAAGTAAGAGTGGATGGTCATTGCTATTTATTTAATGAACCCTAGATATGAGTGCATGGAATGGAAAGGTAAATTTTCTAGAAGATTTTTACTAAAGCAGATAAGTAAACTAGAACAATAATATATGCTGGAGCATGTTCATGTAAATCCTGATTTTTTTTTTTATCTGAATGGAGCTTACTGAGATCACACCTGGAATACTGCTTTCAGCTCTGTGGCCACCAACATAATAAGGACATGGACCTGTTGGACTGAGTCCAGAGGTCATGAGATTAAGAAGGGAGAGTTCCAATTCAGAAACAGAAACATTTCCTTCTGGATCTCACAAAATCACCTTATTTGGGAGATGAAACCTCTGCTGTTTGATGAAGCAACAAGAAGAGGGGGAACTATGATTCTGTGATTCTATAACTACCTCTAATTTGATCAGTCACTGCTCTGATCATTTTGCATTCACATTCTACTCTCTGTATCCTTCCTCCTGTTGCTGGAAGTCCCCAGGGGACAGATTTGTGTGTTAGGGGATTGTCCACTAGCATATAATGAGAGAAGACTGAGAAAATAAACTTCTCTCTCCCAGTCTGACCCCTGCCACTGGAAGTGAGAAGATAAAGAGATCAACTGTCCAGTTACTGCAGGTAGAAATAATGGACATCCAACAAGCATCCAGATCCTCAGAAGTGAGACTGTGTGTTCAGTTAAAGACTTGATTGATCTGTCTCTCCTTGCTAGCTTAAAAGACCTGAAAATGTACAGAGGAGCAAAGACAAATACAGCTTTTGTAATCAAGCTGGTTTGCACTTCCAATTAATATTTTCAAATTCTCTGTAATTTAAAGACATTGAAGTCAGCATATATTATCAAGCTGACTTGGTTATGCATAATTTTAATTCTTGCAATTTGTCACTTGCTTTCCAGACAATAATGTCATATTGTTTCTAAACACAGATTGCAGTGACTTTCTCACTTTACGCATCCTGCAAATTGCTTTGTTTTACACAGCCATACTCTGTTATCTTTTCAATTACAGTCACATTTTATAACTTTGACATTTTTAAAAGTATTATATGTTAATATATTAATTTAAGGAATGTCAGATGAAGTGTGTAGACTTAGTACAGAACATATTCTGACAGAGCTGACAAAAAAACATGAAAAATGTGTGCTTTCGATCATAATGATTATTTTTCAGATAACACCAGCTGTGCAACTATTAAACCAAGTGACTGCTTTTCCACATAACACCAAGTACCAGCATTCAATCATGAAAGAAATATAAATCTCCATGGGCTTTTTCCACATGCTTTAAATCAGGAGCAATCTGTGCATTTGTATCTGCACTAAAAACATGGTAAACACTGGGAATATCTTCCAGCTGGAAATTCTTTGGCATCTTTATTGATAGAGACTGGGATATGTAGTGCAATGTTTACAGGGATGTAACTGGTTTTAATCTATGTTCCAAGTTAAATACAACACACATACACAAAAAAATTCACTAACAAAAAACTTAAGCAACTCCAGGAATTACTGAATCTTTCATTTTATCCTTCCCATTATTTTATTCTGGAAGTCTTGGATTCCTCATCACCTTTAGGTTAAAATTGTTCAAATCAAATAAATCCCCTTATGCAACTCAGTGTTTTTAAAGGAGTCTTCAATAATTCTTGGGTATTACAAGATTCTGTCTATGAGCTGCATGTTCAAGAATAGCCTTTTCTGACAGCTATTTGGATAATGCCATCCTACGTCAGATGTTGCAAGGCAAAAAAAAAGTCTTCTTCCTTTTTTCCATCCTACTCATTAGACATCAGATGTGCTTATTGTGCACTTTTTATTCTCTTTTATGTTCACTTCAACCTCAGAATCACACATCATCTCTGTATCTCAGATCCCCCAAGAAGGATGTAGCTGTCCAGATTATAGAATGTTTAAGCCTGGCATCAGTCCTAGAAGATGGGGTAAGGGACACCTGTGTAAGATGTGAGCAGGTGAATGATTTGATTTGCTTAGTGGCAGAGCTTAAGGGGGAGGTGGAGAGACTAAGAAGTAATAGGGATTGTGAAAAGAAAACAGACTGGTGGACTCACAACCTTTCCACTGCAAAAGAAGTCCGGCAGGAGGTGTCAAAGCCCTGCCCCCTCCTGCCATCATGCAGATGGAATGAATCTGGCAGGTGGAGGAGAGTGGAAACAGATCCCTCACCGGAGAGGTGCAAAAATCTCTTCCTGTCCTCTTTCACCTCCTCAAGTGCCTTTAATGAACAGATATGGGGGTCATGACACATGAAAAGCTGGATATGAGCCAGCAATGTGCACTTGCAGCCCAGAGAGCCAACCACATCCTGGGCTGCATCAGGAGAGGCATGGGCAGCAGGTCTAGGGAGGTGGGTCTGCCTCTCTACTCTGCCCTCATGAGGCCCNGAGAGTGGTTAGGCACTGGCACAGGTTGCCCAGAGAGGTTGTGGATGCCCCATCCCTGGCAGTGTTCAAGGCCAGGCTGGATGTGGCCCTGGGCAACCTGGTCTAGTGATTGGCATCCCTGCCCATGGCAAGGGGGTTGGAACTAGATGATCTTTAAGGTCCCTTCCAACCTGGCCATTCTATAATTCTATGAATCCTGAAGAAAGAAAAAGCAAAAAGTCATTTTTCTAGGTACACTACTTATATGTATTGAGCTATGAATTCTCCTGTGCAATAGCCTTTTGAAACGATGACCAGTTTTGAACTGGTCTGTGACCTCATAATAAAATAAAAGGAATGGCTTAAAAATGTAATAATTACATAAAAATGCCTGCTTTGGACTATGACAAATTCTGGACTCACAGTATGCATAAAACGCTCTATGAAGAAAGGTTTGTGGGTTATAACGTGGAAGAAATTGCAGACCTCGGGTTTGGCTTGGTACTGCACGCACATGTAGGGCATCTAACTCTGGCTTGGGAGTAACAGAGCTCATAAAAGGTCTGATCACATTGAGTGATAAACAGTTGCTTTGGGCCAGCATGAATTAACAAAAAAAGTAAACTAATGTCAAGGCAAAGCAAGAGCAACCTTGTACAGTGCAATGAAAGATGAGCAAAACCCTTCCCTGGAGCTTCTGCTGGCTCTTTCCCAGAACTGTCAGACTGTTGCATTTCTCTCACTTATGACTATGGAGGAGAAAAGCAAGATATTTTGCAAAAGTTTTTTAAACCTAGATGGGCTGAGCTGACAGCTTGCCACATACATTGCTTCCTCTTAGTACTTCACATTAATACTGTATTAGAACAAAACAGAAAAGAAAAAAATAAAGGAAAATAAACCATGCTTATATTAAATTCTCTTTCCCTTCTCCTAGCTCAGGGAGCTGCAGGAGGAAACTCTCCTGGAAAAGTCAACAGTCCACATGCAAGTAAGACATCACATTGGAAAATCACAGAATCTAAGCCAGTATAAAATTTGTCTTGTCAAAAACAGAGCTAGAGGGAATTGGTTTTGGTGAGTTGGCTGAGCAATGTTGTTCCAGTCACTGCCCCACATTTTGCACATACAGATAAATGCATCTAATAGTATCAGCTGCACAACGGTTTTTCACAGCTAAAATCACAAAACTGGCAAAGCAGTAACTCATGGTTTCCTTGACTGAGCAGCCCAGCAGTCAGTACTTTCCTGACAGAATCAAGCTCTGAGGACTGCCCATGGAACCTGTTCGCTCTGTAGAAGCAGCTGAAAATTCAGTGGAAACAGGAACCAGCAAGAAAGCATAACTTGAGACAAATGCGTAAAGTTCAACCAAATATTCCTTTTAATTCCTTTGTTTTGCATGGAAACCAAAGAAATTCATATTTCAGAGAACTTCACTTTCACTTAAGCCATAAAGGTCTTGAAGCTGCTCTTTAACCTTGACCAGATCTGTTCACCCTTTAGATCTGCCTTTTCCTCTCATACTCTTTCATGGAATTTGCCTATTAGACAGTAAGATTTTCAGAGCAGGCAATAATATCCTTCCAGGTACTTAAAATGTACTGAAATTCAAATACTTGGTTTGCACCATTAAACTTTATCATGATACAAATAATAATAAGCATTTCCATGGCTAGCTTCTTCATTTGTAACTGGGCTAAAGAGCAATGCAAAGAAACTATAGTCCAAGATGGAAAAAAATTAATGTTGTATCCTTAATCCACTGTGCAGAATGACAAATCTACAATGCATTGTATATGTGTGTGCACACACACATTTGTCTTGTTCATGTACACACATTTTCATTCTCCTTTAAGAGTAATAATAGCCTTTTTGAGGTACAGGATTTCCACAGACATATTACAGAAAGAGATAGCTACAGCCTTTAGCAGCAAGTGGCATGCTAAAGTAGAGCAAAGTGTTTGTTGTTGCCAAGTAAACACAGCAGCCATTGTGCACTTAGCAATCTGACCTACAACCATGAAAGTCAGTGTTGCTGGTTTATCAGAGTATTAAGTGATAGAGGGGCTGTTAGCCAGAACTCCTGGACCTGCTCTTATTCTGAGTCCTGTCACATCACCTTTCAAATTTATCAAAACTACCATGACAAACAAGCAGACAGGCTCTCAGTTTTCAGCTGCACTTCAAGTATCTTAATCCAGGGCGTTGCACTGTTTGTTGCCAGAGACAAGATGAAGAGTATGTGTGGCTGGGTCATCAGCCACCACCCAGGGCAGGCCAGGAACAGTGAAGCACAATCATTCACAATCATTATAACATCTGTTGTTACACTCTCCAGATTTTGAGCACACCAAGAGCATCAGTAATCAAGCTGACCAATACCCTTCCTTTCTTTACGTGTTCGGGTTGAGTTGTTGCCTCTTGCACTGTGTATTTGTATTGCACACACCACAATATACAGTCGATGACAAAGAATCTCAAGTAATAAAACAAGCACTATGATTATATCTGGCTAATTTTCCATATCTAACAGAAGACCTACACTGGGATAGTGTTCCTCAAGTACAACATAACATTTGGTCCTTCTTCTGGATATGGATTTCTCACTTCATTTCCAGGTTAATGGAGAAGAAACAATAGGTTGTTTTGTTGGGTTTTTTTCAAGATCAGTTGTATAAAAGTGTTCTGTGTAAAACATAGCCAAAACAGTTTTAGACAATGAACATAAATCCATTTTTCTCATCTGATAAATTCTTAAGAGACAGAGGAGGATAAATTTCTTAGACTATTTTTAAAAAAAAAATATTTTCTCATAAATTCTTTTGTCCAGGTTTGGCACAGTGAGTGACTTTTCCTGTAATAGAACTGGCAGACTGAGAAGTGCAATATTATGGATTTCTCCTGCCAGTATGCCTAGCAGATTGGTCTAACAGACTGCTAATACAATACCACATTTTTTTCTAATGGGTGGAGTTCTTCACAGTCTTCTGCTTACAAGCCAGAAAAAAAGCCTAACTTTTCTTCAAAGAAATTCAATCATTTCTGTAGTTCAGTAAACCAGTAAAACCACCTGCAATATTTCTGGGGTTTCAAACTGTGTTACACTTAACTTTGCTGCACAGAAATTGTTTTATGAAGTGATTCAGTGCTCTGTACAGACCTCAACCCCTCTTTAGAAAACTGGTGCTGCTGACTGCAATAGATTTTTCAACTGAACAGTCAAACAACACAAGTGATTTGCAACATTGCAGGACCCAATAATTCCCACTATTCATCTTTTCAGAAGAGCTATGAATCCAATGAAGATTTATAAGCAGAAAGTCTCTTTCATTCTCAAATAACGCACAACTGGCTCTATAACACATACACTTCCAGCAGACTGTTTAGAACATGCTGCATCACTTTGTGTTGTAACATGCTGTAAAGTCTGACCTAATTTGACACGACAGCTAAAATTTAAAGGATGACATTTCCCCCTTCACTTCCAAATGGGATAGCTGCAATGTTCCAACAAAAGCTGGCCAGCGGAAGAAGGGCAGACGGGAAACTGGCTGTGCTCTGCCAACTTCAAATTACTGTTGAGTAGTTTAGCATAGCTCCAGAAAAATAAACCCTTAAAAGAGTAATTAATCATCATTTAGGAAAGGTCTTCAGTGAAGTGCATTTATTGTCTTTTATTCACACATTCCAGCTTATTAGCAAACACTGAACTTTTCTACACACATGTCCCTGGACTGATGGCAATTCTAAGCCAGTGCCTTTGAACTCAATCAGAAAAATATCAGCATTCTAAAACTCAAAGCAAAAAGTGCTCAGAGGTATTTTAATATTCTCCAGTTGTTTGGGGTTGTTTTCAAGAGATATTTGACTCCACTGTCCAGTGAGTAGGACACTTCTCCACTATTAATGAACCTCCTGGGATAGTCTCTTTGAAACTGTATGATGTACTGTATTTAGAAATAAATGAACAAAAAACTGAGCTTCATGGATTGCAACAAAACAACTTCATGATTCAGAAGTTCAGAAGAGTCAATTCAGAGAGCAACAAGTTTCTCTTAATCAGTCCAAAACTTCTGAATTGTCAACTTAATTTGTATCTGTGTACCACGGGTGTGATCCTGAATGATTTCTTCTTCCTACCAGGTTATGTCTAGGATCTAAAATCTCCTCATGGCACACAAGAAAATTAACACATCTATTTTAACTACTTAACTTCACCTTAATTTCCTTCTTCACCATAATACAGAAGTTTCAGTATAATGTTAATCTAATTTGGATCAAACAGTAGAAAATAAACCAAAAGGCCACCTCAAATTTGTATTTAGCTTTATTAATCCAATATATATACACCTACATTTCAGAAGCTATAGGGTGCTTTTAAAAACAATTCTCAGTAAGTCAAAAACTTCAGCCCAGCAGCTGCAGCCTGCAGTGTACTTCAATCCCCAGTCAAGCAGACATTAGAGCTCAGAACACAGTCAAAGCCTAAGAAAAATGCCACTCAATCAAAGCAAATCCTAATCTTTTGTGCACTTCATGATGGTGAGACATTTAGAAAATGGGATAATTTTCCCAAATCATCTTAATGTGTGGAAGTCATATGAAAATCTCCATTTTCCATCACCTCTGCACTTCTTTCTGAATGCCTGAGGCAATCATTTTAAAATGCTACTAAAAAAAAGCTGGGGCAGTAGTAGTATGCTTGCTGGCAATGCCTGCCTTTAGCTGCATCAAAATTAGTAGTGATTCTAGAAGAGCTTATAAAACACTAGTAAATTCATTCTTCATCCTTAGTGTCAGGTGCCTTCATAATCTTGAGGGAAGTGAACTCTTGCTTGTGCTATCTCACTTATTGTCTTAATGAACCATTTAGAGCAGTGCAAAGGAACTAGTTTCTCCAAAAGAGCTAAAATATTAATTTTTATAGTAAATCTCATTTCTTCAGTGAATTAATAACCTGACTGTCTCATGACTAAGTAAGATTATATTCTAGACCTGTAAATTGTATATTTCTGATATCCTTAAAGAATTAAAATATATTCAAAAATAAATCAAGTGACATGAATCTCATTAGGGAATAATTTCTAATAGTACAAGCAAATATCTCATGTATATATATATATATATAAAGTTGACTATAAGTTATATCTTTTTTGGCCATTGGCACATCCCTAGAGTTTTGTATAGTGACATTGGCTATTTATCTCTCAAGAATTCAAGGAAAACAACTCTTCATTAAGAAAATTCCCCATTTAGGAAGGCAGGGGCCATAGCTTTATTATAAATATCCATCTCTACTATCCACCTTGAGTTATTCCTGTAAGTCCTCATCTTAGAAATATTAAAATAAAGCAATGGATAGTTAGAATAATTTTGTAACCTGAATACTTTTTAGTCCCCTAGCTGTAATGCTAACTTTTGTGGGTCAAAGAAATGTTGTTATTTATAGCCATTTATAATGAGTGTGATGAGAATGTGACAGTTTGGCTATGTTCCACAATCTATCCCATGCATTATTTGCAATAATGACCCCACCAGATGGTTGATAGGGATGAGCAAGAATCACTGCAGCATGCTGAAATAAGACAGTTTGCACTCTCCACTAAAGGTCTCAGACTAATTCTCAGCAGTTCAAGATTTGAGTTCAAATGCTCCAACAGGAGCCTTTTTCTACTTTCCAATCCTTCTTGGGTTATAACTAACTGAGTATACTTGCTATTCCTTTAAATACAAAATCTTCCTAAGGAAATTGTCTGGCCATTATTTGGTGTATATTCCATATATACACCATATGACAGGGTTCCTGAAAATAAGCTCCAACAGCCTCACTATTTTCTAGAGGAAAACATAGGGGAAACTTGCCCAGCTGCAGCCTGTAATGTTTCTCACTGCACATACTACATTGCCCAGCCACAGAACTCTTCTTTTTCTTTCTCTCAGAGAAATGCTCCCCATGTTTTAGAGCCCTTAGGCTCAGCAGTTAAATACCAGAGATGGCTTCAATGTGATCTAATAAGGGATTCAATTCTACTATTTCCATCAAACACTAGGCAAAGTAAGGCCAAAACCAAACATGATGTTTCAGAATATACTGCTGAAGTCAAATGTACACCTTAAATTGCAACCAGATTCAAAATTTCAAATTCTAGTGTCTATAATTTATAGTTTGCAATGTTCTTTGAAGCTCTTTGACTGAATCTAAACATAAAGATTCCCAAGCCACGTACAAAATGAAATAGTCTGGTCATGAAACATTACTTTCCCAGCATGTGGTATGCCTATCAGCAGAAAAGTGGTAAAAAAGAACTGACTAACTTTATTTATTACATTTGTATTGCTTACAAAACCATTTACTTAATGGATGAGTATCATTAGCAGTCCAAGCACAAAAAAAGGAATACAGTGATGTGTTTCATAGGTTCATTAAAATAATATTTCAAAGCAATCATTAGAACAAGAAGCTAAAGATCCAAGAGACAGTAAGTTATCTGCAAATAAATGAGGCAGAACAAACATGTTTTGAAGTAAGTTAAGAAACATGTTTACAAATGTATTACACCATAAAGATAGCAGGGCATGAAGCTTAGAGACTGCTGTTCATGCAACTTGTTAAAACAAAAGTGGTAACCAGTTTTGAATGAAAAGTCATCAGACTTCTGGTCAGCAGCCAATATAACACCTTCTGCATCTCTCCATCAGTGAAACACGAAATAGTCAACACAGGAGCCTGTCCTCCTTGTGCTCTCTGGTCCTTTCTGCTCCCTTCTGCCTGCTTGCCTTCAGAAGCAGAATCAGATATGCAAAATATAATGCTAATAGTTCCACTCCATTTTAATATATTTCTCTTCTCTCTAAAAAGTGACTGTGAATAATGCTTTGAGTGATTTTTAAATAAAATTTAGCCTAACTAGACAGAAAAGGAATAAAGAATATTATTAGCATAAAAGCTTTCCTCATTTCATTACGTATTAAACTTTCTATCTGATTTCCATTGTTTTTCTGAATCTTTCATCTTTAAAAAAAAGTAAACAACTGTTGCTGTCATGAAACTACAAGGACTAATAACTCTAGCCTATAATCAGCTGCATAGAATTGTCAGCACCTTTAATTTTCTGGACCACCTCCTATCTAATGAAATTAAGAAAGCTGTCTTCCAGATATCAAAATATCAAGCAGCTGACAGTCTGAGAGGAACTCTTGTGCTCCCAGAACCACCTGTGCCACAAATGTTTTGTTATGGGCCAGCAGTTACACAACTGTGTCTGCATCAAACAAGGAGCATGATAGAATGATTTAACAGAGTATACTGAAGGAGGGAGTGAAGAATATTATGGAAAGGATGTAACAGCTCCTGAGTTAAAGCTGCAATCAATTCTTAGTACAAAGCTCTCTTTCAGAATCTTACAATCAAAACTAGATTGGAAAAGGTGCTCAGCTCAAAAACTGTCAGATTTCCTGTGAAAGCAAAGGGGAAAGTTTAAACAGACTTCAGTTCTAGCCTGTTAAAATATTGTCATGTTTCAAAAATCCCTATCACATTTTTTAGTCCCATTCTTTCTCTCTCTCAAAAAAAAAACCTTTCTGCAACACCATTACATCTCACAGCCTTACACTGTACTTAACACTCCTTGAGCTGATGAGCACTCTTTATATCCTGTGATAAGCAACAGCAATTAATAAAAAGTCTATGTATTCTTGATGTGGGTCATATCTGAGATATCTGGGAGTCTTGCCATTTGCTTTGGTAAGATCTTGTGCATGTGTGAGTATGCACTAACTAGTGGAAAGTAATAAAAAGAAAACAAAAATATATTAAAAAGGGGAACAAGACCCACAACCACCCAAACCAGAAAAAAAAAACACTTGTACAAGTGACAGAGACCTGCCTACTGAGTGAGCACAGAAATCTGTTTGGAGAGGGAACATAAGTGTTCCTGAAACTCACAGCTGTGTACTGTCAGAGGGGGTTAAGTGACAGTTTTCTACAAGTAGCAGAACAACTCAGATTCACTTAAAATTCCAAAACAAGAAATATTACAGGACTTCACAGAATTGATGTTTTTAAGTCTAAACAAGAGATCTTCAGAGTGGAAAAGTCTTATGGCTCAGTTCAAGCAACAAGAACATGTTCTGAATACAGATGAAGCCCCAGTTTAAGAGATGAGAACTTAACCCTTTCTGAAATTTTCATGACATATATAATAGATCCTTATGAAACTATATCAGCCCAGCAAATCAAACACTGATATTGACACCAGTCATAGAAGAGGCAAGGTTTTGTGGCCAAAAAAACCCTGTTGATTTGAAACCAATATCTTCAGGGCAGATGCAGGTACACCATCATGCTGTATGACATGCACTGCAGTGGACAACATCACAACATACATAAAAAAAGCTAGATCTGATGTTCCATCAACGAATCACAGAATGGCTCAGGTAGGACTGGACCTCTGGAGGTCATCTTATACACCCCTGCTGAACCACTCTCATCAAGCAGGGTCATCAACAGCAAGTTGCCTACCACCATATCCAGGAGGTTTTTTAATATCTCTGAGGACAGAGGCTCCACAGCCCCTTTTGGCAGCTTGTTCCAGTGCTCAGTCACCCTAAAAGAGAAGTCTTTCTTCTGAGATATAAATTCTCTAATCAATTCTCTTTCTTCTAAGACATGATTTTTCTTCTAAGGAATGAAAGACTTCTAAGAACTCAACCAAAACCAAGGAAAAAACAAAGTTGACCCCAAGTTATCTTCTATCACCAGCTTCTAAACTAGTGTAGGACCTTACTCAAAAAAACTTCCACAGCCTGGAAAGCTACATTTCCATTATTACTTTACACCAAAACATCTGCTTAATAAAATAAGAAATATCTCTTTTCGTAAGGGTTGGGGCAGTGAGGGAAGAAGTTACAGTATTGTATTTAAGCAAGTTTAACTGACTTATTAATATACACACAAGATGACACAGACTAGAGGAAAGTAATGCTGATTTTTGAATTCACTGTCATATACTTAAGTATTTATTCAATATATCTTATTATTGGAAAACTCAGGCTTGTTAGCCTACCAGAATACTGCTGACAGAAATCTCAGTTGCTATATTGTAGCAACTTAAAAGAGATCGGGATAGGATAGGAAAAGATGAAAGGAGGCAAAAGCTATTAAGCTAAAGGACACTGTGGGCAAAAAGACAAATGAGTATAAAACAGTGTGTGTTTGTTTGTTTGGTATTAAAGTATAAGAAAAAAGTTCAGCTATGAATTGTATGTTGTAGGAAAACAAATCACACTCAAGAAAAAAAACCTGCTACCACATGATGAAATTAGTTGGCTTGGGAATGCTGTAGGTGAGGGCAGTTTCTGCCTGGGGTGAGGAAAGCCCAGCTCAGCACTTGCAGGTTTGCATGCAGCTGCCTGAGGCTTCAGACCTGATGTTCCTTTTCTCAGGGCAATTCACCGGTGCAACTGGGGCCTCAGCCTGTGCAAGAATGCCCAAGGGTCTCTGAATAAGTAAAACTAGAAAAATACAAAACAAGAGAGGAAGCAAGTGACCCAGTTTGATCATGGCTATTTTCACTGACTCTGCCCTCAGGCTAATACAGATTAATCTTTTTCTCTGAATAACAACATAATTAAAGAAAATAAATAAAGTTCTCAAAAACGAGTGGAGTGTCAGCACCTGCACATTTGCACAAATGGCAGCTCCTACAGTAAGCAAATCCAGGCCAGTACACAACCCAAGGCATGGTGACCTCTGTGCACTTCTCTGCTGAAGCAAGGACTGCACAGATTTGAAAAAAGAGAACTCTCAGACTGCAGAGCAACATGAAAATTTGTAGAAAAACAGATGAGGACAGTCATAAATTGATTGTTTAGAGCTACAGGCTTATTGCAGGAGAACAAATAGATATTTTTATATTGATTTAGCTGTTACCAAAGCAATAAATTATAATTTAATAAGCTTCATATTGCAAATACACTACAGACTGTGTGCTAGTAAAAGACATACCTACAACTTTTACATGTGATGAGAAATCCTAGAGGATTACTCATCACACAATATTAAGTCAATTTTTGCTCTTGCACTTTCCAGATCTACCATATTAAAGGTACCTACAATTCAGTTAACTAGAAAGCATTTAAGAGAAGCTGGTGGAAACCATACATCACATGAAGTATTAGAAACTTCTGAGTATGACTTGAGATTACAGGATGATTACTGTCCAGCAAGTACTAGGTACCAGCAAGTACTACTTCAGGCTTTAGTGCCATGAATACCTAGGGCAAGTCAGGCACAGTCTGAAAATCACTTGTGGTCTCCTGTGGCCCCTGGTGCCATAACTGTNTGATAGGATGTCTAAAACACTATTTTTTACATGCAGTTGTCATACTGAAAAATTCAAAAGTCATTTCTATCACAACCCCTACCAAGACTTAGGCATGAATGAAAGGAAAAAACCCTTTCACTGGGCATCCAAAATAAGGATGCGTATGTAGTAAGGGGACTGTGACAATTTATATCCTGAATTAACAGTAGCTCAAGTAGCTTCTCAAATTCTATTACATTCCTAAGGAAAATATCATCCTGCTATCATCCTGTCCTCTTTAGCCAACACACTAAATAATTCAGCTTATCTAAGGAAAAGGGAGAAACAAGAAAGGAAGAGAATCCACCATAGTTACTCTAAAATCTTTTCTAGAAGTCACCTCCAGTGAACTCTCCACAAAGCCAGTAGTGAAGAAGTGCAGTAAACAGCTCTTAACTTATTGCTTCTCATCCAGTGAGTTTTCAGAAAAATCCAATACTGAATACATTAATAATATAGTCCTGAATGCTTTCCTAAGTTTACAGTTTCAATCAACAATTCAACATTAAATTAGTGCAGCCATAGTACATGAGAATTTAAAATTATGTGTATGAAACAAGAAAAAAAACACCTTTTTGTGGTACATCTCTAATATACTCTGCAGCTGATTATTTTTATTGACAAGATTAAAAAAATTACTCAGTTATAATTTTAATATGTTATTCTGTTAGTCTAATACATATACATCTAATGCCTACCTAAGCAAATGATAGTATGATGTACTGAGCAACAAGAACTTTCACATTGATGTCAATAAAAATTCAGAGGCATTTAACGTTATCAACAAAAATTTCACTTGTGAGTAAGTAGAGCTACATTGGAGTAAATACAATTTCAAGCTTTAGAAAATTGTATCTTCAGTATTTATTTTGACCCTTAGGTTCCTGTGGATGAGCACAGGTTTAAGTACTGTGAGGAACAAAGTTAAGAGTGAATGATTAAAGGGAGTGTAGATGGCAGACTCTGATTTTTCTGGCCAAATTCTTTCCTTTGAAGTTGTGGATACCAAAAGCACAGCAATACTAAGTTTCAGAAACTTTATTTTGTATTAAGTTTATGTAACAGCTACAGGAAATCTCATTCATCACAGGCAGAAGAATCACCATCTTAAGAAAATAAAATTACTGTAATTGAAAAAAAAAATAAATCAAAAACAGACAACAGCAGCAAAGCCTTGGATCCTCAGGGTAAAGACTGTTCCAGGCTGCATGATCTGACCATTTTTGGAAGCTCCTGAAAAGCAGACACTTCTGCTGCAATCGTACTAGAAAGCAGAGTAATAGCCTGATTGCTATGTGAAGCAAGGAATTTCAGGACAACAAAACCTTTCTACACAAACTGGCAGGTAAGCATTCAACTCATTTTCTGTCACCTAGTTGAACATCTTCTGAAGGCACCAACATAATTCTGCCAACACAGAAGAATGGGGATTCTCCTCTCTCACCAAAAAAAATAACATTTTCAAAGAATTTCCAAACTGAGTAACAGATTCAGTGTATGCTTGAAATGATGCAAAGCCCACAGCCATTCATTGATGCACAAAACTAGTCAAATCCTTTTTTCCCGGAAAACAACTGAATAAATTTGTTGAAAGATGACACAAAAAATTCTGGGAAGAAATCCTAAGCAGTTTAGTCCTCTCTCCAATAGAAAGGCAGTGATTTTGATTTTAGTATGAAATAACATTTTTATGGGTTTGGGTTTTGCCACTGGTGTTTCAGAGAAACGTTTGGACAGTAGAGAAAAGGGAAATACCAAAATGGTGACAGTAATAGTTGTGTGCTGTGCACAGTTGTATGATGAAATATCTAGAAGTCATACAGGAATTACAATTGAGGAATTTAGGTATATCTTCTAAGAAGAGAATATCAGAGGCACATACTAACCTTTATCAAGTTAGACAAAACCAAGTGATACGAGATTCTAACATATCACAGACCACATACTTGTAAGTGCTATAAATGGACTTACCCTAGGCAGAGCCTGTCCACAACACCATAACATGGATAAGGACAGCCAATTTCATCGACCCTACCATGGGAAGCAACTCCAATTCAGCTGTGCCATCTGTACAACAGAATGTCTTACATGCTATTAGAAGTCTGATACAGAAAAATGAAACTATTAAAAACCACAGCATCACTGACTCTAAAAGTATCAGTAAGAGATAAGAGGACTGTGACGCTGCAGCAAACCAATGTGAAGAAGTAAAATATTTTGATTTCCAGTTTCAGGCTGGTTTGCTTGGCTGTGCTTTGAATAAGAATTAAAAAAGCACAAAGAAACAGACTATTGTCCTTGAAGACTCTCAGCCCCAAAATTTGCCCTCTTCCAGGGCTAGAACTATTTAATCTAAGACAGTTTTCTTTAAACTTATGTCAAATGGACTTCTAACCCACATAAATTAAGAGCTCTATGGTTTGGTAGCAATGCAGTCCTTGAGAAGTACCAAAGAACTTCATTTCAGAAGTGAAGAGTACACTCAGTAGCAAGAATAGACAGTGTGAAGTAGTTTTTCATATACAAAGATACATACATAGATACAGAGACACTCTAAGTAGTCAGTATTTGTTAAAGTTTCATCTCTCCTTTACAGCTGAGAATGAGAGAACTCTCTAGGCACAAAGCAGTCACCATGAACATACGGTGCCTCTCCATTAACAGGAAGGTAAAACTTCTCTCACACGAAAGAAAAATACCTTTCAGGGCGTCTGCTAATGCTTACTTTTCGACATGGTTTTTGGTGGCTTTAGGATAGCTTTGCTTGACAAACAGGGAAGCAATCTGGCCCAAGACAAACAAGTAGGATCTGCTTAGCTATTCAACTTAATTGTGACAGTAGTTCATTCTTTCAGCAGGCAGGCAAGGCTCTTGGCCACAGCTTTACTTGTGTACAACGCATGTGATTAACAAAACACACTGCAGCTTGGCACAGCCTTCCAGTTCCATAGACTCAGAGCTCTTCGACAGGAAGAAAAAGCCCAAGGGGGAGAAAGGAGGGGTTGAAAAAGAGACAAGCTTTCAAGAAGCACTCAGCGTTACTGACTCCCAGAGACCTGTCTCAAAGCATACCAAGAATTAATTACTCCATGAGGTTCACAACTACATCATTGCTTGAAACCATGTGACATTTTTGGATAGTTCCCAGGCATTTGTAGCCAACACGTGCCTCGTAGTTGCACAATTTTCTAATTAGTTCATGTGCTATACTTCAAAACTAATTACTAAAACGGCTGGATTATAATGTTGCAGGGAGTCATTCATGTGCCACCTACCATTAAGGGGAGGGAAGTTTTGTGAAGGTTAATTAGCATTTTTAAAGTACTTTGGAGATGAAAAGCTTTAACTATGTGCCTAATAAAAGAAGTAAAGGTAATACTTTCTATTCAGTGAATTCCTTTTTGTATTGAAAGCGAATTACAAGGGCTGCTTTAGGTTTAAGAACATAAATTGCCACGTACAAGGAATTAAATAAGCTCCTAACAGGATCAGTCTGTTAGGGAGGGGAGAACTCGAGCAAGATGCAAATCAACAGGGGTGACTACAGCATCCTGGTGCAAGAGGGGCTGGTGCAGGTTCCCAGACAGAGATTCTGTGCAACTAAAAGTAGATACTGCACTATAATGTGCCTTTGAAGAGGTCAAATAATCAAACCATTATGAACTGGTACCCTTTTAATTAAAATAACACACAGATATTCTCCTCGGGTCATCTGCTGTCCTCTGCTCAGGCAACACCCACTGGCCTCACCAAGAGGAGATCTATGTGTAGATCAATCTTTAACTGAAGTTGCATCCTCAGCATTTTGCACTCTTCTTGCCTACTGCTAAGACTTTCAGAGTGACAAAGGACATGACACGTTTTCTGTAAACATAAAATTGTTTTCCTTAGAATTAGAGTTACATATAGTATTTTTAATGAACTTATAATTGCTTTTTGTGAGCTTGGGAGATAATATACAAGTCATTATTAAGCATACACACATATATTTTGTGTAAATCCTGTTTTTCTAAAAGGGTAATGGGGGGAGACTATTCATTAATTACAAAAAATACATTATAATTATTTGGTTCATATGATTACTGTTTATGCTGTAAATCCAAAATTGTCACTGACTTAGAACATTATTACTGTCATCAATAGAAAGATTATTTTAGTGCTACAGATGGTTGTCCTTTTATAGGCCATTTTAATGACTTGTTCTTATCTAATCTGTCATATATTATTTTGTTGACGTTATGAACTTTTTAAGTTTCATATCCATTTATTTTGATGTTTACTAAACAGATGGTGTTATAAAAAAAGGGAAAAGCATAATAATGACATCTAGTTCTCAAAAATACTCCAACAGCTACACATTTATTTTGTCAAATATGAAATCTATGTCATTTGTTTTAAAAAAAAACAACAAACCAGAAACAAAATTTTTCATAAATTGTTAACTCAAAACAGCTTACAAAGCAGAACATGGAATCAACTAAAAAGATTTTTCTGAGAGGAAGTTATTGAACTTCAAAAATGCTTGTCAATTAAGACACATTAGGAACCTATTTACTGTAGTTCTCAGCACTCTTCTTCTTTTACATAGTACTATTGGCAAATAGTTGCAGTAATTCCTAAGTGGTGTAGATAATTATTTAATACTCAGGTGTGACTCAGCTCTGCTGCTTGAAATCTACTTGTGAGTTACAGTACTTGTGAGCTGAAAAACATCCCCCATCTATAACTTCTGAGATTTTGCAGAAATCTACCTCAGAACATGAATATGACAAAGTGAAGCATTCTTAGATTAGGGAATTCTAGAGTTCAGGATCTCTTAACTCCATACCTGCATTACAGTACAAGCTTCAGTACTAGGGTTACCTTGTTCCCACACAGAATATCTACACTCCCTACATTCCTCCTCATTTCTAACAGCAAACAACACCTGTTCATTGAGTTTATCTGATTGCCTGTTTCTAACAAATATTATAGTGGCTAATGGCAACACTATAATAATCATTGGACCATAGCTCAGAGCTTTCCCAAGCTTTGAATGTCTCCAAGGGTGAGTATCCCATGGTCACGCTAAGCCTCAGTTGCCGTTTGTAACCACTTCTACTGAGAAAGTGTTTCCCCTGACATCAAATCAAAATTTCCCTTGCTGAACCTTGTGCCTGCTGTCCTCAAGATGCTCCTCTGAGAAGATGGCTACATCTTCTCTCCAGCCCCATCCAGGAGGTAGAGAACAATAACTGGACCCCTCTCTTACCCTCTTCTCCTCCAGCCAGAACAAAGCCCATCTCTCTGCCTCTCCTTCATTCAATACATTCTCTCTAAAGAGTTCAGAGGCCAATGTATTAGACTTCCAACGTGCATATCCAGTCCTTCCTGTTCCCCATCAGAAATTAACCATCTTCAGATGACAAGAATTAATGGAACTCGAGCAATAACACCACAATAACCAATTCCACCTGATGAATATAACCATGCTTTTGGATGGCCAAGGAAATAGTAAGTAGACATGACATGGGCCATTTGTATTCCTGGTACCTAAACTGGGCAAAGTTTGTCTCTGCTACAGCTATTTAAGACACTGGAATTCCACCAAGTCTGCATTTGATTTCTTTGTGATCATGAACAATAAGCTAAAGGAAGGGCTATTAGCTAGGCTGTTTTCATTGCCTTTCATCAGTCTTCTACAGGGAAAAGTTAGAGCTGACTTGAACTCAGGATGATTTCAAGGGTTTTTCTTAAATGTGTTTGAACTAATATAATATCAGTTTCTCATGAAACTGAACTCACTCAGGCAGTATGCAGAGAATAAAAGCTGAAGATTTTCCACCTTCTCTAAATAATATATCAAATTTTAAAGCACTGAAGACTATCTCATTCATTACAGAAGCACAACTCCAAGCCATTTCTAAGCACACTCATATAGAAGTGAATGAAAGATACAGTACCTGTGGCTACAGGCTTATAAAGAATAGCATTTAGTTTCTTAAATGGACAAAACTGAGTTCTTTTAATGAACCAATTACTCCTTGTTTTATCTCCATAGTCTTGCTCCATTCACATGTCTGGTTTGCCAACTGTTAGCCTTTAAATTAATGCAATCATCTGTTCACCAGAAAAAAAGAAAACACTGAACTATATTTAACAAGATGAAAGGGTTGGATAAAAGACATCTCAGAGGCAAGCTTTATGTTATGTCAATGATGAGTTGTGCCTGAAATAATACTGGCTGTAAACACATTTGCTTCAAAACACGATGTACCTGCATTTTATCTGGGCTATACTGAGCAGCAAGGATACAGTGCACTCCTCTTTGGGACACAGTGGGAGGCTAAAACAAGACTCATATTCCCTTGTCTGGAAGAGGCTGAATATGTCACAGTCATAAAGAAATACAAATGCTATTTATCAGAACAGACACATCTTTAGGCTGCCACATGGAACAGTATCTCCTGAAAGCTAGCCAAGCAGCAGTCAAAAAAATCACATCCCTAGCATTAGACTGGATGTTTACAAGAAGCAAAGGCCTAGTGTGTACTAAAAGAGACTCCCAAGAGTCTCAGTTCCACAGAGGCTCAAGAAATGCCTCGCTCAGATATACAGTAATAACTTAATGACTACAGGGCTGAAACACCTCTCCTAAGAAGCCAGGGGTTTTTCAGCCTGGAAAAGGGAGACCTTATTGTATCCTTTTGATACTTGAAGGGTGCTTATAAGAAAGATAGAGACTTTTGACCAGGCTCTGTAGTGATAGGGCAAGGGGTAACAGTTTTAGGCTAAAATAGGTAGATTTATATTACATACAAGGAAGACATTCTTTATATTGAAAGTCATAAGACACTAGAACAGGTTACTCAGAGAAGTTTGGGCTGTGCCATCCCTGAAAGTATTCAAGGTCATATTAGATGGGGCTTTGAGCAACCTGGTCTAGTGAAAGATGTCCCTGCCCACAGCAAAGAGGTTGGAATTGGATGATCTTTAGGGTCCCTTCCAACCTTCTATGATTCCCACCCTTTGATTCTCTTTTTTGTTTTCAGTTTTACCTCTACACTGTACATTTTACCTCTGGTGGTGTTCTTAGGGACCTATACTCAGTGTCTGCACTTCACCACTGACCTGGAGATCTCACTGTTCCCAGGCCACAGAAGATGACAATTAGAGGTAAGCAAGAATTACTAAGAAGAGGAGGA
Source organism: Bucco capensis (assembly GCA_013396975.1). Lineage (NCBI taxonomy): Eukaryota > Metazoa > Chordata > Aves > Piciformes > Bucconidae > Bucco > Bucco capensis. The sequence continues at coordinate 1,050,478 of VWZO01007210.1, forward strand.
GTAATGCAAAGACTTGCAGATAGAGACTCCAAGTATTGATGCTCTTACTAAACAGTTGTTTCAAAGTAGGCCTTCTGACAAAGTGCAGGACTTCCCAGGGGGCCTGCAGCATTCCCTGCTGCAGCTTAAAAGCAACATAAATCCAGGGAATTCAGCACCTGCCTGCTTCTCCCAAAGAACAGACAACATGGCTTTCTGCTCAGGGTTGCCTCCAATTTAAGGTCTGCATCTCCAATTCTCTTTCCAGAGAGGCAGTAAAGCTGGGCTCCAGCCAGACTCCCCCAGCATGTGGAAACTATACTAATGGATAATGATTCCCTCAAGAACTAAGAAGGGTCCTAGAAAAGTTCTGCTGCACCAAAAAGAAATCACACACTAACTGATAAGACTTTCTTCCTTCCCCATTCCCCACTTACTATTTCAAATATAAAGATTTCTCTTCCCACTTTCCTTTGCAAAATAAATTCCTGCTCATTTTTAGTACTAAGGATATACTTTCTGTATCAGTAAGGCTCATGTAATTAAAACAGGAGAAAATTTATAGGTGCATTTTAAACATGTTGGTCATTTGTTTAAAGAACAGTATTTCCAGTATCTGTCTGCATGAAACTTCATCATTAACTTCTAGGACTATCTTTAAAAAAACCAACAAAACAAAATAACAACTAGGGCCTGAACTGTTGCTGCTGCTGCTGTCTGGAGCAATTCAGTATAATTTCATGGAAAGGTTAAACAAATTCTGCCGGATGCTTGATTTAATTCTGCACCAAAGATAATGAGACCACCTTGCTGTCTGTAATTTTCCATTATTACTTAACAAACTCTCTGGCAGATCTGTCTATAAATGTTCCTGTTTTCCACAATGCTGTGACTTTCACAGCCAAATCCATTAACCAGCTTTTTTACCAATGATTGTACATAGTAGTATCACTTGGGGTCTGAAAGTTATTTTATTAAGAGAGGTTGAAAACACACAGAAATGACAGGGGGATATAACAGCAAAAACTAGGACTACATAAAAATGAAAACAGCTTTCTGATGTGCTTTTTGCTACTCTAGCTCTTCCATCAGTAAGAAAAGCTCTTCTTGCCTATCAGGCCAAAGGCATAAAGTGAAGTATGGACTGGGTTTTCAACTCCTCTTGCATTTAATTTTAGTGCTTTATCTTTCCCTCCCTCCTTTTGCATCTTTATTTTCAAACAGAATGAGGGGTGTGAATACTTGAAGTAAAGACTGTTCTCAAACACTCTGTCCCTTTGGAGATGCTGACACAACTTAGTATCAAAATTCCACAGAGCCTACAAAAATTTTCCAAGGGAAATGCCACTACAACATTTTCAAAACCAACATTTTCCAAACCAACATTTTCCTTAATATTCTTTTTGGAAATAGATTTATAACTTCACCTAAATTTTGCAATATAATCAACAAAATGTAATCAGTATGCGATTAAACCATTCAACCGTGGATCTAAAATATGTCTGTATCATGCATGAAAGGTTTTAGCCCTGAAGATAATACCTGGAAGAGCTACAAGCAAATGAAAACAAGATGTTTGAATGGGATGTTTTGGATGTCTCTCCATCAGTGTCATGCATAAAAATGGCAATTTGCAATTTGAGAACAGTTTTGAATGATATTTGCAGAGCTAGGAGCCCATCGTGTGAAGCTGGCCACAAGTCTCTGTTTAATAAATACCAAGCTCCTACTCCATGTGGATTCTGCTGCCACAAAGCAATTTCAAAACACATCAATCAAATCCCCGTGAATCAGCAAAAGCAGATGCTGCTGTTTCAGGCAATATCACTTGAAGTTTCCTTTTCTGCAGTGCTCATTTAATATAAAATGCATAGGCAGTCCGTGGAGTGGGGACTGGATCATAGGATTCCTGCCTATGACTAAGTTCACATAAGTGCCCCAATCTCTAGACTACAGCATCAGTCTCTTCTTTCCCTTCCTCGGGTTGACTGAAGCTTGAAAACATTCATAAATAAATACATCCTCACTTCTTTTTCTTTTGCAAAAGGCGCAGACTCACCAGAAAGGCTGAAGCATGGTTTCATGGCAGAATAGAGGCTATCCTGGTACTTTCCTGAGACAAGAGAGCTAAGGATGGACCAGCCTGACAACCCAAAGGAGCCCTTCCTCATCCACTGTGTGGAGGATGCACCATCACCATCCACCTTTCAGGTTTGCTTTCCAAGAAAGGGGCATTCAGCTGTTGATGATATGGGTTCCCAACTTCAAGAGGTTTTGGTCTATAATTCCCTGTCAGAAGTAAGTACATTACTCCACACCTGAGATGATGTTTGAGTTCCCTGAGCAGGAGTTAAATGATACCTTTTCATCAGTGTTCAGTCTGAATGAGCTCAGGTCTCAAAGGTAGTGTGGCTGTTATATGCCCCTCTCTCACATATTAGAGTGTAGGAACCCAAACATTAACTTAGCGTCAAGTCAATTATGCACCCGACAGCTCCCTATCAGAAAGTCCAAGTCACTCTAGGTTTGGTCAATAGGGCACTATAACAGCAGCTATTCTCCTTTCCTGCATGTTATGAAGAACTATTATGGGGAAGAATTGAGTAACCCTATGTACTATGAATATGTAAATTAAATGTTAAGTGACAGAAGTGTAGTGTGCCTTTAAGGCACAGAATAACTACAGGCCATAAAATGCTGGCTCACACACAGATCTCCCACTGCTGTCAGTGGGAATCTCAAACTCAGACTGAGATCTGTATATGCCCCTGAGAGTCTTTATTCAAATAATAAATTTAAATGACTGGTAAAGCTGAAAAAAAAAAAAATCAAAACAAAATTCTACTGCCTTTAAAACTCACAAATGAAAATCATGTTTTTCCCCAATTTTATCTCAAATTTCCTTTTTGATTTCATGAAAACACACACTTAACATTTCCTGCTTTCCTCTCTCTCTCTCAGAAGCTGTGCTTTGGCTGTGGAAATGATGAAGAATCCCTCTGAAAACAGCAAAATTTTACTTTGGGCCAAATATCTCATTTTGCCTATTGTGTAATTTTGCTTATTTAACACTATGAAAAATGCTCACTGACAGATTTGGCTCTATTTCATACCAGATCAAGCTTACCGAATGTTATCAATTCTTACAATTGTCAAGAAGAACTGTTTTACTTCCCAGTAGAGGGAAAAAAAACAATCCACAAAGCTCAACCCAAAGCACAAGTTAAAACCAAACCAGAAAGAATCACAAAACCACAACAGATAAATCTCCTATTAGTTTTGCATGTCACACAATAATTTTGCTTTCATCAAAGACAGCTTTCCCTCTCACTCAATGGGAATTAAGCAATTTGCCAGCTAGTACTGCCTTCTAGAAGACTGAACATTTTCTAATAGGATAAAACCTTCTACAATGAGGACTACAAGCCAATCAATTAGATCTTAGTGGGGAATAACTGAGATAGTAATAACTATTTGCTTTCTGTAAGGATGTCCTTATAAATAGATGTGATCCAGAAAATGTAAGCTAACAGCAAACAAATTACTCCATGTGTGCATGTGTGTCTAAGCAAAACGAGGATAAACCTAAAGCTAATGGGTATTTAAGGAACTCCAGCTCTGTTGCCAAGACAAATCCACCCCATTCTTCAACAGCAGGTCAAAGAGTAGTTCTGGGAATTTGAAATCTCTGAACTAAATGACTTGAATCAATAGGAGTGAATGTAGAAACAGGGTAAGAACTGACCACAATATTCTCACTCTTAGCTAAGACTTAGCTCTGCTAGATATTAGTTTTAAGTTACACAGAGTATAAGAAAATTCACTGTGAGCTTGATCAATGTGATCTATACTAGCAATAAACTGCTCAGGAAGTCTGTCATATTAAGATCAAAATATTGTTCCTTTGTCTGTATTAGTACAGTGAGCTTTGTCTATACTAAATTTGACTCTGATGTAGAAAGTATACAAATCTATCAAAGAAACAGTAATTTAGTAAGAACATATTTTTTCAAAATCGCAGAACAAAACACAAAAATTTAACCTGCTCTATTAATTTCTGAAATTATTTCCAGAATAGGAATGATATATAAGCTAACTTTTGTTCACCCTTAAAAATACATATACAGAAAGAATAGTCTAGAGTTACAACTATTAGGAAGCAGTCATGTCAAATAATCTGACACTGGTGGAAAAGCTGATATTGAAGCTTACATCAAAGATTTACACTGAAATTCATAGTCCATAGTCTGGAAATGTGACTTCTCTTTCCAACAATTTTGGTTTGCCCTTATCCTTACTCTGTATTTTGTGCTCCTCACACAAGAGATAAAAGGTGGCAATATTCTTCCACTCCCATTTCTACAGTTAACTTCAGAGACCTGGAAGCCAAGACTGTTACCTTTTATCCTGGGATCAATTTTTTGCCTTTCAATTTAGAAGTTAGAGGCTGCTTCAGATTACACAGAATTTGAACGAAGTCTGTTCTTCCCTGTAACAATTGAAAAGTAGAGCAGGAAACTGGCAAACAAAAGCCTGAACAGAGCAAGTCAGAACTTAAAATTCGTATTTATGAAAGTCATTCTATGGAGGCAATTACATCTCTTTGTCAAGGTAAAGTTATTCCCAAGTCAGAAAAAAGCTTGTAGAAATGTACGACTAACATACTGTGTCTCTGAAAGATGGATACTAGCATGAAGGAACATGCTTTGAATTGAATCACTTGAAAATAATTTTTTTTTTACTCAAAGATTATTAAGGAAAGTCAAAATTTGTCCTAAATAGCACAGATAATAATTGAGATGACACTAATTAAGACAAAAGTGAGAGGTCATAAAATGTAGCAGAAATATTCCTACTGCATTCTTATTAAAGAAGAAGAATGTATTTTAAATTGCTAGAAGAAAAATTCCCCAGATACACATTCCCTCTCCCATCACCCATGGCACACAAAGCCTATAGGAGATATGGTTTCAAAATTTTAGTACAGCAACTTGATAGAAACAAAAACCAGATTATATATTTCTAAAACACACATGCAAAGACAGTAAGGGGAGAAAACATGTGCACACAGTTTAAGGGCTACAAGCCAGTCACAATGTTAGAATTTTTCTTCCCAACCTCTACCAAGAACCATGTCATTCCATAATGCTATAGTAAGTGAATTGTTTCATTTTCCTTTCAGCATTTGATTTTCAGTACTGTTACAAAAATAGGATAATGGACAAGATGGACTACTAATGTGGTACTGTAAAGCAATTCACACATTCTCAAGACATATTAAAAGGATCTGTTAGTTCTTCACTGAGGCAGTGAAAGCACAATTTGTTTATCAGACTTCACACTACCATGACTGATTAACAATTAATACATACAAGAGAAATGAGACAACACTACACACTGAACAGAAGAGATATTGCTGATACCAGTTTGGCATCTCAGTATCTTTCATTATTAAGAGACAGTGAAAAATAAGATATTAATCAATTGGAATGGACAATGCATTATTTTAGCTACAGATACCCATGCTTACATTTAAATGATATAAAAAGAGGTTTTACTGAGATTATTTCCCAAACAGGAATTCATTTTGTCATCAGGATTTATCACTGAGATGACACAACACTTGGTCACATGGGCATGTGTCAATCTAAGTCAGTATATTGCTATGTGACATCAACTGCATTAAATCTTTACAGAATCCCCAAAATGTAAAACACATGGGCATCATACAATTATTGTACTCTACCATGTTGTACTTTGTAATGTAGATTATCATCCTTATACTGTATTGTATTATACACAGTGTATTTCAAATGTGATAAACAATAAAAATCCTTTAGGATTTCCTAATGAGGTTCAGTTTTTGCACATCATCAACCTTTTATAGTCAAGAAGACTTGAAATCCAGCAGAAAATAATTACATTGAATGACATGTAGGGAAAGGGGAAAGAGGGGAAAAGAAGTGGCCATCTGTCTTTATGATTTTTTTAAGCATCCAGTAACAAGGGAAAAAGAAAACAAAAACACCACCAAAAAAAAAGAACGTAAAAATAGTTCAACATCTTCAGCTCTTCTTCTGAGGTTCTTCACAAATATAAATCTACATCACCTCCATAGACAAGACTCTGAAAATGTTTAAGCCTGATAGCCAACTCAGTAACATCTGAAGGTTGGACTCTTGAAAAAAATTAATCATACTTGGGACTGTTAGGACATTTGAAACGTCACAGGTCCAATGATTCCATGAGCCCTGGACAAACTACTTAGACTTCAGAGAAATGCCTCTCTCTGAGTGCAAGTATAAGCCAAACTGTCTATCAGGGGAAGAGAAAACATATCAACCACTTTTCTTGGATGTTATTTACATCTCTGAAACCCTTGCTCCCTTGAAACTGTTTTTAGTACTTCAATTACAATTCTTACTTCCACGTTGCCAAAATAAAACCCAAAAGATAAAAGATGCAAATAGGCTGCAACAACTATTTCAGCTAAGAAAAATAAATCTATGCAAGCGAACACATTGCAAGTCCATACGCTTTTCAAGACTTGACCATGCCTTCAATCAGAATATATAAAGATACTTCCATTTTAAAACAGAAATAAAACTACCATGTTAAACCTCAAAGCACACAGGAGTTCAAAGTACAATACCATCTCCACTACTAAAACCATGAAATATAAACAAGGTGAGACAGAACCACAAGTGACCTATCACTCACCTACCAGAGCAAATTAATTACCCCTTGACATAAGTATCGTTTTTATGTACAGTCTGGATCATAATGAGGTCTTTACTATGCAACCATATTTCAAGTAATTGTCATCTTAAGTAAACATGATTTAATTACTGTCACTTTTTTTCATTATTCATTCTCAAGCCTACAATACCTGTCAGGGTTTAATGGATTGTCATCTCCTGCTGCTTTCCGGTGGCAACATATGTCCCCATTTATTCTACCAGCAAACTAATTAAAATACCAGACTATGCAATGAATTTAGGGTAATTTTGATGATGATAGTGTTGCAGTTGTCCATCCTAACAAGTCTACAGAGCTTTGATCTGCTTCTCTGAATACTTTCGTGGTGCTTTATAACTGGAAATAAGGTGCTGTGCGACTGTTGATGTTCAAGTGACTTCTGCCACAAGCACTGTCATTTTGAAGACTATCCAAAGAACAAAAAAGGAAATCAATATAATTGCCAGTTATCAACTTCAAATTTTCATTCAGTTACATGATACAGAATAGCATACTGAGAATAACTTCAGTTCCCCTAGCACAGGGAAACAAGTGTGTATTTTGGGAAAAAAAAATACTGCCCTCTCCCGTGTCTAATAGTTAATACCCTTAAAGAAATAACTTCATCTAGTTACATGCAAGCTGCTTACTTATGTGATGAGACATTTTATTTACATTGTTTTTCACTATTAACAGTGGCCCACTGAGAACTTGAAGGCCAGTTCATTCTGCCTCTTGAGGATGCTCCTAAAATGTTTACTACCTGCATTACAAATGAGGTATCTCAAATGTTAAACTAGCTGCTATCTTCACACCAAACACTTGCTGAATAAACTTGGTCCAGCAATCCTTCATCAATTGCTGATAGATGTTTTCCTGGAGCCCTGAAGGGAAAGCATCATCTGGGGATTGGTGTTCAGTTCTGTGCCAGTAATTCTGAGAAAAGCAGCTTTAGAACACATCTAAAATGCAAGTTAAAAATAAAATATAAAAGGGATAATGGCAGAGCAAGAGAAGAAAAACAGAGGAAAACATGTAGTAGCCTGAATTATGCCTACTTTAACCCCACTGACTATAGGGTCTTTACATCAGTGATGATACAAGATACATCCTGCTCTTGGAGCTATTAGTGCTGTTTCAAATGTACAGTGAATCACACTTGACTCATTTCCAGCATTACTGTTCTGAATGGAGACAGTAAAACTGCAGTGCCTGCAGAAAATGAATGCACATTTCTTATCAGTAGAAATTCTGATCAGTACTACAAACTGAACGATTAATTTAATACTTTTAATCACATAAACTCAGTGACTTGTTTCTGTAAGCCACATACACTTCTAATTTCCTTAACCTGACTTACAGAGAAGTGTCCACTTGAAAGTCAAGTTTGGAAATTAGCATCTGCCTGCTTTTACCTATCAAACACAATCACACTGGGTACAGCTGAAACTTTTATTGCTCTCCTGACAGACACCTGGAGCCAGGGCTGTCATTGCTCCTTTTTGTAAGCAGTGAGGAAGGGAATGGAATGGACAGTTCTTCAAAGAAATGTTTAACAAAAAGCAGACTGAAGCCTTTTACAAGGACATCACCTTTTGCAATTCAAAAAGGTTCTTTTTGTTTGACTTTCTAGCACTGTCATATTTAGCGTTTCACCTTCTCTCTTTTCAGGCAATTTTTCCCTATGATGAACCTACATTCTGAAGGAAACCAAGATAACTGCCAAAAAGCAGACAGAGGAATTCAGGTCGAGTTGTGAAGGTGAGGTAAGGGGAAGAAGTGATTCAAGTACAGGCCTGTATGGATATTAAAAGGTCCTGGAGCAGCACGGGCAGGAGCTGAAACCCTGCTGTACTTCTGAAGAGCACAGATGAGATTCTTCTTCAGTTCCAGGGTCACTGGGGCAGTGGTCAAGGCTCTCACTTCACCTCCTGCTCTTTCTGGGAAAAGGACTACCCAAGAATTACTCCAAGTAAGTCCTGTGTTAGTACAGGAAGCGCTTAAAATATTCTTCTTTGTCCAACTGACACTGCAGGAACTGGACTCTATTCATTCCTGATAAAAGCACACTGACACCACTTCTAGGCTAGTGGGCAGCTATACGAGCTGGGGAGTTCACAGTACTGCTGGTCCTGTTTGGATGCCCTTACCCTATGTCAAAGACTACCCTGACTGTTGTGATGATATTACAAACATGCCAGTGGCATCCCAGAAACCTTTAAAAGGGTTCAGTCAAGCCTATATTAGTTTATGTGCTGGAGAACTACTGCCAAAAATATCCCAGCACAGCGAGAATCATGATACCTTAGTACAATATCTGCACTCCACTGAAAAAATCACAGAATAGCCAACAATATTATGAAACTGCCCAGAGAAAGATTCATTGATTCCTAACTATAGCCTATTTCTAATCATTGCTGCCTCTCCAAGTGATAAGAAATATTTGCTTTTCTTCATCAGAAAGCAACAGTAGCTGCTGGAGCCACGGTGAATTATTTCTTTCATATCCTTGGAAACATATTATACAGCCTTAATTAAAAGAGATTTCCAAAAGAATAGCAAAACACTCTTAATGGAAAAAAAGACATTCTGGCTTTCAATAGCAAGGGAAATAGAACACATTTGTTTACTTCACTTGATAGTTTATAAGCCAGGAAAAGTCTCCTCTCCATGTCTCACCTCCCAAAGCTTGGATTTGGTCTATTCTGCAGTATTTCACTTCCAGCATAGATCAGGGGCTGTAACAGGCCAGTTTTCTCACAACAAGTTTATTTCTCCTTTGCACCTACACTTAATACATGTTATTATTTATAAAGAAGAAGAAAAAAATACCAGGAAAATAGGTACTCCAAGGCTCTAGGATCCAGAAGGATGAACAGCAAACCTCTCTCAGAGACCAAGAACAGACTGGTAGTTGTACGTTATATACAAATTCCACTAAACTGGAAAGTTCTAGCAAGTCCTTTGGGAAGCCTCTGAGAATGGGAAGCAGAAACAAGGCATACACATCACTGAATAAGCCACAACAGTGTCATAAGAACCACATCCAGATCTGGGTGAGAAAGGAGGTAAGAAATTTTTACCACAGTGCCAAAAACCCAAAGACACTCTGAAAGAAAAAACCTGATAATTAAGAGCAATTACTTAAACAAGACTCATTGATCACCCTTGGGTCAAGAGAAAGAAGAACATTTCTTTTTTACATTAACTACAAAATTCATACAGAAACTTACTTGGGAAATGAGATTTCTATGGGCACAGGTTGAAATCCAGTGCCAAATGTGGTTCCAAAAGTGTCTTTTATAAACCAGTAAAGAAAGTCCATTTGCAGAAAAACAAATTTAAATAGATTTTAATACAGTAAGTAAGAAAAGATATGTAGGAAAACTAAGATTTCGTTTTCTTGTACTATTCTTATGATACAGCAGCTCACAAGTAGAGCATAATTACATTCCTACCCATTGTTTAATCAATATCTAGGCATTCCAGCAGCAAAGATTATGCATCTCTTGGTATATATACAAAAAACACCTATGAGAAAACACACATGTATTTAGAAATAGGGTAAGACAGGCTGAGTGTTGCTCTGAGGCTGTACTGTCTCAATGATTGTTAGCATATAGTTATTCTAAACATGTTTGTGATCATAGCTAGCTTTAAGGTTAATACTTAGGAGGTTCCATTTAAAAATAATAACAAAGAATAATAACCCTCTGTTCTCCAATCTTTCCTGGTTCCTCAGGATCACAAATCAGGACTTGTGCAGGCTTTCAGTCACTATGTTTAAGCAACAAATCCTTTCCCTAATCAGAGATAGACAGTGGTCACTCCTCATTATACTGCTGTCTCCTGTCCTCTCATTTCAGACAATCTGAAAATGTACTTGACTCAGAGAAATGAAGGAGCAAACTTTTCAAAATAACTGCTTCTAGCAAAGTCTATCAAATCTTTTATCTATTTTTCTAACTTATTTAGAGACTTAGCACCCAGTAGCTATTCCTCTCCTAACTAAACCCACACATACCTTCCAATATCTTATCAAATATCCATAAAATCACTTTAGCAAATTTTGTCTTCATTTTTCTTGCTAGATTTGACTGAGTTTCTACTGAAAATTGAATATAGAACAAATAAAATGAGACATCTTGGGAGAAACTCACAGTGCAGAAAAAATACAGCTGATCCTCTTAAAGCCAAGATCCAACTCCTAGGATTTTTCTTTAACAAACACGAGTCACAGAATGGTTAAGCTTGAAAGGGACCACCAGAGGTCATCTAGTCCAACCTCACTGCTCTAGCAGGGTTCCCTAGAGCACTTGACTCAGGATTGTATCCAGGCTTTTTTTAGTATCTTCAGAGAAGGTAACTCCACAACCTCTCTGGACAACCTGTTCCAGTGCTCTGTCACCCTGGCAGCAAAGAAGTTCTTACTCATGTTTAGGTGGAACTTCCTATGTTCCAGCTGGTGCCCATTGCCTTGTGTCCTATTGCTTAGCACTACCAAGAAGAGCCTGGCTCCATCCTCTTGACACCTTCCCTTCAAATACTGCTCTACATGGAGAAGGTTCCCTCTCAGCAAATGTAATCCACTTGACACTGGGAATATGTTTTTTTGAAATCCATTCCAATTGCTGCAATTAAATGTGGCACATAAGCCACAAGCACAGAATTAGATTATATCTGACACAAATTAACAAGCTTAACCTTAAGAAACATTTATAATACATTATTGCCCTGCAAAGTCAGGATTGGTGAGGTTAGACAATTCCTGCTGTGAATGGACTTGCTTTAAAAATTGATCACAGGTGGAATCCCTTGCAGTTGTTTTTTTTTTCCATTCAAAGCACTTCAAAGAACGTTGCCAGAAAGAAAAGCATACACGTATATTGTGCTGCCCAAATTTCTCTACATGGAAATGATGTGACTTGAATTTCTCTCAGCAGGTTACATTCTCCCCCATGATACACACAGCAAGTCAGTAGTGTATATTTTAGCTCATGTGGAACTGTCCCTTCCTTGACATTCACTTGACTGTGAGTTTTCATCAATTTTCTTACAGCTATTATGTCCCCATCAGTCCTCTGAGTTGTCCACTTTGTCTCATACATATCTATACATATAGAAGAGTAAAGCATAGAAATGCAGCCTAATGACATAATAATTTATTCATAAGCTAAAGTGATTCAAAAGCTCTGATGGATAATCAGAGAAGGAAAGGTTAATCCTCTATTCTTCAGACCTGTGGACAAGTAGGAACATTGTCCCAAACATCTTTCCCAAAGGTCTACATGTGCAGAAAGCAGCAATGATATGTGAAAAAGCTGTTATGTCAAAATTGGTGGGAAGTTTTTCAAACATGCCATTAAGTTGTGGAACATCTCTAAGGCACAGCATGTAGGATAAGTGTGTAACCTGTGATTGCTAACAATGATGTAACAATTTACAGATTCATGAAGTCTGTAAATCACTGGCAGTTCAAGCTGGAACATATACTGACTCAATACATTAATATGTATTGACTTGTGTCTTGTAGTCTATACCACAGCAACCACTCCTAGGTACTGGAGTCTTACATTCTGTTTCAAGCATCCATGCATAGCTTGAACTGCACCACTAACGACTGTAATTGGCAAACAAAATCCTGAAAAGGCTATTTAGTGCTTCCAGGAAAGTGTTACACAAAATGAAATGAAAACACAGTTTAGGAGCACCTTAACTTAAGACCTTAAGTTTTTACTGCTATAGTTAAATATTTGAGGGTAACTCCAAGAGAGATATGTGCAGTTTTTCAACTCACAGGAATGCCTGCAGACATGGCCAAGCCCTACACTTAAATGTTTCACACTCAGAATATTTACTCTGCGTGAGCAAAACATCAGAGCTCTTATGTTCTGTGTTTGGGACAGATAGCTCTTTGAATCACAGACTTCAGAAAGGCTTATTGTGTTCTGCAAATGCCCCAGCATCAGGAATAAAAATAAGATACAACCAATTAGCATATGCTGCAGAAAAACAATAATACTGATTGTGCTTACTACAAATATGCTGCAACAACTGCAAACAGAGATTTGTTAATCCTGGTTTAGAAATGTCCTCCTTCCTCCTGAGGTTGTTCTCAGGAGCTAAGCATTACTGTAGCAAAGACAAACCTTATTCCTCCCCCACCACCACCCCAGACAAATGCAATCTAACAAGGACTTTCTGAAACATATTATAGCTTGTCTCTCAGACATCTGGAGCCAAGGCTGCCACAGACTCTCTGCTATTCAGAAGAAAAGTGAAAAAGACAGACAGCACTTCAAAATAAATCAATTGCAGTTATTAGCTTCTTTTGCTGATGTTTTTGGGAAGGAAGGAAGGAAGAGAAGAGAGAAGAGGAAGAGGTTTTCAGCATTAAAGGTCTTATTTTCTTTGCTATTTAAAACTCTTATTAGTTCTAGTCAGATCAATGGCATTGTACATCTTCCAGTAATTTGTCTGAGATAAAACTAGAGCTATAAAAGCTTCAGGATTTACTAAGGACATGTATTTCTATTCCAAGAGCTAAATAAAACCAGAAGGAGAGATGAACCTTGAGTCCAGCGTGGTTGGGGATATAGTTCCATTCCCACACTCTAAAAGTGTGACTCTCAAACTTGCCTTGAAGATGTTCCAAAGTCAAAACCTGCTGGCACAGGTTTAATAAAATAATTTGTAATACTTCACATATTGTTCCATACTGTCACCTTAGAAGCACAATTGATAAGCATGTATTTTAGGAAACATAGTGCAGTAGCTACAATATTCTGGAAAGTGGATTTTTTTCCACCTAAATCCAAAAGTTGAGTGTTTTATGAAGTCCACAATGCATTGACAATCAAAGACAACAAATACAAAATTTATAATAATTTTTTAAGAATTTTTTTGGTTTGGAAGAACATGTCAACAAGCTCAAGACATCACACTGGAGGCTGGAATACCACATGCTGTTTGCTGACCCAAAATGAAGTCTTCCAGTCATTCTTTCAGAGAGCAAAATAAAATCTGATGTGTTGTCAGAGTACTGGATCTTTCTGAGCTATATGAAATTGCATTTACTCATTTGTCTTAAAATAATGCTTGTCAACACAATTAAACACAGAAATAGAATAGCCAATTCATTAGATTCAGTTTTCCTTTACAGTAACATAAATTGGGCAAGATGAGGTGAAATAAACTGAGTTATTTCCCAATTTGTACTGATGACAATCAGAAACTGGCTTAAATATGATCATCTGCTAAAATACATGAACTAAGAATTTCAAAACAAAAAATCTCTTCCTACAGAAGGCAACTGTGAAAAACAGATGTCTCTGCTGTAAGAGTGTTGAGTTTGATGCTATTATAAGAACCATAAAAAACAAGATCCATGAAAACTTCCTTCCTGTTGGAAAATATAATATGGTTCACTTCACTAAAACAAACATATCTGCCATGTAAAAAGGCCAAACAAACCTATACTGCTGTTGGAGTCATTAACAGCAGTTCTCACATTCCAGATTTTGCTTGGTCTTCTCATAACCTAAACAAGGTCCCCAAACATTAAAACATTGGTTTAAAATACTTATGATTCTGCTTGGCTTCAAAGTAAAAGTGATTTGGTGGATGAGTGGGAGTGGAATGGGAAGGCAAGAAATAAGAATACTGTAAACTAACTTTTGAGTAGAAATAAGCTGAATGTGGTGTGGGGAGAATGTTGCTGTCAGCATTGTGCTAACAACTGAAAAAGGCTACACTTGGTTCCACACAACTCGAAAAGAGGTAGACAGCTTCTGAGGTTGCAGACATTGAGTTCAAAACAGTCCAGAAAACCACTGAAACAAATTCTGCAGTGTCAATGATCATTGGGAATACAAACACACTAAATTGCAAAAAGTGAAATAACAGAGGCATCCTCTTCATACCTACAACAGCAGTCAGGACTCCTGCGAGTGCCTACCAACCACAGCTCCTTCAAAGCAGGCTCAGTAAAGCCGTCTGAGCCATCTCCAATCTTCTTCCATCAAGGTCTATAGATTCTCAAGTCTGGCTGAAGCACCACTACTATTCCTTATCTAATCTTTATTTCAAGAATTCCTCTCCCAAAAGACCTTCCAAAATAAGCTTTTATATCTTTATCTTGGCTTTGAAGCTGACACCTGTCAGACACACAACAACTCACAGACAGAAAGAGAAGGACCTTTTGCTCAGTCCCTGTTTAATTGAAAATGATTCTTTTCCAGAGTCTCAGAAGCAGCATTTCAACCAAGCTACAGCTACTTTCCTCCTCTGTACAAGATGCAACTGCCAGGATACTTGTTGGTAAATAAGGCTGGGGTTTTCAAAACTTCCCGTTGTCTGTCAGATATTCAACATAACCAAGCCAATGCAGATGTTTTAGATTGAACCATACAAATCAGCTCACACTCCTGCCAGAAATGGAATAACTGGGACTCAGTTTACAAAATGTGTAATGCAGAAACAGTCACCTTTAGAGAAAAAATAAAATTAATTTTCCACTTACAAGCATACGACTGAAACAGACTAACTTTAGAAACTAAAATTCATTTCTTGCAGCAACAGATACTGGCAGAAAAGAAGAAAGTGATTTTTTGGCTGGTTGATCTCTGCATTCATATCTCTATAGAGATAAAGGTCTCATCTCAGCAATTCAGACAGATAAACTTATATGTGGTTATACAATGTTGTAATTGTTTACTGAAACAACACAGTCAATTGAGCACGTTTTGTTGCTTCTTCAAGTCTTAATGGTACTGGGCTTCTTAATGGTACTGGGCAGATCTGCACCTCCAAAAAAGAGTAAGAATAATAGAAGAATCCTAAGATTATTCAAATAGTACTCACAAAGTTTTTGTGGAAGAACTTTTGGCATAGAGTTTCTTGCAATTATTCTGACTCCCTGACAGAGCTGGCATGAGCAAAAATACACGCAAGAGAACTTCAATTGGTTCTCATAGCCTTGATAGACCAAGGCATTAGCCTTATGCACACTGCATTGTGTGTTTTGAGATCAGAGAACGACAACCTGCCACCACACATTTACAATATGTGTATGCTGTCCATTAAATACTTCTCAGAAAGATATCATAGTCCAATTAACAAAAGCAAAAGCCATTAGAGAAGCCAATGCAGAAACTTGCAGAAATTTGCAGAGCTCTGTCTTTGCCACCAAAACCCCAGAATTTGAAGGAAATACAAGAGAGCTATAGCTGCCTCCTGCTTTAGGAATAATAGTAATAAAATTAAGTATTCTATTCTAGCAGGAAGTTAATTAGCAGCAATGATTGGACAACAGAATCTATTTTCTGGAGCCTTCCTGGCTTCCAGTGATATAACATACAATACCATCTAACTTTAAAGAAAATATGTGTTTTCTTGTATGAAATAAGATGGAATATTTATTGACTTCACTTACAAAAGCAGCTTCACTATGCATTCACAGAAAGGCAGAAGTCAGATAATACTGTCTGTTATTAAAGCACTGTGAACAACAAAAATCTGACATGTGAAAAAACTGAAAAGGGTAAGAAAATGTCACTGGTGACTAATCATTTAGGACTTGCTAAAGAATCAGGGACCTCTGAATTACTAAGACCCACTTTACTTAATAAAAGCATTTGTACAAAAGACATTGCTGAGGGGGGGAAAAAAACCATTCAAACACTTTTCAGACATTTCCAGGAAGAGATTTATCTATTGGA
Source organism: Bucco capensis (assembly GCA_013396975.1). Taxonomy (NCBI): domain Eukaryota; kingdom Metazoa; phylum Chordata; class Aves; order Piciformes; family Bucconidae; genus Bucco; species Bucco capensis. Next base: position 1,066,914 of record VWZO01007210.1, read on the forward strand.
GTAAAGGTTAAGGGCTCAGAGGAAAAGACAGGTTAATTCTGAATGCAAGATAGGAAACTACAGAGCCTGTTCTATAGATGTAGGTAAAAATAACATCAAGGAAGAGAAATCCCGAGTTTTTACATCTATTCCCAATTTTGGTTTCATCCAGAGGAGAGACAAAATGCAAAAAATTATTTTTGTGCTTTCTGAATGTTAAAGGTGTCTTACTAGCGAGCAAAATCAGAGGAATACATGGTTATCCAGATAGCTTAAGATGGCAAACACTATGCAGAACCATAAGCATCCCAGAGGTGAACAAGGTCTCAAGATGAACTAAAGAAAAAAACCATATCCAGCAGTCCTACAAATTGTTACTTGCAATAATGGCACAGGTTAGTATCACACTTGTCACAAGAGTATATGCAATATCCCACAGAGTCTTGTACTAGATCATAGCACTACAAACCAGGATTTTTTAAATGAAATTTGGCAAGTGGTAAGTCCATAATAAGCTCTAATCACTTTTCATACTTTTGACAGTAGGGGGAAAGGAAAGAAAAAGTAATATCAAATACCCATGTTTGAGTTATGGCTACTTTGGATTATGGCTACTTTGCATGTATATTAAGAGCTTTCCCAAGGAATTTTACCATATCTTTTAATGCACATAATAGACACGAATGGGACTCATCAGGAAAAATTACATGTCCTTAATAAAAAGGTACAGAAAGGTATTTCTCTAACAGAACAGCCAAGCACCTTTTAGAAGGCAAAATTACACATCAGATACTATACAAGTCTGTTTCTGAAAAGAAAGCAGCAAGCTACACACTCTCTTCTCTTTTGACTCTTTTTCTGGTCCTCTACTACCTACACTGGGGATGCTTTGTCCCCATCCTTAGATTACTAACTGGTCCATTTTCCTTTCCTTATTTGTTCCAGACTCTACTTGCCTGAAGTTTGCAATCTACATGATCCTCCTTTCTCTTACTAACACAGTTTCTGATTGCCTTCAAGTTTCCTCCTACTCTCTCTGTAGTTGTATGATATCATCATCTCCCTCATTCTGAATTCCCATGTACTTATTCTGGGCTTGTTTCTCACCGCACTTGTTGCTTTGTATTATATCAATTCTACTGAGTTTCTCCTGACTTCCTGGGCAATACTCTAAATCTCCAAAGGTGCTGAGTCCATTGGATCAGATTTTTCATTTTCACGTTAGAAAACACTGCAGAGGGTTTTCTAATCTCCACAATCACTTCAGGATCTGTGATCAAAATCTCAGGCTTTAGGTCCTATATAAATGAGAGCACCATAATCTTTCACACCAACCAAAATATTTGTGCCAAACACTGCCAACAGTAGAAAGTGTTGCTGTTTCTTCTTCCAGTTTAAATCATTTGTAATAAACACACTCATTCTTTGCATAAGGGTAATTATTATTGGATACACAAGTCCATGTTGTGCTCACAATTGAATAGCTGGAAACATTGCTGTGAATTTGATCAGCAAGATACATAATGACTAGCACAAGTAAAATATCTTATAGGAGGCCTCAGGAGCAAAATAGCCACAGGTGCAAACACATAGTAAAACAGATCTAAACCCCTCAAACTTTTTTTAGGTCACAGAATTGCAATATTCACAACATGAGCTAGTTTTAACTCCTACTTGAAGCTGAGTAATCTGGTAAGAATTAAATGAAAGTTTGGGTTACTTACTCCTTTTGGACAAAGATTGGAAAGAGATGGAAGGCTGCATCAACAAAATCCAAGCAAAGCAATATAAAAAACACGAAATCATGAGAACTCATTCACTCTTCAGACTTCATACACATCTCATTCACCCATATGACAGTCCCTGTCAGTGCTCCTCCAGGAAGGACACTGGTGCTTCTTGTCTGTCTCATGTCAGCCATGAGACACTTGCAAGGGCATAGGCAGATATGACAGAGTATCTCTCATATACATACACACATATATACATGCAGACAGGCACCTTGGCCAGACATGGCACATTAGGACCTATCCACACTGTATATTTCTCCCAGAATACACTAGCAGCACTGGATTCCCCTCCCATGCAAACCATAGGATTGACCCAAAATGAGCCCAAAGGGTGTCCTAACAAGCAATTCTGTTAGTCAGCTCCAAAGCTGGCATCACACTCAGAGCTGACACCACCCACTTTGCAGACAGATTGATGGGAAAAACCATGCAGCTTAATGGTCAAGATAGGAACTTACACAGTGGGAAAGGGGTGAAGTTGCTTCTTGGTGACAACGAACTGTAAAGCCTGTATCTCTGAAGTAAAATCATTTAACTTAGAACATAATTTGAAGTTGCAAAGTTCTGATTTCGAAGAGGATTTGTAAATTAAATACCATATCTATCTTTACCTATGACTTTGACAACAATGCTCTAAAATATCCCTGTTAAGCACTACTCTAAGATGTATTTCATTACACCCTTGAAGGTAAACAGATACAAATGGACAATAGTTAACTTCTTGTTCAACTTGGGCAAATATTTTCAAATCCAAGATTAAAATGAAGAATATGTATTCATTAATAGCTTCCACTCTGGGAATTCAGAATTGATTCCTTATGCATTCCCGTTGCAAATGTCATTATTCATTCTTCAATGATCATAAGACTGATGGAAGCATCAGGAAAACGTAATGTTGGATCTCACTGTACAGCATTCTGGGCTCCAACTGGCATTAGGTTCCCTAACCAGATTAGAGTGAGAGGCTGGTCACAGCAGATGCCCTGTCTCGGTTCATTACTCAACACCTGTTAAAGTTGATTAACAGTCCCAGCTAATTATCTGTTAAAGAGTAACTCATGCTGTAACAAATCCCAGAGGTCTGAGAAGTTGACTTCATTCACATTTATCCCCCCTCACAAGGTCTCAGTTAAGCATTACCAAAAAATGCCTTCCAGAAAACAATAAACCTCCTTTAACTAGAATATCATTGGCACACATATGACCTACTTTCTAGTTTCAGATGTATACCTGCAGGGAAAGCGTTACAGGAGAATTTTAAATGCTCAAAATACACACCTGTCCTGCAATCTAGAACTGTCCCCAAACAATGTGCAATAAACTATAGCCATGTGCACTGTAGCAGCTAAAACAGATGCCATGGCAGCCAAACAAAAAAAATGTTCTAATTTCAAATTCAAAGTTCTGTGCCTGGGCAAACATGATTTCCCTAAGATAATTCAAAAGAAGTGATATTTCCAGGTGCTGAATGCAGTACAGATACATATTAGAAATTTTGCTGTTTAGCAAGGTAGAATTCACAATAACTAACAGTTACCACACCTGTTTCTGTACTTATCTACATCAAAATGAATCTTGTGTTAGGGTCCACTACCAATAAGTCTTATAGTCCATGAATTAAGAGATTCCAGTTTTTTCCAGTGTTTTGTGGACACCAGTTCCTAACAGACACAATGATTTCTGCTCTCTAAGCAGGCTGGATATCTGATCACGTGTTATGCACACCACAGATTGTTCTCCAGTATTCATTAGTCTGTTTTGGTGAAACAAATCATGCTGTGGCATCCATTTTACTCCGTTCTACAGATGTATAACAACATGGAATACATAAACTCATATTCTCTTTTTCACCAAATTGACATTACTTGCACAAAACAGTACAAAACTGTACAGACCATGTTAGTGGTTTCCTTTTCCAAGTATGACTCACTGCCAGCACTGAACCTCCTTTCTGTCCAAAGACCTATTCCGTTTGCCGTGGGTACAGTGCCAGGGTATTCCTCTGAGCTGCTGTCACTTCCTCCTTGCACATTTTCTGTCTCTCAAGCACCCAAGGTGACTGTCCCTTCAATGAAGTGTGTCACATCCTTTTCTGCTATTGATATCCTCAGAGCAGAGATTTATGTCTATCAGCAACACCTACTGCTCTTCGTCATGTCTCCAACCCAGGGCACCTCCTCAGCTGTGCAGCTACAATTGTAAACTAAGATCCACTGATGTTATTTGCTAGACATCTACATCAAATACTTCCCTCTACTGTATATAAAAGTTAAATGAGAGCACCACAAATGCATACATCTGCTTGCATTCTGCACAAATGCATCTCTCTGTATTCTTCCAAACTGCAAGGTGATTTTGCTTAGATCCAAAATACAAAAGTGGTATCCAGGTACTAGCCTTGCACATATAGGTGCCTAATTTCATGTGCAAGTCTACCATGGTTGTATTTAAGAACAGTGGAGCACTATGCACTAGAATCACTGAATATACTGCCTAGATACAAGACTAAAAGCAGTGTACATGCTTTTCCTTTGGGCAACGTAAAAACACTCTTCAGATACAGATTAGATTATCCCAACTTGCTGCGTCTTTTGCAACTCTTCTCTTGCAATTGCACTAAACCTTACAGTGGAGTGGAGGTGTGTCAGCTTTAGTGCAATCTCTTTATTCAGTCAATGAGCAAAGAAAACATTATTTTATAGACATTTTACCATTTGTAAAATTCACTAAGTGAAAGTAGATATGACAATTTTAGACCATGCTTACAACAGTGAAAAAGCCAGTAATTTTCAGAAGTCTCAGTGTCCCCCTGTTGATTAAACATTTCAGATTCTGTCCCTTCAAAAACTAAGCACTTTTTCTCATGTTTCCAGCTTGTTGTTAAAAAAGGGAAGAATTATTTTATAGATTGTCTGTAAACACTGACATTACACACATTCATTTCACACCTACAAGCAAGATTTCTGTGAGAGTGCCTGATACTCAAAGACATGTGTTTCTTTGAGAAATAACAGATCATAGACATATAAAAAGATGCAATTTCAAGCTCTTGGAGCAGGAGTGAAATTATCATATCACCCATCGAAATGTCACCTTTTTTTTTACCTCCTACCACCAGGTTCACATTCAAAATGCCTGCATTAGCTTGCCTGACAAAGACATCATCACATTTGTTCTCTTTTATTCTTTATTTCTTTGTTATTAAAAACAAACAAACAAAACCAATTCCCAAGCATTCAGTCATTAGCCTTGATTCTGAATCATGATAAACTCTTTTATCCTCAGGCTAGAAAAGCTGTATTGTACCCTCCAGTTTACCTTTCCATATTACCTGGGATGGATAGATTAATTTTTTTTTTATTAAAACAAAAGTGAGAGAGAAATAAGATATATTATCTTTTCCACTGAATGTAAAGGATTTATAATTTGCTTTTCATTAGGGAATACACGTTTCTGCACTGGTAGATGTGACACAACAAAGGGAAAATGGCAAACAGGAGAATAACAATGTTGCTGTCAAATAAAATAAAGATTAATAAGGACCATGCTGATTTAGTTGGAAGACAGAACAAGTAGTAAGATAAAAACAGTTCATTAGTAAATACATATATTCAAAAAGCAGGAAAAACTGTCAGGGATGGTCTGAAAAATAGTTTAATGCTGCCAGGTTTTTTAATTTTCAGGAAAGGAGCCTTCATTTCCCTTCACAATTTTAAAAGTCACCATTTATGGAGGATCAGATCTACCTAACTCTTTTTGGCAGCTAAAGGAATGCTGATAGCTGTTCAGAGGAGAGTTCATCTAACATTTCTGCAATGTGAAGGGAACTCTCAAACTCTACTGTAACCTACTGGAAAGGTTGATTTGGCCTTACAGGAAATAGAACAAAGAAAAAGTGTCAGAAAGAATAAAATGGGCTGAAAAAAAAAAAATTGCTGAGAGAGGAAAAAAATAAAATGAAAGTTTCCTCAACAAGAATGAAGAGTGGAGAAAATGACCTACAGCTCCCTAGCATCAGCCCCATTCTTTGAAAAGACTAAGACTCCACTAAAGCTACATGGGCTTCATGACATTCTTCCCTGGGCTAACAGGAAAGGAATCACAAGCTAAGGAAAACCAAGTATGTTTATTTTACCTGACTGAAAATCATATAAATTCCAGGCATAGAAATCACACATCCAACATGCAAGGTATAAGCTTGGTTATGAATAGGAAGTGGAAAATAAAGGAGTTAGCCAAAAAACCCAACAAACCCCCAAACCTGTCTCAATACTGAACACAGCTAATGAAATATAACCATTCCATGAGGCTGAAGCAGCAGTTAGAACTGACTGACTGCAGAGGAGGCACAGCATGCCTCTGACAACACAAGAGCACCTAAATGCTATAGGACATCATAAAATAAATATACAATTTAGTATGTTATAGACACACATGTTATAAAAAACAAAGGGCATTTTTCCTTTCTGGAGAAGTTAAACTCTAAATGCCATTAAACTCTGTTGGGGAAAATAGAAACTTGAATGGATCATAAAGTTAGAAAAGTCATAGACTGAGATCAAAGGTGACAAAGCTGTCTATGGAGATAAAATGGAAAGCTAGTAACAAAGGCATGAAAAAAAACCCCAGCTGAGTAGGGTAAGTCCATTTCAGTTATCTACAAAAGAGGATCAAAACAGTCAGCTAATTCATATAACACAGCCTACTCACTTTAAACTTCCAGCAATTGTCTAAAGATGTACCTGCTCATCTTAGCAACATCCTCATCTTGCAGTTGCAATTTCTGTTACACAAGCATCAAGAGAGTAATTAAGCTAAAAAAACCCCAGAAAATATTCTCTTTTGCCCACAGGCATCCACAGGACATGAAAACATGAAATTTACTCTAATACCTATCCTTACTTCTGTGTCTAGTTTTAATCAATGGTACTTCTCCAAAAACAATGATCAGAAACATCACCACTTATCACTTGCCTTCTCTATGAAGAAGCTGCTTGTGCAGACACAGGCATTTTTGGTTTATTTTGATTGTTTATCACTTCTGCTGAAGTTCAGGATGCATCAGTTTGCATGTGGCTTCTTGCCAGGCCCACAAGAGATTGACATGCAAACCACAAACACCTTCTGCTATTTAACACCAAAGTTAACACAGAGACTATAAAAATCTGTCCAAAAGAATTGAAATCCCTTTCCTTATATTTTGATGGATGTTAGGGTAAACTGGTAGGTTAAACAATTCCAGTCATACATAGTATGCTCTATAGCTCTGGAGATTATCTCCCATGCACCCAGCTTTGCTGAGAAAAACTTTCTACTTGAGACTAGATCTTTTCTTCCATTAGCAAATTGTCCGATGATGTAAATGCCTCAGGGTTAATGGAAACACAATTGTTTATACCTGCTGGAGCTCTGGATACTTATTTTACTAAAAATATCTTCTTAAACTGTGCAAATTATTTAAAAGCTATATATGTATGCACCCTTTTCTACTGCTGAACTCTAGTGCATAGAGCACACTGTTATTCTATACTTAATTTAGTATGTCCAGCATTTGGGTTTTTTCTCTTTGCCCTAGTCTTTCTATACAAAACTTTCATTTATGCTTAAAGTATATAATTTTAAGTTTAACACTGCACCCATGTTTTGCCACTTAAATTTTTATGAAGAATAATGCACATGTGCAACTCAAATATTCAAATAAAACATTTTAATTTACGTGGGTAAGGATGCATGAAGGCAAATGCTTTTCACAACTTGATAACGGTAAACTCACTCTTTGGGAAATGCTTTGTAATGATGATAAATGAAGACACAGAGAATGTTTTGAAGTATATTGAGTGACTGTACATCCTCATACATTGAGGTAATTATGTTTTCCTTTCCTTCTCCTTAAGGCAACAGACTTTATTATGGTCAAGATACAGAATCACCTTTTTTTTTTTCCTACAACAGCTCCATGCAGTCTACTTTCTCTCCCATACTGTTACTCATGGCACAAACAACCCACAGGAGCTTGCCGTGCTGTGCATCACCATGAATGGATTATTTGCAAGTAAGCTGGGCCATGAATCAGCTCATGATTTGATAAAAAGAGGAATAGTGTGAATAACTGATTTTCTGCCTGGACAGTGAAACTGGGAAGTAAAAAAACCCCAAGCAAACAACACACTAAAGGACCCCAAACTGGTTTTGATTAAACTATTCCATTATTTATCTTGTTTTTCCCCCATCAGACTGCAATGAAACAGCACAAGATTTTCTCAGTTCAGCACAAGATGCTTAATTCAACCTGACATAAAATATTTATCATGGCTATCTATAAGAAAAGCTAAGGGAAAACAAGGAAGTGCTTCAAAAACACTGAAGGTAGAGCCTGTTTCCTTTTAATGGTGCAGTTCAGAACTTACAATGCCCTTCCATGAGCCTAGAGATCTGTGTTCATTATCCCCCCCTTTACATCCCTGGAGATGTATTATAGACTGCTCTGCTGGTGAAGTATTCCCAGGCTCACAGTTAACTCTCTTCTACTGCATTCACTGAAGCAACTCTAGTACTTCAGGAATCCTCCACAGAGCAAGGAGTTATTCTTTCTCTTTCCTTAAATGATAACTTCAGTATTTTAAGCAAAAAAAAAAACAACCCTCAAAACAACAAACCACCTCTCTAGAAGAAATCAAAGGTGCTGAAATAGATACAGTATTTACCTAAGCAGAATTTCAGCTTAATTATTATTGTACTCTTGCAGAGATACTATGGAACTATTCCCTGAAACAGTCTGAATCACTTGCAGCTACACATACTCCAAACTTATCTTATAAGGATTTTCAAAAAGACTATATACAAACTTATTAAAGCAAAAGAAGAAAGCAAAATATTGCTTTCTATAGATTTATTTAGTCGCAAAGTTTTTTTCTGCCATTATTGAAGGCCTGGAGAAGCTACAACAGCTTATAAATATGTATATTCATGCACAGAAAAACAAGTAATGAGAAAACATATTTACATACACTAAGAAGCTGTAAGTCAGAAAATACATGGAAGGAAAAGTTACAACATGGATCTTCTAAAGACAGTGACACCACTTAACATATCTTTATGTTAAATCAAATTCTAGAACTAGGACACTGACCATTTAAAGTAATGTTTGATGTGTGGCAGTTCAAAGTTTTGGGCACTCCAAATATCAGAACTTAAAAACACTTCTGAAACTTTTTGCAAATATACTTAAGACTGTCTTAAAATTCTTCATGACAGAGTCATTTTATTTAGCTTGTTATTATTTATTTGTACAATACAGCTTGTCAAGTAGCATCATATGTTACTGTATTTTTATAGAAGAAACCCTCAAACTCGTTTATATCAAAACTGTAGCAACAAATAAAATTTGTGACTAGCAATTTGTAAGAAATAAATGCAGATGCTCTTCTCAAAGACAATCTGCAAAAACAGTAAAAACAATCCTACCTCATTTAAAGATAAAGAAAGCACACAGAATCACTTAGAACAATGGGCTAGGGGACACAATAGGAGCATTTGACTAATTTATCATCTCAATTTGCTTCTAAACTTTGCTATTTCTTCAGTATTGCCACAATGGAAAACAGTCAATTGCAAAGAAATATTTGATTAATGTCCCATTACTTGTACCAAAGAAATACAACACAGACAACAATATCCTTGTCACCATCCAACAAAATGGTGTCTAGATGAGCCTTCTGGTCAGTTGCTTTTAAAACATGCAATAACAGTGCAAAAAGGACACAGGGAAAGGCAGAACTTTGGTTTTGACTGTGAGTTAATTCCTATTGTTACCAATACTACAAATCCACATCTCGCCTGCACAGAATAGGTTGGAATAGGCACTGGAACAGGTTGCCCAGAGAGGTTGTGGATGCCCCATCCCTGGCAATGTTCAAGGCCAGGCTGGATGTGGCCCTGGGTNTAAATGCAACACAGACAACAATATCCTTGTCACCATCCAACAAAATGGTGTCTAGATGAGCCTTCTGGTCAGTTGCTCTTAAAACATGCAATAACACTGCAAAAAGGACACAGGGAAAGGCAGAACTTTGGTTTTGACTGTGAGTTAATTCCCATTGTTACCAATACTACAAATCCACATCTTGCCTGCACAGAATCATCTTGTAACTTGACTAGGTATTTTCATGACATTTGAGGTCACTGATTTTACTTTAAACTTATTTTAAAGAGTGTGTTACTTTTTAAATGCTCAGTGTAATTTGTTTCTTGAAGTAATAGTGCCATCAGAAAAAAATAAAATTGAAGTTCTAGATTTTCCATACATTGTAAAGAGTCAAGTAACTTATATGCAAAGCCACAAGGTGCTTGAACACACTGAATAAACCTTACAGAAGGGAAATCCACTGGTTTTATAAGCAAGTAAATATGGGGCAAGTGTATTAGAATTATTCCTGGTTTACAAGTGGAAAAGACAAAGCACTGAAAATCTAAGTGAAACAATCTAAGGTCACACAAGTGCACACTAGAAACCAAGTACCATATTTTCCCAGAAACTTTTTTTCTATCAAACTGCCAGTTTGCTGCATGGTGTTCTGAAAGTTTTCCATGCACGTTCACACACTTGCCCTCTTCCCCCCTCCTTTCCACACACATACACATGGATGCCTAGGAACACATAAGCTTGCAGTGATGCTCGCAAATGGCTACAGAGAAAGTCAGCAGAAGCCCAACCAGGTTCTCTGTCTGCTCTCCCCATACTGGGTGTTAATTATCACAGTGACTGCAGGAACTTACTAGGGGTAAAAAAAATCCTAAGTAGATCTTTCCTAAAGATTGATTTACTGTCCAATATGCACCAGACAAACTAGAATGTGCTTTCAGCAACAAACAGATTAAAGCCAAGTTTATTTGTTGCATGTACTCTGTTTTGCAAAATGGACTGTTTGTATACATTCAGTAATCAAATTATTTTATTTTACTAGTAAATATGATTCACATACCAATTCTAAAGAAGCATGTACCATTATGCTATTGCACAATGCATTCAGCAGAAATGTGCTTACCAAAAAATCTTCCACTTTTCAGCAAATTCATTTTTATAATACTAAGCCCACACAAAAATGCTCAAGACTGAGTCATGTTCTTCAAACTACCAATTTCTAGGTTTTATGGTATTATAAAATATTTAACTTTACAGCTCTGATACCTCATTGGAAGTGCAGACACTCTTTATACAGTAAGTCTCTGAATTAATGGATCCAGACCTTTTCAATCTCAAACCCAAAGGAATTGGCCCTCCCCTCCAACCCCATTTAAAAGAAGATTTTTAAAGCATTTGAACACTTGCTCTTCAAAGAAGAGTTAATAAAGTGCTGCACTTTTGCATGCAGATCATTATCCAGCTAAAAATCTTATTTAATGCCTAACACCATTGTTTCCAAGAAGTTGGCATTTAACCAATCTTTGCAGCTATTTTGGTCAACATGCTTAGTAGTGAATAAGAGTTGGGTTTTTTTAACCTATTACAAGTTTGGTGACCTTTTCCTTGATTACCCTCCTGCACTTCAGGCATAAGTAGTGGGAAAGAGAACCTCACTTGGCATCTTTGTCAAAAATCCCTCTGCATTTGGATGTAGAATAAAGCCAGCTGAAGAAGTGCTGTTTCAACATTATCAAATAACCAGCATCACCATACAGCCTCCAGATGTTGTGGTTTGATGCTTCCACAGCTCTTAGTACTAACATGAAAGGGTCCACTCTGTTCTTATAAACCACTCTCAGTTTTCTCCTCCTCACACATCTCTCATAAGATACAACCACTTGCATGCTACCTTCACCACACTTTCTCTTCTAAGTACTACTTCTATGGCCACTAAAAATTGGCCCAAACCAGGAGGGAGAATTAAACCAATTGCTAAAAGTCTACTTTCAGATAAGCACTGCAGTAAAATAAATGAATACATTCAAGCTTCTTCATCCTGTTAAGAGCTCAGAGACCAAGGGAATTACGGATAAAGAAAGGGAAGCACAGGAGACACATGTGAAGTCTTTGAAAAGGATCAAGTGAGGAAAGATCTGGTCAGACAGCCAGCTGATCATGAGAGAAAGGATAGAGACTAAACTGAATGGGACAGGAAGATTCTGCACCATCTAGAACAGGGCAGCAGAAACTACACCTGCAGGGTCTTTTTTCCTGTTGTTCACTAAATACTCCTTAGTTTGGTGTAGTCCTGATTTGCAAAACTGCTCTTTTTTTTCCTCATAGCTGCATAGCAGTGATGTTTATGCTCACTGTTCCTCAGCTTCACTTGCATAAACGAGGATAAACACCATCATATCATTTCCCAGCACAGACAGTGCAAGCAGAAGTTCATTACCTTTGTGAAGTTCATACATACAGTTGTGATAAGTGTCACTAGGAAGTCCATAAAATAAATATTACTGCAGATAGTCCTAGTACAGGGTATAAAAACTAGGGCCATATACTGAATCATGCAAGGAAGCAAAACTCAACAGATGCTCCTAAAGCTAGCACTACTCTTTCTGCATACTGAAAGATGCAGAGACCTTAAAGAAAGAAATAGTGTGATCATATTATAAGAGGTGGCATATATACACAGGAACCAAAAAAACACTCTGCAGAAACTACCTTAGTTCTGGTATTTCCTAACTCCTGACTGGCTCTATAATGTCAGTTATGTTTTCTCTAGTTATAGAAATATAGATAAGATGGAATTATCATGCAAGGATAACACTCCTCTCTCATAGACTTCATTAGTTGTGGTGGGACTTCAACACAGTATGATAAGCCACATTAGCAAATAAGACCTGTGCTATTTTTCAGGTAATAATAATAGCTTCACTTACTCTAAAGAAAAAAAGCTACTGTTATTAAAGTGATTTACAGGACGATAGATACACTTGCATTGATGGTATTGGAACAAGATTATTGCTGCTGAGATCATAATTAAAGCTTTCAAAGTTGACACGGGAGAAAGAAGGACTCTAAGCAGTTATCATTTGGGGAAAATAATGATAGGATTGTCATATTTAAATAAAATACACTTGAATTCAGGAGCGATTTCTGAGAGCAGTGCATTTGAGGTGTTGGAAGAACAGAAACAAAAGGATAAGGGGACAGATGGAAAAAAAAAACAGGAAAAAATGTGTACTGTGGAATTAATAATGACCCAAAATGCTGCGTGACAAAATTTCCACAAGCAGCATATAAAGGCATTCAGGTTAAAGCCCAGAGAAAAGGCTGTGGGTATTCAGCAGAAATGAACAGAGGAAAGTATGTGCTTTCAACATTTTTTTTTTCTTTTAAAACTGGCCATGCATCATATGAACTGTGTCAATCATCATGTTCTCTTCAGCCTCCTCCTCTCCATAATGAAATGACCCATCCTTTTTCGAGCAACACTGCTAGGCAGCTTCTTTACCATCAGGCTTGTTTCAGTCACCCTTCTGTATTCTAAATTAATCTTCATATTTTAAGAATTGAAAATACAACAAGCTAGAAAAAGACTATGAAACACTGAGACTATCAGATCACTATGTTAGCTTCTATTATCTGTAACACACAACCAAAACCACATGCTTGTAACTCCTCACATCTTCCCTAGAGCCATACAAGAAGATTCTTGGCAATATGAATAGCAATGTAAATCTTGCTTTGAGGTTAAAGGCCAAATATATTTGGAAGCATTATACCTGAAGCTGTCTCTGGAAGCAGCAGAAGGGGAACAGAGGTGCTTTCACATTGTGGAACCTGTTCTTCAAGTGAATAATGAGCTTCCGCATAAGAGTAATGAAAGTATGTTATTTCATTAAGTACCCTTTGAAAAAGTGTAAAGTTGCTGCCAGCTTCTCCCAACACCCTTGAAAATACTCTGTGGCAGGTAATGCTGCTGAAAATAAGATCTTCTCTTAAAAAGCATTTCCATATTTTTACAAAGTGCATACTTGAAGAAGCTCTATAAAATTACATTGTTTGACTAACCCCAAAATTCTCTCTCTCTCCCCCTCACAATGCATGCAGTATCAGCATCCCGAACATTTTTTTTTCTGTTGAATAATTCCAGATGAGTGGCACCTTCATATATGAAATTATCTTTGATTCTTCTGCCAGTGAGATATGGTTTCTGTTTGTTCAGAACAGAACATCCCACACTGTCTGGATACAAGCTGCTGCTTATGATAAGCTGACTATAATTTCAGTATACAGTGGTATATTTCTTGCCCTAGAATAACCTGACTTGATAACAGCTGGATATATGCCAGTTTGTAATTGTTTGTCTTTAGACTGCTGACTTTCTTTTAATTATTCTCATCCTGGGATACTTGGCTCTTCTACTCCTCATTTTGTGCTAAATATTCCTCACAAAGTCCTCATAAGCTTTCTTGTTTTCTTGTATGACTAGTATTTTCACTATGAAATAACATCTTCGAGTATTCTAAGCCTGGCAGTCAGAACCTTTCCAAGTTTTAAAAGCCCATGCTATGCAATTTTCCTTCCTCTTAGCCTATAGACATTTCAGTGACTTCTTGGCATTTGAAACCTGTAGTCCTCTCTCATCTAACAAGGTATTAAGACATTTTACAGTAAGTTTAAAAGAAATTTGGAAAGCCTTGTTTTTCCTGCAGTATCTCTTGTCCACTTTGATGCTGCATTCCAGTAAATCAAGGCATCTTCCTTTCACTTTGATTATAAATTGTCTTTCTATAAGCACTAGTTTGTCTCTACCTTTCAAATTTGGTAAAGTAATTTTCTTTCCATTCCTTCCTTTATGGGTGCAAAGTTCCATATATAAAAAGGTCAGGGGACAATGGGCATTTCCTGTTCATATAAACCACTATCAAAGGAACTATGTGCAATTTGCATATAATTTGCACTCTTCTTTTTTGGGGCATGAAGATCTTCTGTCCAGTGTCTATGTTGTAATTAGTATAACAGCACTCCTGAATTCCAGGCCATGTCTCTAGGAGCCGAAGTACAAGGAATATATACTAATATTAAATATGTGAAAAGCATTAAGCTTTTTTTAAAACACTATTAATCTGTTGTTTTGTTGTGCTAGTTAATAACTTAGCATCGTGTTCACCCTGTCCACTACACAAACAACAAAACAGACATCTCGACAGGTCAGTTACCAACAGAGCTATGGCCAGCTACCAGTGTTCTTCAACAAATCAAAAGGTACCTGGTATTCTAACTTATTAGATAGTTTTTCTTCTCTGTGAGGACTGCAATCAGTATTTTGTGCACTTTGAAATACAAAAACTTTGTATACAAATTTTAAACCATATCTTTGTCTTCCAGAGTAAGCACATGTCTGCTGAGGAAATTAACAGGTTTTACTCATCTTTTAAACCCAAACTATTTATTAATTTATGTATTAATTTATATACTAAAAATAGCTCCTTATTATGCTTCATGCATAATAAGGGAGAATCTGTCTCAAAAAGGTTACAATTTAATGAGTACATTTTTAAAAAAACATGGGAGTGAAGTGAAACAATTATTCTGTCCTGGTACATGGAGAAACTGAGACACAGAGGCTTAGACTCTGCCTAATTAGCAATCCTGCTGCTTTAGGCTCACTCCATCATCCATAGAGAAATTGGCACTTCTTCCACCGCATCATTTCAGAACCTAAGTGAAATATGAGTTCTTGGAACTTCTGCTGACCGTAATTATCCTTTCATTATTGCTAAAATAGAGAAAATGTGGCAGGAAGAGGCAAAAATCTTTCCAAGGTCAAAGACAGTCACAGGAAGACCCGAGACTTGACCTTATGTCTGCTAAGATTCAGTGTAGCTTTTAATCCTATTTTACATCTTCATTCAAATCTACTGAATTCAGCGGTCAGGTTCTTGTAAGCAACAGAGATGTAATTGTCTATTAAAACCCTAAGACCCCAGAGTTATGATGAATCTAACTATAGGAAAGACTGCCCTTAAATATCTGAAGATTTAATGATCTTACAGTAGAAATTAATCACAAGCCTTCAGAATCACCATTCTAGGAATATAGTTACTTTTTAAAACATTTCTCCAAAGTGAAAAAAATCTTAACTGAGGGTGAAAAACCCACATGTATATTAACAGTTCTCAATGTACATCTGTGTTTTGGGTTTTTTTTTAAAAACACATCCCACTCCTTTTTTTAAACTAAACAAATGAGAGCACAGCATGGACAATCAAAGTCCCATTAGACTTGTACAGACTTAAATAAAGAGCCAAATGGCACTTCCCATACTGGATTTCAAAGCAAAAACTTACACCAACATAAAATTTCTGTATATGATTACAAACTAAGAGTTTAAGTGTGCATTCCTGTGAAAAATGTAATAACTTCATCCCATATTTAGGCTCCTAAAAGTACTGAGAAAATCTGAAAGGACTAGGTTACTGTAAGTCCTGCCTTAAGTCAAAATCAAAGAGACAGATCAGAAAGTATGGCAACGAATGACTGCATTATCAATCTGATGTAGAAAAGT
The DNA here is from genome assembly GCA_013396975.1 of Bucco capensis. Taxonomy (NCBI): domain Eukaryota; kingdom Metazoa; phylum Chordata; class Aves; order Piciformes; family Bucconidae; genus Bucco; species Bucco capensis. The sequence goes on from VWZO01007210.1 coordinate 1,083,166, forward strand.
AGTTGTAACTTCTATAGTTCACACAAACTTCAAGGGGTTTTCTAAGTTTCATGGTTTGAAAATAAACTCAAAGCAACTCCTCTAGGAAATGTTAGAATGAAATTGAACATCATTACAGAGATTTTGACACTTTGCCCTCCAATGATCCAAATTACAGAAACAGGACTGTGTACATAATGATGTAATTACATGCAGCCATGAACAGTTTAATTACTGCATGCCTGAGTGAGTTGTTTTTTTAAATTTGAGGGCACAGTTGGAATTTTCTTCTTTATCTGACTGATTTTATGTATATCAATACTGCAGCCCTAAATTACAATGTCAGCATATTGAAATTAATTCCCTTCTGAAGCAGCATAATACAAACAAAAAGGACACATCATGGATTAAGGAGTCACTAATAGTCATTAAATGATACTTAGTGCTTCTTTTCCTTCTCAGGAAATATTGCCTGTGGTCAGACAGAACTGAGAGGTCTTCATTAAAAGTTAATATGCACCAAAGTAATTTTGGAGCTGTTGTTGGATAATCAGCTGCATCTTTAGTGGCTGAACACTTCTTAAGTCTATCCCTAGCTCTTTCATGGTTTTACAGAAAAAGTGTGACACATCTGATGCACAAAGTATGTTCCCCTGGGGACTGCTCCATACTGCAGAGAAAGCTTCCAAAGCCCATTTTGGGACATGCTGATGCAATGCTGCTCATTGAATAACTAAACTGTAATCATTTGCATTAAAGGAAAAATGTGCATGATTCAATAGAGAGCTCCACACTGCTCTGTGTGCAGGTTCTGCTGGCAAGCTAGAGGCTGCTTCAGGTGTACATTTGTACAAGGCTGTAATGTGGATCAGCCTGTAATAACAGTTTTCCCCAGAATTTTCCTGCAATTCAGTAGTCACATTTCATCTATAAGTGAACTTGACAATTTTTACAGGTTTTTTTAATCTTCTCATTAGTGCTTCCACAGGATTAGCCAAGCCCAGTGAGAAATACATTTCATAAAATTGCCTAAGGTATGTGACAGAGAAAGGAATGAACTGTATGACATTGCAAAGCTGGGAGGGAGCACTAAACTGGTTGTCCTTCATTATGAGAAAAAGGCAGTGGGGTTTGTGGGTGAGAAAGGGAAATCAAAAGCAGGACTTCAATTTTCCATTTAAAAAAAAAAACAACAAACAAAAAAGACAGGTGCATGTCTTAATACATTTGCTCTCCCACGCTCTGCACTGCAAAGACATTACAAAAAGTCTTGTTTCTCCTAAATATTTTGCAGCACTGCAAGCTACAATGAAGTTAAATCTCCAGTATGCATAACTCCTTAATTAATTAGAACTCACAACCATGTTTCATACACTAGAAATACATCCCTGCTCATCTAATGATAAGAAAATTTCACACAAACACGTTAAGAACCTACAACTGTACTGAGGATGACACATTTCCACCTACAATGATTTTAAATTCTGCTCCTTTTGGTGGTGAACTGTCCCACTAAACAGACGAACATTGGCATCCACATACAACCTTCCTGTCACATGAACTCCACAGACTTGACAGTAGCCATCCACAGTCCCAAACCTGCCAGCAGGAGGACAACAGAACAAGGAGATGTGTAAGAGAGATGGAGAGCAGGTAGAGGACAATTTAAACTCTAACCCAATAAGAATCTTTTTTTTGGTTTATTCTGAGCTTGGCTTTGCCTCAAGCCAATTCTCATTATTAAATGAAATCGATTCATCATTCCATAAGTGGGAATGTGCATTGCCAGAAGTGAGAGCACCCAAATTTGCTGACCAGTAAATTGCTCACAAACTTTTATAGCAGAACAATTTTTCTTCAAAACCATAATTTTCTGTTCATGGTTAAAACAAAAAGAAACTTTATACAACCACTGATACTAATACCAAAAGTAAAATATCTTTGAAACTGAAAGGAATGCAACTCTACTTTGAGAAGCATCACAAAAAAATAAACATTAGAAACCATCCTGAAGCTGGAATCTCTTCAGACCTGCACAGTTAAGTATACTTTCTGTTTGACAAGAAGTCCCTTTTCCCCTTCATATCATCAGTTCTTTACATTCCATGAATAATTTAGGCACCGCCCTGTTTAGTAATTAGTTTTAAATGTAATTAGAACTGTCATAGCACCTTGAAAATACATCCTTGGGGAGAAAAGCATCTCAAAATTCAAACTATAACTTTAAGAGGAGGAGGATGGAAGCAGCAAGGCAGATGACAGAATGAGCATTACCACTCCCATGTGCACTAGTGGCACAAGTTCACTCTCAGTGTTCCACTTGGTAGTTTCAGACCATTCCCTGGAGTTACTACAGGATATGTTGGAATGGTACACCACATGGAAATGTAGATGATAACTCATATCAGCTTTACTGGGTCTGCTTTTAAAACATACATTAAAACAACACTAATTGCAGAGAAACCCCTATTTGCTCTAGGTTGTGGGTTTTTTTCCAAGGGTTCAGCTGTTTATCTCCCAGCAGATCCAAACATTTACTATACTTGGAGAGTTCACTGTACTCTAGCAATTAAATTAATGGCTGCAGCAACAGCAAGAAATCCTTTAAACCCCTGTGGGCTTGTTCCTTTGATTAGACTAGATCAGTGAAGCTACAGCTATTTGCAGGCAGATTAGATAGGCTAGGTTTTTATTGCCATTTGCACTAGAGATTGAAAGGTCATGTTTGTTGACATCTTACAAAATCCATCTGTGAAAGTTTACTTTAAAAGTTATTCTTCAGGAATATTTTTAAAGAGTACCATATGGATCTAAGAATAAGGAATGACCTAACTATACCAATACAAAGCAGAGTACTCTTCTGCAGTGAGCAGCAGAACATAACTAACAGCCACACACATATTTCCCTTTCTCTAAAAGCAAAGTTTGAACAAATTGCAAGCCATAGGGCATTTCAATGTTAGGCTTTGGGGATGAATCATAAGGTACTTCATGGTGTACATTTCTCTCTGACTTTGTTTTGGCTGAAAAGAATGGATTCAAGGAACGTTCATATTTCCTGTTCAACTATGCCATGCTATTTTTAACAGTATAATCTTTTTTCCCAGTAATTAAGAATGCTTACAATAACAGTGTTGTAGGTATCAACAAGCATCTCAGAACATCACACAAGCTTCAATGTTCCTATACTTTTTGAGGTGTCAATTGACAAACATTCTGGTATCAGAAAATATCTGCACAGCCCTGTGAGAACAACACAGAAAAGAACAGTGGCAAAGTTAGTGGCAGAGCTGGGAAGTGAACCCAGCCTTCTGAAGACCTTACTGCTCGCCTCAATAACACGATCACTTTCTCAGATGATTTGCTTCTTTGCAGTAATAGAACAGTTGTGCTTTGAATGGTAATAATACTTTAAGAACTTGCTCAACAAACAGCAAGATGACTCCAGAAGCTAAATATGTTCATATTTGTACTGCAGGGAAACAGCAGTAAACAAATGGAGTTTTGATAAAAACGTGCTATATTCCATCCAAAACCCTACCTATACACTCCAGACACAGCACAGTTCACAGACACACAGAGCACTGATGCTCTTAACTGCTCAACTGCTTGCTTTCATTTCAACACTAAAGTCAATGATACTTAACAAAAAGATACAGGCTAAAAAGAAAGTGCTGTATGTTTTGTCACCACATTATTTATCACAAAAATATTTTACTTTCCTTCTTTCAGATTTAAGTTCACATCTAAACCAATGCAAAATACGTATTCTAAAATACAAAATTTCCATCCCTAGATGGAAACACTAGAGCAATGCCACACATCTTCCTAACAGTCATACAGATCAAAAAACTCTTGAAATCTCTCTCAAAACCTCAAAAGGCAAAATTTCCAGACTGTTACTTAAATAGAGACATAACAGCCTGCTTAGTGAATGTGTGTGAAAACTGCAATCCATGGAAGTTATGGGAAAGGTTAAGGGAAAATAAAATGAGAATATGTTAACGGCAATTCAATAATTCTTTATTGTATTTTTCCTTTTAAAGAAAACAAAGAACAACACTTGAGGAAATGGCCTGGAAAGCAGCTGGGCATGGGATGCATCAGCTTCCTGAGACTAGGAATCAATCCTAGACCACAAGCTGTCTCTCATTATCTTGTCTCCCCAAATGAATGATGTGAATAGCTAGCAATGAGCTTCAGGGGCTAAATCTCAGACTGAGAGGACTGGTCACAGCTCACTCACTCTTACTTCCACACAGATAGCAGGGAACATAAGATTTTGGGAGAAAATAACTCAGTTGATAATACATATCAGCTGTTTTCAATTCTCAGAAAACACATGCCCCAACACCAAACACCAGTAGCTCTTAATTTCTACTTGGTATTTTTCAGATATTTATATGGCACTACAGAAATTTGTTCTAAAGTAAAAAGCAAGACATAATAAAATTGATATTAAATGCTTCCCAATTTCAAAAACCAAACCAAGTATTTTATGGCTCATATACCTATAGTTTTTCAGTTCAGTATCTGTGCAAGAATCCACTGAAAATGAGCATGTAAGAAAACCACAAGGCTGCAAGAAATCTGAATTGTGACATACCTCCTGATATCATGACTCCTTCACGCCCTGCAGCACAGATTCTATTTGATCACACATTTGTTAAAGAGTCTTAGGAAAGGTGTTATCATTTCATATATAAGGCAGTAGTAACAAAATTATCTTCTAGAGTTAATTTTTGTACTTCTCTGCATTCTGAAATGGGACAGAAAGCAAGAAAACTACTGGGTAAGATTTCTGAATTGGTTTTCTAAAGAAGAGTTGTCTCCTACCAGATAATAAAAGTCTTTGCATTCAAGCAGAACTCTAACTCTTCCCAAAAATCTTCATTACAACTGCAATGAAAGAATTACTTGATTTTCTATCTAAAGTCCACAAAAGAAATGAGGAAATACATCAATTCTATGACATCTTTGATTTTATAATTGTATACTATCTTTATGCCATACACTGGTAATAAAACAGAGAAGTTAATCATTCATTGAACTGATATAATTCAATAAACCAGTGAAACTTGAATACTCATCTTGGGTAATAGCAGTTTTACTAGTTCCATGATCTCTGCAGTTCTTTTGGGAGATTTCAGTTACTAAAACCAGATTTCCTATGCCTCTCTCTTAGGCTCTGTTCACTCTTGTTGTTGATTTTAGAGTAAAAATCAACACCAGCTACAGAACAAAATGTTGATTCACTTTTCCTCATGCTTCACCAACTCTGAAAGTCTGCCATACGTAACCCTCAACTCAGAGTGACTAAGGAAACATGGACCAATAACTTCAGTTTATAAAACATAAATAGGATAGATGTATGAAATAAATATGACATACAGAAGAGGAACAGAAATATGTTCTTGAAATCACTGTATGTACTCTAGAAAAATGGCATTACATACCAGCCACAACTCCTGGATGCATTCTGTAGGAAGTTAACCCATTCTCTCCTCCTATTTTTTTTTTATGTTAACCAAGCTCTAAACCTTGCCAGCTGCTCTTTCTTTCCTCAGTTTGGAGTGTAAGGCTCTATCTCAGGCTGGAAAGGAAGTACTGTACTGAGGAAAGGCCATTTGCCATTGTTTTGCAGTGACATAACTTGCTAGAAAATTTGTCAAAAGTATGACACCTACCAGATGTTGCTTCTCTGTAGGAAGCCTCTTCAGTTGCCTAGCAGGTATGTTTCCCTTCCTCCCATGGCTTTTTTCCTAGGATTTCTCTCCCCCCCTCCAAATTTTATGGCATTAAAAGATACCTCAATTATCTGCAAAAAGTAAAACCATGCATATTAAAATATTTTGGTATCCTGTTCATAAAACTGTTGCGGTCCCACGCTATCATTAGTCTGGGAGGCAAACTGTTGTGATCTTTTCTGTCTCAGATTAGTCCTGGTTAATTTTTTCTAATGCTCTTCAGCCTAGATGATCTTTTCAGGTTTTATCACCACCAGTTAAGAGCTTTTTTTCCAAGAGAAAACCTGAATGGCATTTGAGTTCTGTAGTCTCCCTGCTTAAAGACACCAGAAAATGACAGTGACGTTTCACACAATTGATATTTTAATATGCTGGCAAATAGGCAGATGGGAATGAGGTAATACTCTGGAAAATTTGTAGTTAACTTCAATCAACAAATGGGTTATAAATTTAGGCTGCTAATTTGTCATGTTTGAACTTACTCAGTTTGTGAACTACTGCAGTATCATCTAGAGAAACATCCCTGTACAAGGACTTGGATGCACATGCTTTCACTCTTGTCTGATTATAGTTTATTGTTTTAATCCATAATCTGATTCTGTTGAGTGGGGCTCATTTTCTAGATATTTAATTGTGATCAAACATTAACAGGCATAAAATCTAGGCTAACAGTCTATGGACCTAGTCCACACTGAAAGGACTCCCTAGGAGAAATATTACCAACTGTATAAGCACCCTGTTGCTTAACACCAGTGATTTTTGTTAGTAAAAATGATTGTCTAAAAATAGATACATAAAACTGTATATATTAAAGCTCTATCATGTGACTAATTGATGACAAAGTACAGTATATATGGTACACAACAGCATGGAGTATGGAGTCCAGCCCTGACCACATCACCTTGGCAAGCTTATAGCTTCCCAAATCCTTTGGAAGGTGCCAGGAAGTCACCCAAGATCAGTTGAGATCTGCACCCTAAAGAGTTTGTTTGCCTTGTGTTAATAGCAAGACCAAGGAGTGGGCAACAGATGTCACAGCAAACTACTAGCAAAGAGAGGACTGGATCAGTCACAGCATAAACCCAGTTTTACAAGAGGAATGTGAAGTAGGATGCACTGAGCAGCTAGCAATAAGATAGCTGTCCTGAGCACTAGTCACAGCTTGATAGAACTTCAGAACCAGCTAGAAAAGAAAGCATTTTTCACAGCTATTGTCACCACACCAGGCAATGTAACTGTGACCAGCATGCCCTCATCCTGTCCCCCAACATGGCCACACAGGGCACAGCAACTCAGCCAGGAAAAGGCTGCAGACACCTCACCAGTGCTGTGGAGAAACTATTGTGCCTTTTCTGCTTTACAGGAGATAGCAATGGGATGTCTGTATGACACCCACAGTAAAGAGGCATTTTAAAAATCAGATTCTTGAAAATACAAAGATTAAAGTACAGCACTGCTGCTAACTATATTTATTTCTAGTCCACAGATACCAATTTGGGAATATTTCTTTCATATCATCTTCTATTTTCAATTTCAATGAAGCAGCATTACCAGCATGTTAAAGAGTTTATTCATTAGAATTAGAAAGTTTCTTATAATACTAGAACAGGTTTTTTTCTTGATAATAGCTTTTTTAATCTCTAACTGCATATTTGTACACATATACATACATCCTCTTCATTTCAGATGCAATTTCTATTCCAATACTGGCAATTCATGGATTTACAGTGTGCTTAATTCTCCCCTACTGACAAAACTCTCCATGATACTCATTTCACACAGAGAACCATCATATTTCGTGCACTCCTACAAATATATTGCAAAAATTTGGAATTTTTTTATGCCTTTGGACGTTTGGGCTTAATAGAAAGTCTCAAGCCCCCAAATGACATTAGTGCTCAAATCAACAGGACTAGCTTTTTGATCTTAAAATTGCAGTAATTATCATATCTCATAAACTGTGTAAAAATCAAGTGGCTTGAATAAATATTATTTGCTTCCTCCCCAAAAAAGTGGCATCTAGCATCTGCCTCACTGAATGCTAATGCATACAAGAGAAAGGCTGCTTTCTTTTTTCTGTTATCTTACGTAGATCAAGTGTGATAAATAATATGTGCATATTATCAAAAAACCCGCAGTTAAGTCTTGATTTTTTTTAAGAAAAGCAGATAAATCAGGATTACGAAGTCTAATTTGTTACCATCAATAAGCCAGTAAAAAATGCTGTGTAGAAGTAGAATAGTTTTTAGAACTGAAGAGCTCTGGGATGAGGTCCCTCAGGCCTTAATTTCCCATACACAAAAGCCTCCCAGGGATTTTAAAAATGCTTACTAAATCATCTAATAGAACTCCACAAGCATATAGCTCTTCTATTATGTTGCAGTGTTGGTTTTAACCCTTACATTTTAAACATACAAAGCATAACAGACTACGAAGACACTGATAATACAACCTCCTCTCAGAAACTAAGGGTAAGCTATACCTCTCCTCAAAAGCAATCTCACAGCCTTCTTCAACAGCAGCATTCACTTGGATATTCATCAGGACAGTATCTATGACAACAAAGCATCTAAAGTGTAACAGCATTCTCCTCCCTCATGACTGCTGAGGTGGAAGAAGTTACACACTGGAGATCAAGTTGAGTCAATATGGCAGGTATTCCCAAATCAGCACCAAATATAGATGGGTTTTGGCTTGGTATCACTGCACCATGCAGTCCAAAACCATCATTAGTTGACCAAATCACATGACAAAGTTTATTTACTCACCATCTGTCAGTACCTCTAGGTGGTTACCTTCTTCCAGAAGAATATCTATGCCTGTATTCTTGCTTTACCAGATGTTATGGTGATTTTTCCTATCTGTATCCTATCCATCAAAGCCATGTAACAACCTGCTGGAAGCATAGACAGCAATGTTGGACAAATCTACCACAAAGCCTTTTGCTATCTGCCGGGAGGCAACAACAGATTTAGTACAATTCAGCTTAATGGTACTCAAACATGCTGTCCAGCTGGAATGCTCAAAGACACACTCTGAGCATTATGAATTGTTTGGAAAGGCTGAAAGACTTTGAGATTCTAACTTCTAGGATTCTGCTCTTCTCAAGACACACTGTCCTTTCAATGTCCAGAAAATGCATCTCTCTTCCATTAATGGGCTTGAAGAAGGAAACTTGTTTCTAGTCAACTGTTTCAAGCAGCATGCATGGTTATTACTGTTGGTAAGACCACCATTCAATATTACTTTCTAATGTTTGACCACGATTTTTGCTAGTACTGCCTTAGTTTCTGAATTTTTCAGTCAGCAGATTTCTCTAGGTATTTTACTAGGTCTCTTTTCATGCCCAACATGTCCTGGTTTTTCAGTCTTAGCTTCACAAACAGTTATAGAGAGCATCAAAGACCTAGACGAATTAGCAAAAATAAGCAAGCAAGAGAAGACATCACTCTAAGTGACAGGCTCCCTAACATTTTTGTGCTTATCTTTCCACAACTGCAATTAAATGTATTGAACAAAAAAAGCTTACAAAACAATTGTAAATGTTCACTTTATGACACCAAATATGGCTTATTGATGAGAAGGAATTTTTTTTTAAGGTAAGCATCAATTTAGCAAAATTGTGATTTCTGTTCAGTCAGCTGTGATTCTTTCTATAAGAGGGTATAAAGAGCTAATTTAAATTAAAATTCAGTATTTCTACTTGCAAAGTTCAACATGAAAGACATAAGACTTTCTAATATCAGTTCTGTATATCAAAGATAACTTGTATGGCAGGAAACGTAGTGGCACATCAAAGAAGAATAAGAAGTTACAATCTTCTTTTGTAATATTTATCACCTTCTCAGTCTAACATACCTAATATCTGTGTATCTATTGCACTAGTTGGAAACCTTCATAATCCATTCCTTGATTAACATTCAGCAATGTAAAAAGTAGAGTGCATTGGATTCAGCATCTCAGTCACACTCTAAGTAAATTACCCTGCACTATTCCAGCACTACCCCAAGACACAACCTTCACCACTGCTGCACATAGTTCTCTTAGCATCAAAAAAAAGGAAAGGAGCAAACCAAAATAGCTTCAAGACGTGTATATTTTTTACCACTTACAAAGCAGCATAAGCTAAACCTTTTCATTGGAGCTGCTACACAAAAAACCATCCTCTTTAACCCTGGGAAAAATAGTAGATCACACACAGTGCTCTTCTTAAGTCCTGACTAATTTTGTTGGGTTCAGTAGGACTTGTTTATGTCTTGTTTGTCAAGTGTGTGGATGTTCCTTTATAGGAAAAAGAAGCAAGAGGAAAGGTATGAAAGAAAATACAGTTGAGGGAAAAACCCTGTTACACCAAATCAAGGTTTATTAGTCCAAGGTAGCTTTTTCTATACTCAAATACATCCAAAATTTTGTGATGAGTTCCTTAAATTTTCCTTTTTTTACTTATATCACTGACTGCAGTAGATTTCTCTAGATGTTTTAGTCTGATACAAACTCATGATTCTTGGTTGCTTAGTCCGCTTTTTTCTTCTCTCTTTTTCTTTTTCCTCTTAAGAACTTTAAAACATTGTCCCAGGAGTATTTCTTGCTTTATGATGAAAGCTTGTTACTTGTAAAGTCCATGCCTGGTCAGAATCCTAAACCCAACCCTGCCATGTCCCCTCACAAGTCCAGCAGACTCTTAGAGGGTCACTGTGCAATGCATATATTAACTGCTACACATAGACTTGGAGAGTAACTGTCTTTAATTCTTAGTTTCTTTATTGATGATTCTCCCATAGAAGAGCCGGACAGAAAAGCAGCAAAAAGTCAGTCGAGAGGTGACTGAAGGTTGCCATGGCAATTTGTCTGTGAGCATTTCTGTGAGTACTTGGGCATCAGGAAATTCTGTATTGAGTACAGTGAGCAGATAAGAAGGTTTAGTTTATTTTGGACTAAATAAGCTTGGAGAAAAAGCCAGCATCCCACAGCCAAATTATGCAAGGAGGTTGGCATTAGTCCTGTTTTTTTAATTTCTGTAAGCATCTTACAACTATGAATAATTGATGTATAAAACCAAAAGCACCATATCACCCTCATTCAACCAGAGCACCCAATGATGACTTCAGCCTCTAGCTAAGCTGCGTACGCTAAGTACCCACCGACGCGTTCAGAGGGATCTTATAGAGCCATCAGATCAGTGATCAGTAACACTCGGAGCAGGCTAGTGCTAAACTAAAGTTTAAAATGGAAAAATAATTTAAAATTACAACTTTCCAAAGGCTTTACATGTAGAAAGTTCCTTACTGCAGCACTATCTTACTGTAGTTTGTTTCTGCTCTCTAAAACGGCTCAATTCCATCACAGTTCTGACTAGAAATATGCAAGTCTGGGTAAGTAAGCACCGCCATGCACCTTACAATGTTGCACGGTTTTCTTTCCTCCATTCATATAGCAAAAGTCCTGCTCTTTTCTTGGTGCTCCTGCTTGAGACAGCATTTTAACAAATGCCTTTCTGATCCCACTAAGTGGTATAACATGTCCTTTTCAGAGCTATGCTTTCTGGAACATAATGTTTCCAGTCTAATTACAAAAATTCATAGGAAATCCTGATACTACCTAGGGCAATAAAGTCCTGGCTAATAAAAATGGCTTCTCTATTTATTTTCAGAGTGAGAGTCAATAATTAAAGCCTGGAGCTTACCCACTTCTCTGAGCAGCTGTAATAACCAAAGGAAAGCTCATTTTGTTAGAAGTAGCCTGGTGAGATAGGCGTTTTAACAATAGGCAGAAAAAAAGAAGTGGGTACAGTAGTCCTATTTTCAGCTTTTATTTCATATTTCTCCTGTGAAAAGGTCAAGCATGGGCAGCAGCATGCAACTCTTTAATGAACAAAGTCCTTAGTGTTTTCTCAGCTTTTTTTTTCCTCCAATATGTGAAACATCCTTACTTTCAACTACATCAAGTCTCAAACATATTGAATGCTGTGTTCCAAAAGTCTCTTCCTCAGTTTCTTCAAACTTACTGATCCTATTATCTCAGAATCACTGATACAACTGATATCATGCTTAAAATTTTCATAATTACTTATGTCACATGGAAGCTGCTTTGAACATAGTATTAAAGAAAACTAAATTTCACCTTTAGAAATAACAGAGATAAATCACTGCACATTGTAATACATTCAGCAGTGTGCTTCTGGCTAATAATCTGAATAATTCACTTTGAAAAAAACTGAAAGAGAGGTTTTCTTTCTAATTGCTGGTGAGTGCTTGGTAATTTTCGGGTTTTATTATATCAAAACACAAGATCTCCCACCAAAACCAAAATATATCTGATGATAGCACTAGTAATAAACTGGCATAGAATATACATTGTCAGATGTTTTATTATCCATTCTTTGTTACACTCAAGCTTCTCAAGTAAGCTTTTGCAAGAAATATGTGGAATCATTAGCTTGTTGAAAATGCATTTCCTATTATCACAGAAGTACTTGTTTGGACACACATTGACTCACAGTTATGTGCACAGGCCTATCTTTTTATAAAAACAATTCTGCAGTTATAAGCCAGAGAAGTGCCAGAAAGTACCTTCTTGCTGGTAAAAATCAAGCAGTTACAACGCAGACATCCTTATTACAATTCCTCTTTTAAACCATATTTTTAGGGCAATTAAGCTTTAATTCTTAAGAAAGCAAACCTCTTGCACTCTTATTTACAAAAGAAACATCTACATTTTTATTATATAAATGGTAGCCTGAAAAGAAACATTTGCATAGTAATCACCTTATTTAAATAATACTTTTTTTTTCTTATTTAAAGCAAAGAAAGATCAAATAAAGGCATCAGGTTTAGACTCATAAAAGACTCCAGTATGTAAGATATTCTGTAGATTAAAAATGAATACAAGAGATTAGAAACTTGTTTTAATGGGAAATACTGAGTTATGTTTAGACTAACAGGATTTTGGACAGCGGCACAGCCCTAAAACTTGTAAATATTTTCCAAACAAGTAGTAGACAAAAATGCAGGTTCTTCAGAAAAAGTCATCTCAACATTTCCTCACACACTGCATAACACAATACTAAGCAGTCCTCAAAAATAACTCACTAGCAAGATGAAACTGAGCTACATCTCACCTTAGCATGCACATATCTGTGTTAAGACTGAGGACTTGTTTTCATACTTTCATTTTCTTTAGACCAAAGGTCCCTAACACCATGGCTTGACAACTAATAACTCTGCTTTTGTCTCTCAATCTACCTTGATTTTTCATAGTTTCCCATTAAAAAAAAATATGGATACCTGGCACCAGTAAGAAGTACAGAGCATTTGTACCAAGTCATTGAGTATCCACTATGTCCGTATGACTCCCTCAGTCAAATTACATCAGTGACAATTGGGAAGACAAGATTTCTCAAGTTTTGTGTCCACAAGTATATTCTATTGCTGTTAGTTTGTCCAAGTAATTTCTCTAATAATGAATACCTGTAAAATTTTAGTTGTTTACTCATACTCTTCTCCAAAGCATATCAATTATTAATACACAGGAGAAGCTCTAAAATGCTAAGGGGTTATTGATACATTTTACTAATCAAGAGTCTAATGGGTTAACTTATTTTTAATTGATCCTTTTAATAAATATTATATACAGAATGGAATTCCATATTTCAATGAAAAAAGGAAAGAGTGGAGGGAAGAAAGATTAATTACCAGGTTAAAACCATTGTAAATGTAATTGTCAGGTCTGAGCATGTTCTCATGTCTAGGTTATAAGCCTTGGAAAAAAAGGAATTTCTGACACAAATGCTGACATATAACTATGGCCATCCCAAACACAACACTGTAATTATATTTTTTGATTGCCAACTGGTTGAAAGAATTGCCATCCAGAACAAAATTGTAATTTCTAGCTAGAAACAGTCAATCAGAATTTCCGGATTACAGAAAACTCATACAAGACACTATTATCTATACTTCCACAGCCAGAAAATGTCAGGGAATCAATTCATATAACATGCCAGCTTAATAAAATCTGCATATAAAATTTATGAATACAGTAATATTCTTTTATATCGTGAGTTATTAATGGTCAATTTAATGAATATCTACAGCTGAAGTGCTTTGGTTCTGTATGATATTTTAATCATCTTCAGCCATGTATTTAAATACATTCCATTTTATAGCCATCAGCTCCTTACAGATAAGACAGCCTTTGCATTCCATGGAGACATTTGAGGTAGCTACTAATTCTAACTTTATGCTGTTATTGATTTCCTTAAAATTTACTACATCAGGAACAGAAATACATGTGCCATTACAACAGTACTTGATCAAAAGCTCAAACTAGATTAAAAAGGTGTTTATGAAGAGTACTGCATGTATAATCATTCTGCTGTTTCTTTGTATTCATAACACAGCCCTATATTGTTGGAATTTCAACAAAAAGGTTGAACTCAAATGCCAATGTCCTTAAGATGAAGCAATGTTCTCCTTATTCCATATTTACATCAAAACAATGGACTTGTTAAAACCTTATTTTATTTTAATGAAGGTATTACTCAAAAGTTCATTTTGTTATTTCTGTATGCAAGAGTCATGAATATAAATAGCCTTGCAGTAAGCATGTGAAACTTATACTTTCATACATTGTAGGGCAGGAAGGCTAACTAAACAAAGCAAGTCATAGGAGACTGGAAATTTCCTTTATTATACAGGAAAAGAGCATCTTTTAGATCAGAGCTAATTACTGTTCAATAGAATTGACTATTAAAGACCTGAGAATCCCTATAGGACAGCAGAAAAGACTGAGACTTTATGATGGGACACAGCAGGCACAGTTTTACAGAAGAATTTCACATGATGAAACCTAACAGCCTTAAGGACAGTGGTTTTGTTCATGGTCATTGAATTCTCCATGTGAAATTACAAGCAGACCTATTTGGCTCTGACATTCTTTTTGTAAAAAATATGAATCTGTACTGCTCTTCTAGAACCAAAGCTCCTTTGAAACAAAGCACCAGTTTGAAACAAAAAAAAAAGAGATAAATGCTAGATAAAAGATAAATCTCATTCTAATGTTTTACTAACCTTAAAATGAGCATATGTCTTCCATAAAGAGATGTTTCTGAGAAATATACTTCCCAGTGGGAAATTCATATCTTATATATAAACCTTAAAAAACGTGTGGGCTGAAGGTATGCCCTTACTATTAATACTCACAAAAAAAAGAATCAGATGTAATTTTCGTGCTCCTATTTTTTGAGGCAAGCAAGTAATCACAATATTAGGGCTATTCTTCGTGTTTGTTATTTCTTTAGCCAAAGGAAAAGAAGTTTAGGACTCAGCAAAAAGAGATAAAGGGCACCATGTAGAACACTTGGGTATGATTAGTCTTCTTTTCAAGTATTGTCTACAGCAAATGTAAACTTCTATGAAAAACCTGAGTCATTTGTACTTGAAAGGATAAAAAAGAGTAACCCTAAATCTCATGCTTATTTTCCATATCACTCAGTTTCTCTTATAACTCAGTTTGAACTAAATTTAAATCTTTGCACTCTTACAGAATTTAGATCTGCTCCTATAACTCTAAAGGCTCTCAAAGCTATTTCTTCCTCAATATATGTTATGAACACAGGTAATTATATTTTATTAAAATTCCTTTTAATCCATTTCAATTTTCCTCATCTCATCAAGGAAGGTAACACATGCACCAGATATTGGACTGCAGCAACAAACTAACCTGAGAATGGAATTAGCTAAATTAAATTATACTTTGCTATGCTGCAGTCTCAAAAAAAAAAAGCCCATATGCCTGATAAATAATACAAAGAGTATCTGAATATATATAAATTACATTCCCATACAGGTATACTTTAAGCTATACTGTAGTTACAATATTATATACATATTATTAACATATTTCAAAGACTTCAAGAGAAATAGTCTTCTTAAATAGGAACACACTTTCTTCATTTCTGTATCATTAATGATACAATAAACAAAGGAGTTTATGAGCAGTGGAAATAATAAAAAACCCAACCAAACTCAAAATGTTTTCCTGTGGATTTATGCCCTGGGGAATTGGTTTAGTGTCATTTCTCTACTGCTTAATAAAAGGTAAGACCCTGTAAAATCTTCACTTTGGGACACTACCTATGCTCCACTCTATGCCTACTTACATTTGATATATATTCTGCACCTCCACATACTTCATCCGCAAATATAGTCAAAATTGATAACCTCACTTAGAAAAGACAGTTGAATCTCTGAAACACTGACATAGTGACCCCTTCACATACATCATTCCTTTTATTTAGAATAAGTTTCAAATGTGTAACCAAAGACAGTAATATGCAATAAAGTCTTTTATGTTTTCATTGAGATTTCTTAAACCCTTAAAATGTTATTCTTGTTATGTAAATACAGCATCAGCTACTACAAAGTCTTACTCAACCTAGTTTAAGTGACCTCATTTGAATCAATAGGAAGAGCTTAAATTAATAAGGACTATTCACAGCAGTATACAAAGGTCAAATTGCACCACCTTTACTACTCTTGTGTTTATTTTATTCTGTTCTGTAAGGTAAGTGCAATAAGATAAAATAACATGATTTTGAAAATTGCATAGCAATCACTGACCTATGACTCTGACCTACAGTTTGCTGGCACAGGAAATTTTCTTCTGGAACTGCTTTGCAGGACACACTCCCTTGTATTCAGAGGAGCAACACACTGTATATATGCATATTGTAACTTGCAAGCATCTGATAAACACTGTCACCACTCTACTACAAATCCATACCAGTGCTGTAAGTGCAGCAACCTGAATATGTAAAGAATTGTCAACCCAGTTGCTGGAGGGATGAACAAGTGGTAAACTCTGTCAAAGTTTTGGAATTGTATTCCAGTGCTTTAAAAATAAAATAAAAAAAATAGCAACAATAACATCCCTTTTCATCATTGTCATACTTCCCTACTCAGTAAAGCATTGTCTCATCATCTTCTGCACATTCAAGGATAGGTTACTTTTCAGCTCCATGGTAATAACATATACTGCATATCACATGCACACACATCATGTTTAAGGTTTCCATTTGCTGCTTGAGCAGCCATTTGACAACTTGTGAAGTGGAAGTTCTGGTGAGATTGAAAACCTGTTGACTGAGGTGGAAGCCCAGAGCAGCAGGGAGTAAAAGAAGATTCAGCAGATTTTAACACCCTGAAAATAAAAACTGGTAATCACCTAGTCTTCTGTCAGCCCATTCAAGTACATATACATTGTACAGGGACTTAAGAGAATATGCTTCTATATAAATTCCCAAGCTGCCAACTTCAGTCTGGTTTTAGGACTTACACATCATGAACAAAAGGTAAATTTAATCATTAGGGTTGTGATTTAGGTTTAACATGTAAATCAAGAAGCACTCCAAGTTACTCTGAGAATATATATATAAGGAAGCAAAAAAAGGAGGAATAAGAGAGAACTTCGGTTGAGGCTGTATAGAGCTCAACAGAAATTGCAAAATTCAGCAGTGAAGTAAGACAAATGCCAGTCTTACTAAACTCCATGCTGTATATGGTTAAACTGTAAGACTACTTCTCCAAGGCAATAGTTTTAGTATCTTCAGATACTAAAGCATACTTAGGCATGTATTTGCCTAAGTGCCTACAGGAATTAGGAAGGTTGTTAGTCTTAGACTTCTACCATGGTCCATCATGGATTTTTTTTAAAGCTTCATTGTAGTTCTACTGACTAGGAAGTGAGGAGGAAACTCTATCCCTGACTAAAGCTATGAACACCCACCATATAGCCTAAAACGAAGACAATCCCATCTAAACATAAAATGACATAAAGGTGTGTGATCCTACAGCACTGCATGCAACTGCCACTGCACAGCCTTCCAGTTCACGCTGTGCTTGCTCTGCCCTTGGCCACACCATGCTGCTGCCACTGTCCTATCTATAGACCACCTCTTACTAATAAAAGCCAATTTGTATACCAACCACACATTATAGATTCCCCCCTAAATCCTACAGAAACTCCAGGAGTTGTGAGAAAATCAGCTCTTCTTTCTGTGCAGTCAGTGAAATTTCAGCTTCATTGGGTTTTCACCACGAACATAGCAGCTGATCCTTCAGCCACTTCCTAAGCATGCCACCTATCATTGACTAGAGCAATGCAGCTAGTATCTGCAGGGCAGGGCCTCAAAATTATCTTCGGGCATGACTCAGATTCAGAAGAAAACATGTCATAAAATATTACTACAGTTTTTGTCTTGCAAGGCAAAATTCATTTTCACAGCTCATTCATGCCTCAGGCGTAAGATTTTAATAATCCAAATCAACATAGGTTACTCATCATTTATTTCTATAGGTCATCATTCAACACACTGTATAAGCATGTGCTCAGTTTTAGGCATCTGGATAGCCTCCTGGAAAATATATGGTCATTGCTGACCCAGATCATCAACTTCCCATGGATTTAACTGAAGGAAAAATACCTAGTTGTGATTTCATTTTAAAGTCTAAACAGTGACCTCTTGATGAAAATTCTGACTCTGCATTCAGGCTTCTGAGAATAGAGGGTAAAATTGTAGTTCTACTGAAAACAGTCTGTATAGTATTTTTTCTTTCTACTGATCAAAAATGTCACCCAGAAAACTATTATTATTGATATATTCTTATGGTGCAAAACCCTGTAATTTAAAGATGTTTTCAATATTTAGCAAAAGTAAACATAGAAGTTAAAACACTATCACTAGTAGTTACTCTTACAACACTTAATACATGACCTGACCCACTGAAAATGCTTTTCTAATATTATTGACATTTGTTTAACCTATAACATTAATTCTTTGTAGTTCAATAAATCTGAGTATCTTTTCCTGTATCACTGAGAGACTGGCATTGACAAAGAAAGTCAATCTGTGGCCCACACACAAATAGCAGCTTTCTATTACATTTGCCATTTCACCTGAATAATTCCTGATAATCATGAATAATGATGTTATTTGACATTCTAATGATATCATGCTGTGCAACTTCAATCCATCAGTCACTGTCAGGAAGGTCAAATATTTGTATTCCATTACATTATGCAGAGTTCATTAAACAGTTAAATGACATTATACACCTTAATTATACTTCCAAATGAAACTAGCACATATCATTTAGATTTTAGTGTCTATGCGATGCATCTCCATTTAAAAGAAGGATCGTAATTTTGAATATTCATTCATGACAATGAAACCTATTGAAACTTGTAACAATAGTTTTTCAGCTCTATCCAATCCTAATACAAAGGTAAAATTACTTTATACACCTAAATAATATTCTTCACAACATAAGAAAGTTTATCATATTTTCTGCTGTGATACCATGGGTTAGTTCTTTAGTGATCCTAACAATGGCTAAGATACAGAGTCATAACTGACACAGGAAACTGATGATTGACTAGAGCTACCTGAACACAAGAAGAGAATATTCATATAAGAAAACAGGCATAAAAAAGAAATGAAATTTTGTTGTCAGCAGAATTTTCTTCTTGAAACAATGATTTAAAGTATATCTCACCACAACTCAAAACCTGCTGTGGTTCAAAACCATCATAAGCATATTCAACTGGGCATTAAAAGAATAGTATTTTGTTAATACATAATATTAAAAAACGTTAACCTTACCCCAGGATACAAGTATAAATATTTATTAACTACTATGACAAAGTAATCCAAAAGACTTCTTTTGCATGAATACAGGATTTTTTCCCTCCAATCAGACCCATTTTCCTTTACATGAAAAAGAAAAAAAATAAGGGCTTCTAGGACAGTCATTAAGTAGCCATCAGAAGCAATGTATTGATTTAAGTAGACTTTTTAAGAAATCATAGCCTTTATGATTGTACTGAGCATCTCCACTCAGCCACAATCTTCTAAATGAGAGACACAATAGGCAGAGAAATGAAAAGATTAATACAAGGGAAAATGCATTTAAAATCCACAAAATGTACAAGTAGGGACAAGACCTTTGTTAAGACTAATGCAGTTTACAAGCTTAGAAAAGGCTTATTAAAATGCAACTTTCTTCTTAGCTACAAAATCTGCTGTTCCCTAACAAAACTCTGAGTCTAATATTAATAGACCAAACCAACCTTTTTATCAGATACTCTTTTAACTCATTACAGTATTTTATGTATGGGAAAAGAAGTAAATTCACTAAATTACAGCAGATGCTAGGTGTGTTCATCAGGTCTTTATCAAGCTTGAACCACTGATGGGCAATGCTTGCTGTTTCTTAAAAAAATTATTTTTTTTTTTAGTTTAGCAAAATTTAAAGAATTCTGTTGACTGTGACCTGAGAAAAATAATAGGGTTTCCTTCTCCAGATTGGCTTAGCTTCACTTGTATGTGGTATATGTATGTTGGCACCTCCAAGTTAAAGAAATATAGTTGAAACAACCGAACCAATACCAGTTTTGGAGAATACATTGACATGTTAATTGGGTTAATAATGGTCATCATATAGGCCTAGATAATACACAGATTTTAATTATCCTTCTTTCCCTAAGCTATTTATCTTTGCTTTCTGAAGAACTGGGGAAAAAATATTGTTTTCCTTCAAATTACCAGTTCTTTCAGTGTTCTAAATCTCTCACAGCTGCCCAAAGGTGTTGGAGGGAATTGGGAAATAAACAGTAACAGCTTTTCAGTTTTGGAGTTATTCCTTACTGTTTCTACAGCTTCAGTAGAAGACATTTTCAAGTCATTGAAACTACCTCCAAATGCCCATCATTTGGGGTACTTTTTATATTCTGAAGAGAGCTGAGCTTCTCTGTCGTTTGCAGAGTCAAACCCAATTAATTGCTTTTCTACTTTCTTTTGTCAGTGCCAAATGTACCATCACATCCTTATTACTAAACACTGCAGAGTGCTGAAGGCCAGACCTTGGGCATTAGTCTCTAAAAGAGTAGAATCAAAGCACTATAAGAAAATGGCACACAACATTGTATCTTCAGTAATCAGTGTGGCTAGCACAACTAATTTCAAGGAGCATGACAGAAAGATGACAACTGCCTTTTCTTTTCTGTGGGATAGATTTTTCTAAACTTAGTTTTCAACTGAATCCACATAGAAAGTTTTAGAGTTAGATTAAGCCTCAACAATGTAAAAAGGAAAAAAAAATATATTTACATCAAGAGGCAAAAAACGACTATCATAAGATGAAACGTGCCTCTGAAATCAATCTGAAACTTTGGTAATTGGGCAAATTGCTTTCAGTATATGCAGCAAATTTATGCTTCCCTTTCCTTAAATATAACAGACAATCCAGTAGTAACTAAAGGTAATGACATTTAATTACTCAGTGTGAATGGCAGTTTTTCAAAGTTTATCACTGTTGCATATATTATATGTTTATATTAAAACTAATTTTGAAAGTTTTCCATTTCATTATTATACTGAACAAAGCAGGACTGTCATGAAACATAATTAGGAAGTCACAAAGGACCTTCTTAAACAGATATTCAGAATTGTGTCACTCTGACAGCAGAGGCTTTGCGGAGTGCAGCAGCTCCACTGACAAGGAACAAAAATTAGATTAAAGATTTGGAATAACATTAGATTTATATGAGTCTGCTAGCTTTCATTGCACTCCAGTACTATGGGATAAGGAACCCATGGGGAACCTCCTCAGCCCTACAATAGCAGGACATTCACCTGCTCACTGTCTCTCATGAGAAAGACAGAACACATCATACATTCATATTGTTTCTCTTCCTTCTCTATCCAGAATTTGTACTTCTATTTTTAGTTTCAAAATTAAGTACTTTTAAAGACATGTTTTTAAATGTCACATGTTCCCAAATATCTGGATTCCAGTTGGAAAATATTCTCAAATTCCTTATGTTTAAGAGTATCTTACTCTTAAGCTATCTCCTGCCCTTCTTTGTGGGTGGAAATGGACAATAGTCTGAGACTACTGACCAACTGGTACAGTGTAAAGAATAACATCAACACACATCTTGCTTAAAGAAGGACAGATCCTGATCTTTCTGAAGGTCATAAACCTGCCCTCTCTCTGTACACAAGTGGAAAGAATTATCATAGGAGTCACGTATAGCATCAGCAAGGGCTTAGAAAACCTAACCCACTAAATATGCATGGCTTAATAAACCTTAACCACCATTTTAAAAAGCACATGAATTAAAAACATAATTAGGTTAAATAAGTCATTCTTGTTCTCCTCAAATCTGCAGGGATAAGGAACACAAGAGGTCTCTATCACAATTGAGAATGATATCTCCTTACAAAATCACCATTTTAGTGAAGAGATTTTAGAAGTATTTGCCCTTAAGTTGTGCAATAGATGGGGCACAACATGAGATCTACAACAGTTGACAATTTTTGTTGCAGATTAAAAAGTTTAAAAAGGGAAGGGAAAGTAATGAGATGGAAGATAGTTACTGCTGCTGAATTTTCTGACAGATCAGATGACAATCCTGATTAAACTTTCATTATTTAAAAAGACAAAAAGAGCATCTCTCTGTGCCTTTTCAATTGTGACAAAACACAATAATCAACTCACATTATCTTCCTTACTCTGATATTTGTAGGCAAGATCCCCTATGGACAACACTTCGGCTGAGGTACAAAGTTAAATTCATTCAGATACCATCAATGTGATGGATAAATATCAAGGAGAAGCTAAGAAAATACTCAAAAGCTAGACTGAATATCATGGCCTTTCCCTTGACAACTGTTCCCCTGCCCCTACCATGTTGGGGAAACTGGAGTAACATCTCAAAAGCAGTATTTTTTCTGAATATATAGACACAACAGGAATCCAACCATCGCATAGAAGGGGCCCTTGAATTTTTATCTGTATGTTAAAATGTAAGGTTTTTTCTTTTTCATTTAGTACTGCCAGTCTCTTTGTATCCCTTTCATATCAAAACACTCATAATTCTGCATCCTGTTATTCAATTTAGAAAAATCAAACCCCATTATACATCCTATGTATAATTCTCTTTGTTCTGAACCAAGGCAGCTACATAAGTGTCATCCATTTGATTTGCACACAAACCCCCTCTAATTTTAGAAGTCAGCTTTACAGGCTATCCTCTACTCTGCAAGCACTCTAACATACAAATGAGCAGACATATCCATGGGCTTTCTAACAGAACAATGAGTGGTGAAAAAAAAATATAGTCATCAACTAAAAGAATCCACACTGCACATCAGGGCTAGACTAATACAAACAATACTGCTGTGAATTCCATATAAATGGGTCAGATTTTTCTTGTTTAAAGATGAATGAAGCCTGACCTGGACTCTCACTAGGGGTTTGGATTAAATATATCATTCACATATGTTGGAAAAAAATAATAATAAAAAGAAAATCTCGTCTTGACTTCTTGTGTCCCTGCAGTATAAAAATGGGTCAAATAAGATTAAGATTTGTGTCTACAGATGTAATAAATGTCATAAAACCAGTCATCACAAGAGAGAACTTTACCCACAGGTGAAGGAGCACAGCATAGAAATACAGATCTGCACACACTGCTACAGCCCCTTGCTCCCTACATAAAACTCATCATTTCCATACAAGGCTTCTTTAGAGGTTACCATGAGGTATTTATAAGCAAGTCATAATTAATATTAAAAGCACTGCACTTTATTTTGTTAAGAAACTGGAGAGGAAAGGGAGATATTGTCACTGTTTGCTAAGCTTAAATAACCTCAGCAAAATATTAGTAAGACACTGCTGACTTAGCATACCATCACTGTTTTCAGATCAAAATCAAACCAAAATCATACAACTCCATTATATTTTTTCAGTTGAACTTTCTCCAGGCTAAATTCTGTTTGGGTTTTTTGTTTTGGGTTTTGCCTTTTTTTTTTCCCCCAAGACAGGCAATAACAAGTTATTTTATTAATATTGATATGGTCACAGTAGGAAAAATTAATTGAGCAACTCAATTCTCAAGTCTACCTCACTTTTACCCTCCTTTTTCTCCCTCATGCCACTGAGGGAGATTGAGCGAGTGGCTGTATGGGGCTGAGCTGTCATCAGGGCTAAACCACAACAGAGATCCTTTAAATATAAGGGGTACAAGATAATTACTTGTGAAATTATGAAACACCTTCTTCAGATTATAATTATGGTACCCCAGGTAATTACTAATGTATGTTTCAACAAAAAATACTATCTATTAGGCTCTTTGCCACAAACAAGAGATGACACTGCATTAACACTGTAACACTAGTTCTCCTCTCAGGATTTGCAACAGGAAATTCACGTCAGATGCCTCTCAAAAATATTTACTTGAAGAAAACACAGTTGTATTACACTGAATAGCACAAAATATTCCAATATGCTAGAAACAATAAGCAATAAATGAAATTTCTAAATGACTTTCCAGCAAATCTATTTTCATTACAAATGGAGATTCTGCATGTATTGCATTACTTATGGTAATTGTGTGACATCTATTATGAATAACCATGTATTCCAATCATCTCTTTTAATTATATTCTGCCATAAAAGTAAACCATGCAATACCTTACTGACTCAGTTAACTGTGTGTGTGCTGCATACCATATTCTGATGGCTATGTTGAATGTCCTAGACATTCACAAACGGTAACAGGAATGGCTTGTAGCTGTCATCTCCTTCATTACACAGAAACTACTTAAAACAGAAGAACAAAAAAAGCTGAAGTTAAATCTAGTTATATACTGAGGAAAAATAAATTCTTCTAATTCTTTTCTTTTACAAAATTCAGGATAATTGGTACCTGAATGCAAAGCACATGGCTATCTACTATTAATGCAGGTACTTACATTTTCTGTAGTGACAAAACTGCAATGGCAGCAAACACCTCCCTTTGTATTCATTAGCTATTGTCCATTTATGTCTGAGTTTGGGTTTACTGATGTGATAAAAAGGATAAAATTACAGGTTTGTTCAAGAGCCACACCAATTACAAATTTGCTTTCTACTAGACTAGAAAATAACTGCTGGACTAAAAGTATTCATTACTTATGAACAGGACTTCATATCTTTTAAACAAGAATGCCAATTATCGTGTTAAACCTCAAAGAAAACAATCATTTTAGCTTTTCTGAATCCCACCTCAGTTTCTCTGCCACTTCTTATTCAGAAGTTTGCTCTCTTAGTTTTACTTCCTTCTACATAACTTGCTTCTCTGTACTTTAAAATTGACTCCAAGATGCTTAGAACAAGGCTTTCCTCAGTAAACATTTAGCAAGGTTTCTTGTTATGCTAAAACATAAGTGGGTAAACTCATTTTCTCTGTCACCCCAATAACAGGAACCTCAACGTAAATTTACTTAAGTCAATCACTATAAAACTACAGCTGTAAGTCAAAGTGAAAATGCTACCATGCTTTGAAAATTAATCAGGGTAAACATGACAAAAATGGGAGGCTGTAACTAACCTAACACACAGTGAAATAATTTTAAAGATTAATGTAAATTTAATTAAATATTTTCAAAAGTGAAAAAATAAGCTGCTTTCATATAAAACAGTCTCAACAATTAAGTCATAAAAATAAAAATCAACACTAGGGAGACAGTAGGTAGCCTCTATCAAATTTGATCTGCCATAGTAATCATCGGTCAACTGATCCAAAATTAAGAACAGGCTTTCCACATTGTTCTTTACTTTATGGGCATGGTGTAAGTATGCAGAATAGGTACCACAATGGTAGGACTCATGGACTAGGTTTCCAAGTTTCTTCTGCCTGTCTCTGGAGTTTGTAAGGACAAATATTTCCACTTTTAGAGGACATGTATCTGTAACACACCTTCAAAGCTGTACAGTGATTGCCCCTGAAACACACAAAGTGGTAGAAAGTTTCATGCAAATATGGTCTTTAAGTCACCATTATTTTTTGGAACTTTTAAATGATGAACAGGTGAATAAAAGGGATTAGACAAAAATTGGATTTTTTTTAGCTGGATTTCAGCATGTGTTAGCAATGTAGCCAAGAAATTTAATTGCACAGATCCAACCTGTTATGGCACGCAGTGTTGCACTTCAGTGTTGCCCTTACAAGCCTAGTTTTCAGGGATCTCATTCTCTCATACAGCTAGGTTTGAAGGTCAGCTGAACACATGACTGATAAAAGACTGCTCACCCCTCCACGACATTTGATAACATGTACCAGGCTCCAACCTGGGAGCTACTGCCTCTGCCAGTTGTTGCCTCTAATTCAGCTTTTTTAATACCTATTCCAATGTAGGTTGTACCACAACCTGAGAAGTTCTTATCACTAAGCTGCTGAGAGCATGTAAAGAAGTAATTTAGTTGGTAACTTACTCCATTTGTAAACTAGCAAAAAATACTTTTGATTCCATTCCTTTCATATTTTCTTTTCTATTTAAAAGAGATGCACAAAGCATTTTGAATGAGATTTTCATCAATACCATTATATTAATGCAACTATAACAATGCAAACAGAACAGGTAAATCCTTATGGTGAAGTATGCTCTCCTTCAACAGCGAGCACCTTTCAAACATGACAAGATTTGGAAGTATTTTTATCAGACCAAACAATACAGTTGAACTCTACTCCTACAAATAAGACAGACAGACAAGCTTTGTGCACAGAGCCCTGACTCTATTATCTGCCGAAGCACCATTTCTTAATGCGAGTCAAACACCATCCCTTTGTTTGTAGACTGCAAACAAAATGACTCCAGCCCTGAGATAATTAACTGGCCTCTCTTATCACCACTAAATTCAAGTGGTTTGCATGCATAGAGTGAAGCAGTCATTCTTTGAGCTGTTTGAGGAGAATCTTTCTCCCTGAAGGTAGCCTGAGAATACATGAAGCTGATCTACTGGCTTGCTGCTGCCAAGGGTACAGTCTCACTCCTCGCCTTCTGTAATACATAGTTTAATTTAACTAAAATTTACTAAGCAGAGGAACTGTTTTTCCTACTGTCATTTGTGGAAGTTACAATATACCATGAACAAGTCCTACTTGAGGGATCAGGATTGCTCATGTAAGAGTTATGGAACAGCTTTACTTGGGGATCTGAGGAAAAAAAAACAAACTTGGGACTTCCCACTGATGGTCAACAGCTTCAGCCTGGTGTCTCAAAAAGAATTTATCAAATACTGACAGCACAGGAAGCCAGCCTGAACCTCTCCTGCATTCCTGGTGAAGAAATGTATTTTATACTTTCTCCTCCATTTTCAAACAAGATCCATCACTTGCATCTGTTATTCCCATACATGCAAGGTCCCTTTTACACCAGCAAAAGTACTTCATCCTCTCCCCACTACTCTATCCTTCTAGAGTTACTGAACATTTTGAGAAATTCATGTAAGCAGTCCACTACTCCTTGTACCAAACAACATTTTCTTTGTCCATGTGATTCCCTTGCTATCTCCAGGATGATACGGAGGTTATAAAGTCTTTGCCAAACCCCTCATTTTCAGCTCTTTGCTAAAGAACTAAAAGGAGCATGACTACTCCTCCACATTTGCCAAAATAATAATAATACTGCATATGAGGCTACTGTAACAAGCACTAAAGAGAACCTTCCCCACAGGGTTCAGTATATATAATGTGTAGCTGTAACAGTGCAGTGCATGTAACTGCAATATGTAAATACAAATTTAGATAATCTGCAAATAAATTGAATTTTATTTTCTAAATCCTAGGTTTATGGCAAATATTAACATTTATTTAGGCTAAAACCCATACAAATCCTAATTATCTAGCATAAATACAGATGTATTGTGCAATGTACAAACTAAGTCACAATAAACAGCAGCTCTGTAACTTTATGAAGAATTAAAATTTCATATACATGCTAAACACCATAGTTTTTGACCAAACTTGTGAGAGGATATTGCTGTTGTTTCCAGAATCAGTGTACTGTCTTCAGTGGAAATTCTGCCAGGACTGTAACTAAATTAAAAATAACTTTTAAAATATACTTACAAACAATATTTATCAAAAAGATTACTTCTTTTTAACTGCAAATCTTTTAATAAAAGCACTGTGACAATGTTTGTGACAATACACAATGTGTCAGTCTCAAGGAATACAGCGATTCTGACACCATGAGACAGGGAAGCTCCCAGACAGACAAATCATACAGCAAAGCAGATGCTATTCTTACATTGCATGACCCTGGATCCCATCCCACTCATGCAACAGACTCAGAACAATTACACTGCAGCTTAGGGTGTTATCAAGTCTTTGAAGAAGCATCTGGTTCAACTAATGTTTTCTCTACTCATTAATAAAAGGAACAAGCTGCAATAACTCACAGTACAGCACACTGTCTTGGCAACAAATAACGACCATTAACTCTCCATATAGCAATAAAGTTGCCACAAAATAACACATGCTTTGGGTTTTTATATATGGTCTATTTGCCACAACTAGAATACTTTCTGCTTAGAAACACTAGATCTCTATGGAAATAGAAATACCCATTAGCCCAGCAAAATCCAGTATATAACAGCTAAGCAGTGTCTTTTTTGTTTCCCTTTCTTGTTTTTTAAATGGAAAAACCTCTCCATAAACAATCCCACATGGAAAGTTACTGTAAAGTGTTTACTTGTGCACTTAGTGAAGGAGCCCAACTGTCCACCGTGAATTCCTGTAACATTGCTTGCTCCTGATAACCCTCAGCTCATTGTTCCCAGCTGAAAAGCCTGTTCTTTTTAATAATCAATTCAATAAACTGTTGAAAAATGTTTTGTATAATATAGTATTGCCATAGATCTGATGTTTGTCTCTGTCATTACATATTGCATTCAATCAATTTACAAATGTTGCTGTGTCCCTTTTGTGCTGGTTCTTACGGCATCCTGAACACAAACCCAAAGATCAATATCTTGTCTACTGAAAAAGAATTGGACATAACAAATGAATAATTTTTTATAATAAAAAGTCCTAGTCCCCAAACAGATTCTACTAATGTTTGAATTCATTTTTCATGTTTAACACAAGGCAAAAGCAAGTACACCGCACAATGCAATGAGAAAGGCAGTGATAAAAAAACAGTTCATATTTACTGAAGATATGTGCAAAACCATGTAGAGCTATGGCATACGGCTAGGAAAACACCAATAAAATGGTAGGTCATTCACAAAGTATTTGTTACTATATTAAAGAGCAAAAGTCCTTGTCAAAGAGCAGATAGCTTTTCTTTAAAAAAGACAGTACAGCTCTGCTCTGAACTATGGAGGCAGCAAGGCTCTGAATGAAATAATTTAAGAAAAAAGACAATTAGTTTAGCTCGTGCTAACTGCATGAGCCAATTGTTTGTCTTGTGCCTTTTGTGTGACAGAAACAATACATTTGCTGACTACAGACACATCCTTGCCCTATTCCAGCTTTTGAATAGTTTCCTCTTCAAAAACAACATAGTTGTTCAAGGAAGCCACAAACCATTTCTTTTCACGATCACTCCTTGCAGAGCAGCAAGCTAGCAGAACTCAGAGGGAACAGGGACTCCACTTTTCATAGAAAACTATATTGGTACCTGTGTGAGCGAACAAATCCCAGGAAGCTCACAGAATAACCAGCTCCCATTCCCAGGTCAACTGCTAAGATATGCACTGCATATAGTATTCCCATCTAGACTCCTGGCTCCATAACAAATCACAGGCATTAGCAAAACAAAATCATACAATTTCTGTACAAAACAGAAAACCAACATAAAAACACTCCAAAACTCAGTATTTCATTAATCAAGACTGTGCCCAACACCATGTGCCTGGCTGCACTGAAATAAGACAGACAAGTTGTAGGGGCAAAGAAACTCCATCTTCCCCTTTGAACTATATGCAAGAACAGAGCAGGTATGCACTCCTCACTTTGTCACTGGAGTTCAGTGGCTTGATGTCTCAGACTATGGTCAGACACCTCTGAGCCTTAACCATGTTCCTGTTAGCTGGCAGCAAAGGGACTGGACGTCCTGAGGGGAACACACGCTAATCCTGCTCACTAATGTGTAGCTCTACCTTGCCATTTGGTTGTTCCAAAAGATGTGAATGAGTTTGCTACTACTATCAAACACGTGTGCATATTTCAGTTTACACAGCAGAGATTTAATGCCAGACATCCCTTACTCACCAGTAGGGTCCCAGTTGCATCCTATTCAAGAACTTGCAATAATCACTCAAAGGAATCCTATTACAAACTGGTTCCTGAGTCCATGAACTAACATGCACACATTAGACAGTAGTCTAATGATGGGGCAAATAAGGCAGCTTTCTCCAGGAGCAGGACAACCCCTTTCTTACATTGAATACTATGATCTTTCTATTCCTACTCTTGGTTACTACTAGCAGTTTGACTTCCAAGTGTCAAGCTAAAGTCACAGGACGGGCAGCTGAAAATAAACAAAAGCCTGTGATGCTTTAACTGAACAGGTATGCTTTGGCATTGCTCACATGACAAACACTGAACTCCATGACACCATTTTGACTGATTTTTTCCCAGAGTATAGCTTTGTTTTAAAGCTATTACAGCAAATTCACAACTCCAATCCTACGTTCTGTTTCAAGATGGAATTTCAACCTTACTAGTTAATTAAAGCCACCACCTGGAGAGAGCTGGCTTTCAAACTGATTTCC
Source organism: Bucco capensis (assembly GCA_013396975.1). Lineage (NCBI taxonomy): Eukaryota > Metazoa > Chordata > Aves > Piciformes > Bucconidae > Bucco > Bucco capensis. Next base: position 1,113,497 of record VWZO01007210.1, read on the forward strand.
TTTGTCTCTCTAATTCACACATTAATATTTTATTTTCTACTGAAAAAAGGAAAAAAAATAGAAGGAATATCACAACTGCACCAAAGACAAGGCAGATAAAATTATTGCAATAAAACAAAGAAAATACATTTGTTACTGCCAGGTCTTAAGATGAATGCTCATTATACAGACATTTTAAAGGCTTATGACTGCAAAATGCTCTATTCTACATACTGTATTCTAGTCTTTGAATCAAGATCTTTTATAATTTTTTTTTCTTATTGTCATGAGAAAGGGAAAGGGTTGGTTCTGGTTTTTTACCTGAACATTTATTCAATGGAGAAAACAAAGACTACATTATATATTACAGCACAAGCTATTTAAACAATGTGACACTATAAAATATGCTGCAATACTCATTATGGGATAACAAAGCTAAACCTGAGCAAATAAATGTATCTGCCAAACAGTCAGCACTAACTATACAACTAGAGTTTATAATTGTTAATTATTTAAGAAGGAAAGAAGCTTGTAATAATTAAGTTTTATAGGCTCCTTAAATTGTCATTACTAGGTGCTCACAAAACTTTAAATCAAGTATCTTCCATCTGCAGTAACTTCTGTATTTTTAACAACAGATGCAATTGTTCACTTAATTGATTAATTAAAAAGAATCATTAACTATTGCTTTTAAAACTTCCACACACCATACAGATATTATTTTCATTACTCTGATCTGCACAATGCATATCCCAACATACTGCTCAGACATTTACAGGCTCTGCATCTCACAGTGACTGATATGATACTGTCTTTAGATAGCTTTTTGTATTTTTTTTAATGACAAATGTGTAAATCACATTGACTTACATCAGATACTTCAGAAACTTGAAGCTTCATTTAATTCATTAAAATATATTGGTGAGATAGTAACACCTTTAAAGTTTCTATAAAATTTATGCATCTTTGCCAAGCATTTATAACCGAATGATCCAACTTCTGATGCCATTCAAAATAGGTGCAGAGAGAAGTTCTGTATTGAAAAATTGTATGACACAGAAGTCATGAAAGGACAGGAAGGTTCTGTATTCCAGAAAACAAACAAACTATAACAAAACAACACTTTTACGGTTTTAAAAAATTACTAAAGCTTACTACAGTTTAAATTCTACATTAAATTATGGCAGAAACAACATAAAACTAGGGAAGAATAAGGAAGTTTTCAATAAACTCCAGATCACTTTCTTCTTTTCCCCAAACACATTCAGCCACTGCCCGAGTTCCTACTAAAATTGTACCATGGACCTCTATGGATACGAGGGATGAGTCGTAAGTATTTCTGAAAAGTTTCACCTTCAGCCACAGAAATCAGCACAAGTTACACAGCAGCTGAGTTTTGTCCAAAAAAATAACATGCCACACTACAAAATACACTAAAAAGGTACATTTAGCATCTTGCAGAATCAAGTTCCTATAGACTTTCTAAATTGATAATTTTACTTACAACATGGGACTTCATTCTTTCTTCCTCAGGAGATGTGTGCAGTATACAGATGGTTTATTTAATCTATTCCTACCTAAATTAATCAAAGCAATCTGTTCCAAAAAAGTAAGAGTCTATGCACAAGATTCTGCTGCTATTTGACAAATTGTGTACATTTAGCTAGGAGAATCTGAAAATCGTCCATGAAGAAGTTACCATATGTAAAAATAAGTGGCATTATTACAAGGGAAGCAGGATGTGTTATTTAGCATAAAATGAAATTTAAACAGTACCACCTCAGATACACTTTAAAATGCTTTTAGTAGCACCTGGTTGTTTATACATCTTCTGTGGTGAAAAGGTCAATAGAAATTCACCTCTTAAGGTCACAGTTGCTAAGCAACTGTTTTCAGAGGTTCTGCAACACCAATCAAGCGTATTATGTTCCACTGCCTGGTTTCAGAATAAACCCACAGAGCATCCTACCTGGTCTTCTCCTGCCTGTCCCAAGAGCATGGGCACCCATCATCAAGGCACTGCTTGAAAGGATACGGCCTGGGACCACTGGCTTCCGGTTCACGAGGGCGAAGGAGAGCTCAGTCTTCAGGAAGACCACAGAGGGCTTGATGAGGTGCTGCCCGAATCTCAGCATGATAAACTTCAATCTTTAGAGTCTAAAAGAGACAATAGTTAAAATAATTAAGGGAATGGACTTTTGAAAGAGTGCCTCCTGGGCTTACCAAGCTGTTGAGTATTTTGGAAAAGTTGGTAAGCTTTTCCTTAAAGTATCACTTCTTTGAAGTGGTGGTGGAAAAAGCTTCTTTCCAAAGAAAAAATTTCACATGGAATTTCTTAAACCCTTTTCTCATCATCTTGGCAGGGCTACAAAATTCTAGATAGAGAATGTAATTTCTCCCTCCCATTTTCATTTGTTCTGTATTGTATCCATTTGGGTCATATGAGCTTGGAAATGCAGGAACTGTACTGCACATGCCCTTTGCCACAACGCAAATCAATGAACACAGGACTTACAACATAAATGAAACATTTTCTAAATCAGTCTCTCCACTAAGTACCTCAATTGAAGAATACTGACAAATTAGGCAAAGCCTATTTAGCCACTCTCCATCCATGCTCTCTAGTTTGAGCAACAGAAACGTGAAGACCATCAATAGTTGTGTGCAACATTTTCTCTAACACAAAGAAAGCCAAAGATTTTCACTTTCATTGACTAAAACTCTCTTTCCTCCTGATAAGGAGGAAAATCCTTCTTAAATAGCTAAGGCACAATCCTAATAGTGTCTATTTTAGGTCTTTAAGCCCTGAAGCATTTAAAGTATTTAATTCAATCAGAAATATCCAAGGTGCTGCAGGGTAAAATATGAAGTAATAAAGAATTTCATGTGACAATAGACACAATGAAAGCATTACACTAACACTTCCTTGCTTGAATCAAGTGACTCACTAGAAAATTCAGTTTTATAAGTTGTTTCAGATGGGAACACATCCTGTTAGAGTCATGAAGGGTCTTTGGCTGCAGTTCTTTTCTTGCAAGTCTACTGCGTTCAGCAACACCCAAATTTGGTTTTTAATCCAAAAGATTTATTCTAATTTAAAGTCCCACTTGTATCTGCCCCAACAAAAAGTACATCTAACAACCCCCTTTAAGTGTACACATGCTGCAAGTATCTTTGAGAAGTACTTGTTCTTCAGAAGGAAGCTGTGGCGTTTTAGCTAAGTAATTTCACAAAAGAACTTGACTAAATTAAGGGTAACAGACGCATCTAGTCAGGCTTTAAACCACAAAAATATGCATAGAACTTAGTATAAGATACAGTAACCATTCAGATAACTACACATTCAAGTAACAAACATTCTCTAAGCAGGCACCAAGTCTTGTTTTATTTTTGAAAATCACAGATGAATGGAAGTGCTTGACCAGATCATGGAAGAGGGGAAATAACCATCCCTGTTTCAAAGATCTGAAAATGTTCTATAGTTATTTTTTCCCCATAAACTTAACAGAAGATTATCTTAGAAGACATCTCTTATCGTATATTAAACCTGAAACTTGACAGCACACAAAAATCTAGTCTTCAGCTATTAGAAGAATCCCTTACACCTGCTAGCTTGTCTGAAAAAAATAACTATTAGGATCTTCAACCAATCTTCCTCATTTCTCTTAAGCAGGCCATCAAAAAAAACCCTGTGGGGGTCTCTTATTCTTATTAAAACATACAAGAATGTTTTTACATGATACGGTTCTCCCCACAATGAAGGAAACGTTTCTGATAAAGAGTAAAACATGAAATAGCCAGGACTACCATTCAAGGATGGAACTAAAGGCTAGTATCTCCAGTAGCAGGAAAATCAAATGTCCCACTACAACTGCCATTGCACCTAGCAATGCTATGGACAGAAGTAGAAGTACTACAGAGCATTTCTTATTCTGTCTTCCAGACTTCTGATAACTAAAAGCACTGTCCAGAGACATGGAATAGACTTAAACACAGAACCAAGGCTTTAAAATAACAATTGCTGGTTTTAAAATCTGATGCTTTCAAATTCAACTTAAGGAGGCAGACAACCTGAGATTTGGGTAATCAGCAAGAGAAGTCATCTGGGTGTTTGCTGCTATAAGCAAAAAATAATATACAATAGCAGGATAAGTTTGATGACATTGGAAATAAGGCCTAGATTCCATGCTTCAACAACTAAACTCCAGGAAAGCTGGAAATGGATGATCACTGTTTTTCTATTCCAAAATTACTAGGGACTATTGTCAGTCTAATAACCAAATCTCACTCTGCAGTGTATGTTGTGAAAGCCTTCAAGTTGCAGAATAAAACAAATATTGATAATTACAATAAACAAGGTTGAATTTGTGTTAAGGATAATTCATGTCAAGAGTAAGGCGTTCCCTGAGGGAACAGTTTTGCTAAGTCAAAACATCATTGCAGTTAGTGGATTTGGGACAGACAAAGGCCATACTGGAGAGGTGATAAGCAGTAAAAAACATTTTATTTGAACAAGGAATCCAATACAAAGATCTATTATTCTAGTTTAAGTATCTGAATATCCTACTATCCTACCCAATATCCTACTATACATACAACAAAAATGTATTTCTCTCTCCCCTTTTAACTCTGAGGATTTTGAATCCTATTTAGATTTAATAGCAGCCCACTAATCTGGCCTTAAGACCTCCATTTAACATCTGCATAAAAGAGATTTTAAATTCATGGGAAATCCTGAGTGTTCAGTATTTTAAAATGGGAAGAGCATGTACCACAAGGCAGTGGATAGAATGTACCAGAATGATGGAATGGACCCCAAATTCCAAAACTGACATTTGGGTTTACCTGACATAGAATAGAACACTGTAGCCAGTAGGCAGTGCTCCAGCAGATAATGTGTGACAGGCAGGGAAGTGACAGAATTCCCTTGGCCCAAGAAGCTCATTCACAACTTAAAATGAAAGCCATGATTCTACAAATCTATATCATCATAGGCAGTTTGTGCAACCTCCACAGAACCTACAGAGAATACATCTGCAGTCCACAGCAACACAATAAAGGAGAAGAGTCTCTTCAGGCTATTCCCCACCATCTAGACCTTATCAGTTACTGACCATAATTTCATCACCGGAATGTTTTTTATTAAAATCAACCCTAAATTGTATTAGAAACAATATCTGATGGCTCTCTCACAGCAATGCCATACATCCTTTTTCATACTTCAAGAGAGATTCTGTCAGCTGACTTGACTTCCTGTACAAACACATTTAACATTTGTCAAAATAAACGTGTAATATTATCAGCCTCAGGGTTCGGATCACTGCTGCTCTCTAACATTAATGGGTATTTTCAATGCTTTAAAACAATTAAAAAATAAATTTTCAGAAACTGCTAAATGGATCCATACATAGATTCTGTGGACCATAGAATTTAGACTGATTATACCACACATTCATAATACACCTACCACATGCATCTTCACTTGTTTCCCTGTCATCTTGTTAAAAAAAAAAGTCCAGAAAGGATCACTAAAGTAAAAGCACTGGCCTCACATGTCCCTAAGCAATAGTTTGAAGAATAAGGTTATAGCTCAACTGAGTTAACTCAGAATTATTAGAACATTTTCAAGTCTCAGGCACAGAATTAATGCATGTATTAAACCCTTTTCTGTTTGCTTACTATACAATAATATATCTCAATAAGGTATTTCTACATCTTGATACAGAATAAACATAGCATGTGTTTCAAACAAATGTCAGTTGCATTGGTTGTGCTATGTAATACTGCAGGCTTCTCAGTGCTGCTCTCTCCAACTCTGAAAAGGGATTATGGGAATTTTTTTCTTAAACAATTATTCATGATCTATTATATATTACTTAAACTGTTTTCTGCCTTAGTGATCCTCTGTTTTTCTGTAAAACATGTTTGTCTGCTCAGAACCAATACAAATGCTAAAAAATACATTAGGGAAATGAATAATGGGCACAACTGAAAAATCTGTGCCTGTACAGCACCACACTGCAGCAAGGATGGAATATTCCAGAGTGCAGTGAGGCAGGAAAATGCTACCAGCAAAGCAAGTTTTTAGTCATCTGAACTATACCTGCTTATTGCTTGAATGGCCTGTAAACAAGCAGAAAGCAATACAGCACAGATGCATGCAGGTCAGGAGATGCAAATAGTGTGTGCACAAGATTTCCCAGCTGATTGGAATCACCTCACTAAGTGTGTTCCTCTGGGGATTTCCAGTTTCAAAGAAGAGGTCATTGCCAGCTAAAACAGAAACTAAATATAATTGGTGAAAGATGTTTCTTCTTTAATGAGAGTAGTCTTTCTAATCCCCACTAATAAAAAGGACAATTACATAGTAATACTAGAAAATGAAAGAAATCTATTTCTGATAAAATTTCAGCCCAGTTTAACACAGTTTCTATTCTGACTATTCAGATGAAAAGTGTATTTACTCTTCTTCATATTGCAAGTATACATTACATTGCCTATTTCATCTGCCTCATTTTCCTAATTAACTTTCCTTCAAGCTGTGTTCCTGCAGTTGTAGGCACGAATACAGTATTAAAGGCTAACATAGCAAGTAGATGAATTTTATAGCCACAACACTTCTCAAATCTATATAAGCTGTACCAGGGAAAAAAAAACAACCAACAACAATCATTTACACTGCTATTCAACATAAAAATTTTTAAAAAAGTGCTAAAATTAAGAAAAATGCTGAAATATTTTCAAATATTATAACAGTTCTGTAAAATTTCAGGAATAGACACATTCCATTTCCCCTGGATATAAATACTGTTCATACAACTAATGTATTTTTGAGAGGAAATTAAACTTAGGTCTGAATTCTTCAATTTTTAGTTTTTGGGGTTAGGCATTTTGGTTTGTGTTTCATTTTTCAAATAACATAAGCTGTAGAATTCTTTGTGTCAGACACAGGGGGAACTCTGAGCAGAAGAAAAGGTTTGCCTAAAGGCAGGTCCTGAAGGACACAAAGATAGGTGTCTGCTTGTTACATGCCATCTTCAGAGTCAAAGACCAATAGCCTGCAATAATGCTGGAAATTACTTTCTCTGTGCCGACTCTAAGGAGTGATGGCACTAAGTCTTTAAAGCATACACCTCCCCATAGCATTAAACTCATTGCCCATGGTAAAGTGTGGGGAGTGAAACCCATGTTCCTATAATCCTTGGATGGGTAGGATGAGCTCATTAGCCTTCTGGCAGTCATCCTAGGAGAAGGACAACTCTGATTCCAAACCCGGGCAGATGGAGCTCGTTTAGCCCTGGAAGGCCTTCCATCTAAGAGGTTAAACTTGCCTCCTAAGGAACTCGCTGCCAGCGTCCAAGCTTGCTAGGCCCTGGCAGATGAACCTTAGGACTAAAGGGTGGGTCCAGCTCTGTGCATGCTGTGTCTCACCTAAAAAAATCCACTGCGCAGGCTCGAGGGTGCTATCTGCTATCCTCTTTATATCAGCGCGCTTGGAAAAGGCGCTGATGAGGAGCATGGATGGAGCCCTCCCTGGATCTTTGTTTGTGAAGCCTAGCCACGACAACGACACCTCCCCATTGGATGCTTAGTTGAGATGGTACTGGTACTTCAAAATGCCTCCTACAATTACTTGTTCTTAATGACAAGGTGTTGAGATCATCATCAACTGGGAACAAAGCTCAAGGCTTTTGCTGAGCAGCAATCACATGAGCACTGTTCTAGGAAAGCTGCAATCTGTTTGTGGTGAGAGAACACAAAAAATGCAAAATGGGCTGCTAACTACAAATGTGTACATTAAAGGAAATCAATTACAATGCCACTACCTCTTTGTGCTAATATAAAGGAATATTTCATAAACAATCCAAGAAGCATTCTTAAATGTTGTCATTTTACCATATTATCACAGTATGTCAGGGGTTGGAAGGGACCTAGAAAGATCATCGAGTCCAACCCCCCTGCCAGAGCAGGATCACCTAGACGAGATCACACAGCAATGTGTCCAGGCAGCTCTGCAATGTCTCCAGAGAAGGAGACTCCACAGCCTCCTGGGCAGCCTGGGCCAGTGCCCTGTCACCCTTACTGGAAAGAAGTTCCTCCTTGTGTTAATACTAAACCTCCTGTGGTCCAACTTGCTCATCATCATCTTTTCATTAATGTTGACACTCCTGATTCTGCTACTCAATTTCACTATAAAAACACTGCAAATTTAGATAGCAAAATGAAAACAACTTAGTTGACTGGGGTTTATTTAAGGTCTTAGAAAAATTATTTCTTTTTAAATTCAAAAGGTAAGACAACTTGTGTCACACACTAAGTAAGGGAACACAGTAACTCTCCAATAAATGATGTTTCATGGCTAACTACATGTTTTTCCATTGCATTTTCTAAGCCACCCTTTAGCCTAAAAACTATATTCTTACTTGTATATCTGGCTTTTTTTCCCATCTAAAAGGTTTTATTATGTGGAAAGTGATATTCCTAATTAGACATAAGAATTCTGCACCATGTTTTAGAGGTGATACACAATGAAGAACTACCCTGCATGCTATCTCCCTTCTCTTCATTCTTTGTTATTTTTTACTCATCCCCTCCTCTCACTGCCACTTTGTGAGGATGAAATCCACACAATTCAGAATATTACTTATTCAGCCCAAGCACATAGCAATGAATGTCCTTGTTCCTAGCAGCTAGGATTTGCCATTTTGATCAAAGAATACTTGAAAACACTAACAAAAAGAAATAATGTTATTCTAAAATCACTGTTTTTTTAGTAGTCCTTTGTACCCAGAGCAGCTTTCTCTCAGCATCCTTCACTCCCACCCTTGTATGAGATTTGACTACCTATTTTGAGTTCTTCCAGTTTCAGAAAATGGCCTTTACTTAAAAAAATCTTCTCCCTCTCAGTGAACCAAAACACCACACATGCAATTGCTATTTCTGTTCTGAAAAAAAAAAAAAAGCCAAGAAGAATTAAAACACTACAAAAGGTGCTCAAGTATCTTTGACAGCCATAGCCTAGATTCTCTCCATGGGGATGGTATTTAATGCTCTACATGGGGCTGAAGGGAAAAGCTTGTGTAGATTATTTTCCATTTTCACCACCCACAGAAACTACTGAACAGAAAGCCCATTAAATATGATGCATGCAACCAATCCTGGTGGTGTTGACAAAGACTGATTTCTCACGTCATACGCAGATTATGATGGACTTGAATCCACTACAGGTGGCCTTCCCTGCTTAATCTACCAGGGAAGAAAACATCAAAATTATTACTGTTTCAATATATTCAATATAAATTGCCATTTTCTTAGCATGGTCAATCAAGCTAAATTATCTACACTTAAAATTAAAATAGACTGTGGTCTGTAGTATCTAAGCACCTTAATGTGTATGATGCTAAGGGCCATCCATTTGCAATCATATAGCTTGCCTTCTCTATGCAGCTCTGTTCTTTTTCACCCAAGCTGCAGCAGTGTTTCCCAGTAGCTCTAGGGCAGTATTTTTCCATTCTGCTCTCAGTGTTTATCTCACAGTCTTGGGAGCACTGCTATTCCTGTTGCAGCAGATTCTCCTAAGGCATGATTATGACCACCATGAGAATCATCCCTTCCTGAACCCCCTTCTCCTGGCTGTAGCTTTTGTAGCTTGGATCTACTGGTGTAAAGTTATAAACATGCCTACACAAAGCTTACTGGCCAAGCAGCATTCAACCCTGAGCACAGCATGCTCCAGTTAACATTAATAGCATCAGAAGCAGGAACCTGAAGGAGGTCTGATGAGCAAGTCCTGATGACTGGGATGGGGTTAACTTCCATCACAGCAGCCTGTATGGTATTGTGTTTTTTGGCTTTGTGACTAAACAGTGCTGACAACACATCAATATTTTGGCTATTGTACAAGGCTTTCTTCTCTTCTTCCACATTCTGCTCACCACCAGTGACAATAGAGCTGCATGTGCCTCTACACCTGTCTCAACACCCTTCACACAACCAGTCTAGACCTCAATATAATAAACTGACAGTGGAAGATGCACAAAATCCAAGCAGAGCACTGTTAATCTATTGAAGAGCTACAGGTCAAGCACAGTATTAGCATATCTTAGTTCTATTGGGATCTGAACCTACAGCCCCCAGAATAAAAACAAACAACACTCAGATTCATTTTAAATGCCAGTATAAGCAAGGTAAGTTTTATGGGGAGACTTACATGTGACTAAAACATCATCTTGCTGCCTCTCTTTGAATCTTCATCTGTTTTGGAACTTTTCCCCTTATATTTATTTATTTTTATAGTACACTTGCTACCTTTTTATTTCAAAATGGTTCCTTTTCAGGCATTAAACAGCTTGTCTATTGCAGCTAATAAACTTATGTGTGGGTACACACAGGCACATGTAAGTAAGTCTGTTCTCAGTTTCCTCTCTCCTAGTCATCTGGTCCACCATTGCCATGACTTTTACAGTCTTCATTTAAAAGAATCAATTATTAAAAACAAACCAAAAGAAAAAAAAACACACACCAAAAAACCCAAACAAGCAATAACCAAACAATAAAAAAAAGCACCCCAGTCTCCTCCAACCCCCTCCAAAAAAACCTCCAACCCACAATCACCCCAAAAGGAAGTTAACAGCTTGGTAGCAATACTGTAAAGCAATCACAGCATTGACAAATTAATCAAGAAATGCAGAATCAAACAAGATATCAAAGTGATATACCATCCATAATAAACGTAAGAGGGCAAAAATATTTTTAAATGATGTAAAAGTACTTGTCAAATTCATTTCTATAGCAAGTATTTTGGAATACAAATTAGGCCAACTTGTTTGTTTCTTAAAATTCAAAGTTATACACAATAAATGAAAAGGTTTGTAGAGGCAAAAAGCTGTATAATACATGAAATGTAGGAAAACGAGGGCTTAGAAGAGTTGTGAAAGCTCTCAACATACTCTACATTCAACTGTCCATATCTGTAATGTGTTCACTAGGAGGTGACTCATATAACATTTAAGCATACTGAAACAATCCTGGCAGTGGAAGCTCATTGTCTGCCTCTGTGCTTAAGTAAGAGCTCAATTTTTTCATTTACCATTACTAGTATCGCAGTAACTTTTTTTTCTTTTTGCCATTTTGACCCCCAAACTATACCCTACAACTTTACTTTTTTTTCAAAAGAACTTTTAAGACACCTAACATGAAATATAATTTCTGTCTTGCACTATACTGGAGTTTATGTCTATTTTATGCCACAGTACATAAGCATAAAACCTAACACACTGTAATACTAGAGAAGATGTCTTTCAAACAGAATCTCAAGCCCAAGACTCGATTAAGAGCTTCAAAATCTCCTCTGCTAGACATCTGTGCCCACTGTTCCTCATATTAGTCATCCAAGTAGATTATATGAATTCAAAGTCTTTTCAAAATCCATGTACTATATCCGTGATTGTAAGGGAGAAGTTTTATGAAACAGGATACAACCAACAGATTCACCTCCTCATTAAATTCTGCCAAAAGTGAAAATATTTACAAGTACATACATGCAGTGAAATAAATGCTAACAAATCTTTCCTTAGTGTTAAGCTCCTAGAAGAAAACAAAAAAATGAAACAAAACAAAGCAAACCCCAAACCCACACAATATATTTTAAACATTGTTTAATGACTTGCATGCACCATTAGTATTATTCTGATGCATAGAGAAATCAGAGGTTTGGTTTTGCCTCTGCAAGTCATTCTGATGAACGAGACCTTTAGTGTTGTAATAACCATGATGAGTAATGGAACAAGCAATGACTTTTATTAAGAAGGAACACTGAATAATGTATTACCAACACTAAAATCATGGGGAAATGTATTTTTATCAGGGAGAAAGTATTAATATCAATCATGCTGTTTTTTTAAGCAGAAAAGTGAAAGGCAGAAAAGGAAAAATTTAAGAAAATGCTACACAGTATGAAATAAACAGCAGAAATGATGCTGTGAAAATCCTTTTTTCTGTGGTGACTACCTTGGGCTACATTACATGCTAGAGGAACAATAAAAGATTATGACATTTCTTGAGATACATAAGTGTAAGGAAAACACTTATGGAAGGTCACCATGTGCACACTGCACATTGAAACCCCTTGTGTTTAAGCTCATTTCTTTACAGGCTACAAACTAAGTGAGTTGGTATGACGGAACAACTAGGAATGTTCTTTTGCTATACCCTCCAGTGGAAAAAGGTGGCTTTAAGAATGTGGAGAGAAGAAAAAGCTGTCATGTTTTAGCATTTTTATTACTCACATAGCACTACATAAAGTCACTCCATGCAAAACAAGACTAGGCCCTCTCCTGAAGTAGCTTACTATTTCTTTTGAGTGAATGCAATTTGGATATCTACAGTACTGGACAAAACTGATGAGGCAGAGTTGCAGAAGAAAAGCTGCAGGGAGCTAAGTAAAAAAAGCCAAGGAGTGAAAGTCCATGGGGAAAAAAAAAGAAAATGGCTCTTTCCAAAATTCTCTGATGGTATAAAACAAGGCACAATCAGAAAGAGAAAGAGCACAGGGTGTGCTGTGAGAAAACAATGGTACACGCAACTCCGGGCCAGCACATGTCCAGAGAAAAACAAGTGTGTGGTAAGCAAGAAATGTTGCATGTTGAGTTTCCAGACATTACCCAGAATTTTTTAACTTTTGTCCCTGAGAAATCAGTTGCATCACTTCAAAACCTCTACTGATTTAGTACACACTTCTGAAGATTGATTTTCTCTATTTTGTTTTTTCATCCTTTAAACTTTTGGACACTTAGTACCAGAGAAACCAAAACATGCAAAAAGTTTCACCTTCTTCAGATGAAACTACTTTAGTTAAAGGACTGCAGAGTTAAAGTAAATCCAGCCTTGCTGAAAAGAAAATTATCAACAGAAAGATCGAGGCAGTTGAGACTTCCAAAAAAAAAGAAAGAAGCACACATACATAGTGACTCTTAACACTATACTTTTTGCCCATGTAAAGAAAAATAAGATACAAAACCAGTGAGAACAAGTCTGAGATTAGTGTTATACTTAATTTCAAACTGAATGCAATGTATTAATATTAGACCATAGTTTTGCCTCTGTATAATAGTACAAATTTGTTATATTTGGAGCAATTCCTGCAATGCCCAAGTGTCTCTGCAAACATTTTATCTTGCTGAATTAATAAATAAATCAGAAACAGAGGAAAACGCAGACATGGTATTTTACCTAGCAATTCCTCAGGCATATGGATGAAAAGGAGCATTTAATGAAAATTTGTTGTGAGATTTACATTTATACATAGCTAATAATATTAGATAGCGAGTTCTTTACATTTTTGTACAGCGAATTTGTGTAATGCTCAATGTTGGAATCTTGAAGACATCCCATTAGCTTTAATTTTACCATCTTATATATGTGCATGCTCTCCAAATTAAAACAGTTTAAACCAGGTTGTTCCATACGCACTGGAATTACTAAAGCCTTGTTTCAAAGGATTTATGTCCCCAATTTTCCCATACTTTTTGTTCCCCCTACAAGAACAAGAGCCCTCCCCCATAGCCCCTAGAGTATCCCAGTCAGGCAAATTACAGCAGTGCTGTGGTTAATTGGGGATTCAGCATGTGCTGAGTTGCCAGCCCAGAGGTGAATACTGGCTCCTGCCAAGCAACGTCTGCAACAGGTGGGAGGAAAAAAGATGCTTCCATTATAATAAACAGATCAAGACCACTGCCCCAAAATAAACTGTTATAACTGTACTGCCTAATTATATAACCACCACAGTCCATGGACATATCTAATTATACACAATATAATTAAAAGAGGAAGTGTTGTTCTAATGCTGTAATCTGTTAGACTTCTTAAAAAATGTTTACACAACAGTCACTGGCAAAACACAAGCATGTATGACTTTTTCTTACTTTGGTTTTTTGGTTCATTTAAACCAGTAGGACTCCAAACCGCATGCAAACAATGGCAGAAAGAAAATAGCTGTAAATGCACAAAATGGCTGGCAAATCTTTAAAAAACACTAACTATAGGCTTTAGAGAACCCTTTGGAGAAAGGTGGTCATGAGTAAAGGAATCTGTTTGAGAAAGACAAGTTGTACACTTTTCTAGGTTTAACTTTCTCTCTCTACACTCATTTTGTTTCTGATTTTACACAAATGCTCTCTGTAAACTTGACTATATGTTCAGAAAATGCCCAATAACATTTCTGGCTGCTTCCCTTTCTTTGTCAAAGATACCTGTGGCAGAGATCATAGCTTTGTGCATTTTTGTACAGAGTACTCAGGCAGCAAGGTGATGTTGAACGATAACTGGGTTGCAAGACAACTGGAAGAATAAGCACATTTTGGAAACGGAAACAAACTATTTTTCACTGTCAAACCAGAACTGATGGGAACCTACTTATAGTTTACTGTGGTTGGTTAAAGAATTCTGAACATTATGACTTAACTAAATTTAGGCAAAAATAGGTCAGTCTTATGAGATTATTTTTCAGGAAACATTGCACGTCTGGTAGCAGAAAAGTGACCCTATTAGGGTTATATCAAAATACGTCTATTTACTGAATATGACTCCTTTTCATAAGATATTTTCTGCTGAGGAAAAGTGGCTTGCAGTTCCTGTTACCTAACACACATGCATTAGATTCACACCAGTAACATACTAACCCTAACAAGTTGAGATTTAGATTTTAGGAATACGACTTGACTCTTCTCCCTCTTATTCCCAACCCAAAGAGCCAATTTTCCTTCTCTAAAGCCAACATGAGGTTTGTCAGAGTCTTTACTGGACATAGACCTCAAAACATAAGTGGAAGATGCTTATGAAGAGGAAAGAAAACCCAAAAACAATGCAGTGTTTGTTCATTTCAACCTAAACTTTTGTTTGAAAGATGTCCATGGACACAATCACACAAGGACAAACCAAATTTATTTTTAATGTTTCCTAGGAAACATTGTTACAAGTAAGAGATCTGTCTGAGGAAATCTGTCTCCCTGTATTCCACTGTCTGGACTCTGGAGAGTAGGCTGTAGTGTGCTGACCTGTCATGACAGTAGTGAAACTTAGGCTCTCAAATTGGAATAACAGAGGATAATAATTTCTGTGCAACATCATACTGCTACAGTAAGCCTCATTTAGAGTAGGGCACTTGACTACTATGCTACTTGCTGAAATAGCATCACTGTTGCACACATCTGCAAGCACATTTTAAATTTAAAGATGTTCACCTTAAATTGCTTTCTTTATGAGTTTTTTTCCACTGTAGGCATGAGCTTTTAGCAACTGAACTACTAAAATGTATCACATAGTATTTTGGTTTCCAGGATCAGGACTTAACTCCAACACTTTCTCCTTTGATTTATTTACACATGCAAGAGAAGTTAAAGGTAATCTTGTCATTATTCTTAAAGATAAATTTCCGAAGTATAGATGTAATAAGGTATTATTTCTACTGTAATACTTGAAACAGAAATACAGTGAAGTCAAATCCAGAGAGGAAGATACAGTGGGAAAGAGCCTAAATTTGCATTTTCAACATGCTATCCTGCATCTCCTTCACTAAAAGTTGAAGAACTGCTTAAAATGTTTCTTTAAATAAGAAATTTAAGTGCACACAGTTTCTGCAACTGTATGACTTTAACGTCTTATGTCTTAAGCATGTCATAGCATGTACTAATTACAACATTTAATGTATATGCACATCATTCTCCAGCTTCCTTTTTACTTCACGGTTGCCAAATACCCTGGGGAAAAAAAAAAAAAGGCATTTTCTTTTCTAACTACCCTAAGGATCCCGATTTTTTTCTTTTTAGACAATAGTCTATGAGATTATTTTTTGTCCCAGTGTCACCATACAGAATTGCATGAGTCACATAATCAAGCCATAAACCAAGCAAATAAATTTGTATGTTTTCACTGTTATTTCTGGCTTCCATTCCAACTTTGCATCACTTCAGGCATCAACAAAGAAGTGTTTTATGTTACTGCTTTTAACTTCTCAAGATTTTAAAAAAAATTTATGGTCACACAGTGAATTGGGATAACTAAAACAGTATTATGTTCTCATTTGTCAGTAAACCTGAAAACATTTAAACAAGATTTGGGTGCCAGATGACTGTTCTGCAACTAAATCTGGAACAAATTTCTGTAAAATCTACTGAAAGTGCTTTGGAGTTCCTTGCCAGAAAGGCTTTCTAATAAGATATTCATGAGTAATTAGAAATCTATAGACATGATTAAATCTTAATCTATAATCTGCAGGATGAATGTGTAGGCTAAAGTATGGTAAATCAGCAGACAACTCAACTGGACATCCCTCTATAGGTTCAAGAATTTGGCTGGTATTTGTCAAAGCAGCAGCTCTCATTTATTTGTGACTTCCTCAGACTGCACTGGTTTCTACTGGACAGATGACTCAGACTGCTAGCTCGGTTCTACAGCTCTCCACTTGCAACTCTGACTGCTTGAGTAACCAATAGCAAATATTTTCCAGAAGGTGGGCATAAATTCATTATTTCTAATGAAAACTTTGGACTATCACTGCAGCTCTTAAATAATCGATGTAATTTGTCTGGTCTTTATTATTTAAAAGGTCATTTACATGATACATACTACACAAGCTACCCAGTAGGTAATTATACTTAGTCAAGCAAAGTTCTCACTAACTTCCATTTTTTTTCCTCAATAGCAAGCAGTTGTTGTGTAAGTAATGCCTCAGCAGTACCATAAAGCTCTGGGAATAGCTGGTTCTAAGCAGCCTGGAAATGCTCACAACTGTAAACAAAACACATTTTGACTGAAACTACTGAAAAATTCATTTTCTCTTGTTTTAAGAGATATATTGGCTTATGCAAGTGCACTTCACAGCCAGGACAAAACCTCCCAACTTCCTACACACAGAGTAGCCCTCCTGAGCATAGAATTATCCCAGAATCATTAAGGTTGGAAGAGACCTCTAAGATCAACAAGTCCAACCATATCCATCACTAACATGCCACTAAACCATGACCCTAAGTACCACATCTTAAACACCTCCAAGGGATGGTGACTCCACCACCTCCCTGGGCAGCCTATTCCAAGACTTAACAAACCTTTCAGTAAAGAAATTTCTCCTTATATCTAATCTCAACGTTGCCTGCTACAACTTGAATCCATTTCCTCTTGTCTTCTCACTGTTAACCCTAGAGGAGAGTATGGATAAGAAAACAAAGCATAGACACACTCAGGAGAGGAAAAAAATGCCATAAAAGGGTACAGCAAAATCTTTTTTTCTTGATCAATTACTAATTGAATTAAAATTCTCCATAATTAACAGAAAGACTCACAAATGACTATATTTAGCCTTGGTTCAAATCCATACTGGTGGTTTTAAAAGTACTATGAAAAACTAAGGTGTTATCTAGAATTATTTAGGCTACTCTTTAAAGCAGCCAGAAAGCCTAAAAGAAGAACTAACATAAAATAATCTGCCAGTGGAGAAAATGCAAGTAAGATCAGGTTCATGTCAAGGTACTTGCTGTACAAAACATGGGCATAACACATAAATCAATTGAAGTTTTTGTTAAAGGAATATTCTTTTGCTGGAGCCACTGATCAAACTTCTGGTATTTCCAATATCTTTGTAGAGGAAAGAAATCTGAATATACTGTGAAAATAAATGAAAGTACATTTGGAAAACACCTCCTACTATCTACAATAGGCAATATCATTTCTCAATTAATAGTCATCCCCCAAATAAAACTTATCATGGATTTCTAGTCAATATTCCAAATTAACCTTTCCCCATTGCAAAAAAACTGACATGGATGAGATTTCAGGTGGTTTGTGTAAATCCAATTTATGTGCAAACACTAAGAAACGATCTTTAATAATAAATTTACGTATTAGTTTTCAACAAGACCTACTGCCTCCTCTCTGCAAGTGATTCACTGAAGTTTTTTTCCCCACTTCAGAGAAAGCTCAGAGCTCCTGTACGATACTAGACAAGGTATGAGAAGCAAATTTCTCCTCAGCAATCAACAGTGCCATGTAAATTTCCAGTTTAGACACTTCAGATGCTGAGGAAGATATGGAGACACAAGAAAACACACCTGAAGCTGAAGTAGCAACTGCTGTTTTCTAAACACAGTATGTACTACAGAATCTGAAGGGCTGTAAAAACCCAATCTTATGTCTTAAAAATGTGCATCCAAATTTGGTGAATTTTTCTGACCTTAATCTCTGCCAGTTCCCCATCTGTAAAACAGAGATAATACCTCATCCCTCACTGGGGTTTTGTGAAGATAAATTTAATTTAAAACCTGTGAAGCACTTGGATAGAGTAGCGATGAGCAGCACAGAAAAGCCTATGAGGAAATTAATAATTCTGACTTCTGAACGATGCACTGTAAATAAGGCTTAAAGCCACATATCAAACAGCAAGGATAAAATGATATTCTGAACAGCTGCTCATTAACTGAGTACTGCCCATCTTGTGTACTGAGTAAGGAAGAATTCTTCTGGAAAATATTATGTATTCTTATAGTTAAAGACTTCATAATGCATATGCATAAGAGAAGTTGAATTTAGGTTGCAATACGAGCCTTAATGTTAACAGCCTCTTCTCTTGACTGCTTGTTTTTGCATTCTTAATAATGTTCCCTCTATGCAGTTTGGATGTGTAATATTTATATACAAAGAATGAATTTTGACCTCATTGTGGATCTCTGATTTTCATGCATAAGGGATAATGAACAAAGCTTGGTTAAAAAAAATTCCATTCGAAAAATAAAATATCAAGCTTGCCTAGGCTTGGCAGAATCAGCAGGGCTTCCAGTGAATTGCTTGAAATGATCCAAGTGCTACTTCTGTTAACACTTACTATATATTACCAGAAGAGACATGGGAAGGGAAAACATATCAAGGGACTGCCCTTCCAATTTTTATCAAAGGCATTCAATTTTAATACTCAACAATAACAGCAGCTGACATGTTCCCTTTGCTAGTTCTTGGGAAAATAACATCAGGTAGAAATTAACCTAGAACTGCACATGAGGATCAAGAAATCCTTTTTCAAATCCTTTCCCAGTGACAACTGCTGACAACTTAGACTGCACATACATGCTCACAAGGCAACAAGTGCCAGAGTACCACCAGCTATCCAACAGCACAGCTCACACAGAAAGAGCCCAAAACAAACAGTCCTGCCACATGACCCATGGCAGTAGACCCTAGGAAGCTGGACAGTTTCCAGCCATAATTTCATTAAGATGAGATGTATGTTCCTCATTAACAGCAAGAAGAGTTACACCTAGCAATAGAAGATCAGAATCAGACCCAGCTCAAGGAGTTTCCTAGAACTTAGGTACTAAAATAGCATAATGTATTCAAGATAAAATGAAAATTTTTAATATTAAATCATTTGAAAGTAATCACATATCTACTGATCATTTGAAAAAAAAAACAAACAACAAAACAAAACACACCAGATTTCCCAGAGACTAATGGTACAAAACCCTAAGAAAAGTAAATTCTCTTTTAACTAACTTTATATGTGTAAAATTATCAATGATCTTGTATATCACAAAGATAAGTGAACTCTATTATACTCCAGCTAAAATCTCTCTTCAGATAATACTTCAGAAATACTCTTTGTTCAAACCAACAGTATTCACTATAGTTTGTCAACAGATCTTACATACTTTTAATGATTTTTGTAGCAACACGAAGCCAGAAGATGTTGTATGTAGAATACCCTATCTTCTCAAAAGGGCAACAGAAGGGCAACATCTCTTACATATTTAACTATGACTAAAATAAAATTCACATAGTAATATGCCACATTCTCAGGTAGTGTTGAAGACAAACATCTCTGCATATTATCAGTACTTGAAAAGGTAGTCATTTCTATTTCACTTTGCTTACAGAATCTCTCCAGAGATTTTCATCATCTTGCACATCATTTCAGATGCTTCTTTTAGTTTTTTAACTAGTTCATCGTTGGTATAAGTTGGGGCATTACAGTCTCAACAGGAAAATATTTGGTGCTTGATCAAAGTTTGAGATACCTCCTAAAATAATTGTATTTGCCATTAGCGAACATTTTATTCGAGTTTTGAACAAAACTGCTGATGGAAGCTGATGAAAGTTACTCCAGTTTGAAATGCACTCGCAGATGTGCTATCTAGCAAGGGATTTCCTGGGAAATTTTCTTATTTTCTTTCATTAATTTACAACAGGTTTACTTAAAAACTGTTAGAATGTACTGAAGTACAGGGTAACATAATAACTGTTCATGTGAAGAAAGGGAAAATGTAGCTGAGAAACATAAGTTCTGGCATCCTGAAAAGGTAAAATTTATCCAGAAACCTAAAGTCTTTTAAGTGACCTAATATTTTCTACCAAAAAGAAACTCTACAACATAATCACCTTTTAACCCATAATTAAATTAAAACCTAAAATAGACATGCCTTTCTCACCTTATGAGCTTTTTGAAAAAAAGGAAAGAGGGAAAAAAGCCATACAAAGCTTTCTCATTTTTCCTCTCTAGTCAAGTACTTAATTGCCAAGAAACCAAATTTCAATAAACAGCAACAAATACACAAGCATATAAACATTGCATTACAAAGCACTACGGGTTATCTTATTTCAAGGTTGTGACTTGTAGAATCTTAGCAATTTCTCATAGAGATGTTATCACCTGCCAGGAAATTTGTCATTTGCAAAGTGAAACTGGTATGAAATCAAGTAATTTAATCATTAATCATAAAAAAAAATGACAACATGGCTAAAATAAACAAAATAAAAATTCCTTACCTTCAACCTTTCTTTTTCTGACAGCAACAGAACCAGATAAACTGTGCATTTTCCTCTCTGCCCACCATTAGAAGATCAGCAAGTTAAAGGTACAGTGAAGCAGTAGCTACTTTTATTAGAACTTCTAAACAATGTAGAAACGTTCGATAAAAGAGATCTCTGCAAGCATCACCTTCAACCTTCAAATAACCATTGCAAATACTAATCATTTCAACCATTCTTTGGCCGGATGAATCCCCAAGGATAGACATTCCACAACCAACTCCAGAAACTTGTTCTTCAGCATGGAAAAAAGAGTAGATTATGAATAAGCACTGAAGATAAAAAAATATTGGGTTTTCACTGAAACTATCACAAGCCTTATGGACAGCAGGCTCTTACATTAGATAAGTATGATGTTCCACCTAAATAGAAGGAAAAACTTCTTTCCTTTGAGAGCAATAGAACACTGGAGCAGGCTGCCCAGAGAGGTGGTGAAGTCTCTTCTCTGGAGAGATTCAAAGAGAACCACACTTGTGCCTACCCTACTTAAACGGATAGTAAGGTTATTTACTGAGCAGGGTGAATTTTCTTTCTCCAATTTCTACATGTCCATAGAGGAAAAACTGGCCAAATCTGCAGAATGGCTTTGGATTTAAAGAAGAAATACATGCACAATGATTTTTATGGAGAATGTTACTGCATAGGAGAATTGTGAAAACAAATTAGAGCATATTATTAGTATGTCGTTTATTTCACTGACATCTGGTACACACATACATCCACTCAAAAACATGAGGAAAGAGATGGTTCTATTCCTCACATTTTGTCATTTCCTCTATTTTGGAGAAAAATCTCAGTAAAGCATCTTTCTCCCACTACTTACAATCCTCTTTATCTTTTCCCAACACTGGTATTCCCTATCCCTCCTGAGCACAAACATACACAGTCAAACATTGACTGGGTACACAGGAAACAAGCCAAGGCATCAGGAACCAGAGCTATTACTTTCTCAAGTTGAGAATGTAGAATTTACCCAGCCTGGTACAGGATGTTCAGGGAAAAGACAGGAGAGAGCAGGATGATAGATGAATCTGGACTGAGCAATCCTTTAGTCTGCAAATAGATCTTACTAATACAGTAGCATATGAACGATCAGCTCTTCCCCAGAGGCAAGCCTGTCCCACAACAAAGGTAGGGAATCTGACATGACAAATATTGATTTCCCCAGAGGAATTTATTTCCCAAACACAAGTGCAGTATTCTCTCAAATCAGCAATCAAACCTAGGCAGCAGTTTGCATTTAAAGACATTTAAAACTATTATACTGTAATACATATAATACGTAAACAACCAGGCAAGCCTAAGTGCAATATGGATTCACACAATTCTTGAATGCAGTAGATATGTGTGGTCATACTCAGTTATTTCTAAATCAACACTGTTTTAAATTAATTTATTGGTTGATTTTCATTTATTGTACTAAAACCACAATCCAAAAATCTTTTCAGAGGAAGGAAAAATCCTCATCACACTAGAACTGACTTAAGATATGTTCTCAGAAATCCTATTTATGACATCAAAATTGCAGAGCTAGTCTTCTCTGCTATTGTTTAGTGCCATTTCACGTACATAAAGTTAAATTAGGTAAATTTTCCATTATTTATTTTACTATTTGAAAGCATTTACAGCCTATTTGCCTACTTCACCAGTCAATGGCATGGATCTCCCAGATCTGAGGTCTAATATTTGACTGCTGGAAGGCTGGTCATCACTAACCATGCATGTGCCTTTATTTGCAATCAGGAAAACTTAAAAATTTGAATTCAAAAAGCTGATTATGGTGCAAACAATACTTAAAACTAAGTACAATATTTTGGTTTGTAAATAAGTAAACAAACATTTGGCTTTTCTCTCTTCAGTCTCTTCCTCCAAAATTATTTGGTTTGAACTGGGCAAAGCTTATTCAAGTGAAAACAAACAAGGCAGATGGTTAAATGTCTGTATTGTCTGGAATTCCATCAACTTACCAGCTACCAAATTACCACTAGGTACAATTGCTCATCACTAGTACCACAAATATTAATTAATCCTTGGAGAGTTGTATAAACCAGCACATGGAGCACTGGCCCTTCATCTCCAGCAGTCTTTTTCAAGTTTAGATTCCTGATCTAATTCACATAACACAGTTCTAAATTTTCATAGAGATTCAGCTACCACAGCCACCACCATATGTCACAGTGTCTCTCTAGGCAGAAGAAAATGGTGTTTCTGGAACTTGGAGATTGAGTCAGAAATGCACTTATACAGGTTTTTTTTTCGTCTCTTAAGAAGTCATTCCTATTCCAGACAACACTTAAACGTGTTGAAGCTTCTGATAAATTTCAATGCCATCTAAAATTTAAACGCTATTCTAACAGAACACCTATGAAAATTTTAGGGAAGGACAAGCGAACTCAGAACCAACAGAAAAGTGCTGTGGCTTTTTGATCTTCAGTATAGATCAAAGCATTCTCACTTATGTTCCATTACAGAAATGGCTGTATGATTCTAGTAAAAAAAAAAGTAAACAATAAAGGTATGTTTCTGCCAACTTCTGAAATGCATATCCACATCCTACAGGGCTGGTGCAAAGCTTATCAAGTCTAATAGGTCTTCAGAAATTTCAAGATAATGTTACTCCCAAAAAGCCTTACTACAAGGGGATGCTAGCATATACTAACATATCCTTCCTCTGCCTAGGATGAAATGTGGTGCAATTCTTAAAGACCTGCATAAGCAATGCATTCCAAGAGAAGTCCAAAATGAAAATCAAGTTTTATATAAGCAAAGTAGACTATATACTGAGCCCAGTTACATTTCACCTGATAGGAACTCTCGCAACAACAAAGGCATATTTAAACAGTGGCTATTGCCTCCAAATAACTCAGCTCTCTTCTCAAACTATAAGAATCCATGCACAGATTATTTACATGAAAATAATTTCTTTGATTCTGGAAATGTAGCCATCTTTCAGATAAGACATGGCAGTTGTACCACGAATCCAGAAAACTGCCAGTATCTTGAGTTAGCAGTGACCAGCTATAACATGTAAGCTTATGGGCTCCAAACTCCTTTAAGGGGAAGCAAAAGTACCATCACTAAATCTCTTGTAAGACACCAACACTTAGCAGACTGCAGTTGTTTTACTATCTACATATCTCTGTTGTCACCTGCTCAGTCATATCTGGCCTTATCTTTTGGGAGGGAAAATTAAGCATTCCTCTGATCCAGAGAGCCATCTCCAGCAGAACACTATGTGGATCCTACTGTCTTTATGCTCCTTTCACTGGAATGTGGAGACAAAAAAAGTCATTTTTCAGCATTATAGCAAAAATAAGATCCCAGACAAATCAGGAATGCTAGGCAGCAGCTTCAGCACAAACTCTTGCGTGGAAAAAAGAATTTGTCATCTACTTCCACAGGTTGAAGACACAGAATCTTCATAAACAGAAGCCGAAAAATGAGAGATGATTTGGCCAATGCCAAATACTACTACAGTGAAAAGGAAGAGTAAGGCAGATCTCCTAACAGCCAGAAAAATCAGCTTCCCACACTTGGCAGGTGAAATTGCAAAGACTAGTGACTCCTAACACACAAAAGATCCACACTTCTTTAGAATTTAAAATTGAACTTTATTAGCCTCCCACTCTAATGATTCCAGAGTTTTGAATAGGAAAGGACTCTATTTAAAATGTCTCACTTTGCCTGAAGACAATCATTAAAATGAATATACCATTGTACACATGCCTCTGCTCATGGCACATCTTTGTTTGTTTAAAACCAGAAGTCTTCTTAAAAATGCAGCTTACCCTTTAATAGAAGATAGAGTTTAAAAAGAACAGTCATAGCAGGAGGCCTTGTACTCTTTGGGGACTGAAAAGTAAAGAAAAGAACAACTCAGAATTCTATCAGCCTTGGATTCAGCATTTTGACCCCTTGGAAACAGGTATAGAGATCAAGAGCAAACAGATTAGCAGCCCTCTAGGCAAGGCTTAAATCTTGATCTTAGCTATCAGAAGACCAGAACAAAAAACAGTAAGAAAACATAAAGAGTGAGCTCTGTTTAATTTATATTTCCACATCACTAAAAAAATCAGAAGAGTACATTCCTTAAGGGAAAGGATAAACTTCTAATTATTCAAATGTTTAAATACAAGCATATAAGACCCAAGCTCTGGGTCTGCATTTGAGGCTAATACTCAAATGTATCCATTCTTTTCATGACATCATTTATGCAGATATTACTTTATCATTCCATGCTTATGTGTTATTCTGAAACATATGCAAATTAGGGTTTTTGTAACAAAGAAAACAGCCAGAAAATATACATAACTAATATTGGTTTTTCAGGTTTTCCTGATTTTTTTATTTTTTTAAAATCAGGGCAATTACTGTTCCATATATTAATCCCAAAATGTGGGGAATGCCAGCTACAGCAGCCCTCAAAATACATGGCTTGTTTTAATTTTTCAGTGTAATGCTGTGGGTAGAGGAATGATATGCAGTAAGATGCATGCATTTCTTTGCTTTCTTACATCTGAACTAACCACAAGTAACAGAAAATACTCTGTAGACTAGAAGTTGATACCCAAAGTTTAGAGGTAGTGGTTTTCACATGATTACCAGGGCAAGTGACACTCAAGCACAACCCTGATACAAACCATCCCTTTTCATCTAAAGGGTTGAGTAGGTTTGCTTCTACTGTATGGAGGAGCCTGACACAAGATTGTTACTGGTTTACTTCTTCCCTTTAAATTATTAAATAATGATAATGAAAGAACAAGACAACACCATCATACGTAAGACTAACATATGGAACTAAAAACCAAAACAGAACACACAGAGAAAAGCTTAGGGGAACTCAATAAGCCCAGTGAAGGAGGGAATTCACCCTGACACAAATTGGTTAAGTGCAAAGACATAAACCGTGCTGGTGGTGCTACTCACTTCCCACAATTTAATAACTTCTGCTGTAATATTTTTGGGGCACATCAAAGAACAATACAGGCTGATGTTGGTAATCCCTGTCACATAATAAAAGCTTTCATTACAGAGTGTTAAAGACATCATTCTGCCCTAGAAATGGGAATTGGTACGGGTTGACTTCTTTCTATCCTGTGGAAATATCTAAGGCTCTTTCGCATGATGACAGTATTGGGTTTGTGTGGCAAGGTTTTGGTATGGGGGAGCTATGAGGGTGGCTTCTGTGAGAAGCTGCAAGAAGCTTCCTCTATGTCTGATAGCGCCAATGCCAGCAAGCCCCAAGACAGATATGATGCTGGCCAAGGCTGAGCCCATCGGTGACAGTGATGGCGCCTCTGTGACAATCTATGTAAGAAGGGGGAAAAGTTACTGCACAACAGCAATTGCAGCCACATAAAGGAATGAAAATAAGGGAGAGAAAACAACTCTGCACACACCAACATCAGTGAGAATGAAGGGGAGGAGGTGCTCCCGGCACTAGAGCAGAGATTCCCCTGCAGCCCATGGTGACGACTGCAGTGAGGCAATATGTTCCCCTGCAGCCCATGGAGGTTAACAGTTGGGCAGATATCCATCTGCAGCCCATGGAGGATCCCACACTGGAACAGGTGGATATCTTGAAGGAGGCTGTGACCCCACAGGAAGCCTACACTGGAGCAAGCTCCTGGCAGGACCCATGGACTGGTGGAGAGAGGAGCCTACATTGGAGTACGTTTGTTAGCAGGACTTGTAACCCCACAGAGGACCCATGCTGGAGTAGTCTGTTTCTGAAGGGACCACAACAGCCATTCCCCTATGCCACTGTGGGTGGGGGAAGAGGTAGAGAACTTAGGAATGAAGCTAAGCCTGGGAAGAAGTAAGGGGTAGGGAAAAGGTGTTTTTAAGAACTTACTTCTCATTACCCTACTCTGATTTGAATAGTAATACATTAAGTCAAATCTGTTTTGCCTGTGACTGTCACTGGTAAATCATTTCTCTGTGTCCTCATCTCGACTCCTAAGCCTCTTGTTAGATTTTTTTCTCCCCTGTCCAGTTGAGAAGAGTGATAGAGCAGCTTTGATAGGCACCTGGCATCCAGCCAGGGTCAACCCACCACAACAACACCAAGTACTTCTGCAAGAATTTGTTCTGAATGCTGCAGATGTGCAATATGATGAAAAATCTTTTTGATAAATGGGAGAAGAAAAAAAAAGTTTAGCAGACAACTTTTCTGTGTCAGAGCAAGAAACTGCTTTCCATTCCAATTAGTTTTTAAATGTTTCTTTAAACACTTCCCTGGTTTTTTTCCCAGTAAAGTTGTCAGCACTAATTTTTACAGCGCTGCCTGTACTCAACATCTCTTACAGAAGCACAGTGAAATTAGTTTACTTTTCATCCATGAGAACTGCAGTTACAGTAGTCTGCCTGTATTGGCTAAGGTGCACCTTCTTAATTTCCATTTCAAGTCAGTGTGATATTGTTGCTTGTTTCCCAAGCTGAACTGCTGTGCTCTGTGGCTGTCTTAATTATGCAGTTGCCAAAGTCTACCTCAAGAAGGATTGCATCTTGGAAACTCAGTAGAACTGCTTATGCATTTAGTACACACTACATAAACTTCAGAGGTTTGAAAGGATGGTACTGCATTTCCTAGAAAAACCAAGCAATCTCGCTTGTTTTTATACACACATAGGCAACTGCAAAATGAAAATATGTAGTAAAGCAAAGAGACTAACTTATCCTCTCAGTTTTTAAACAAACATTGAATTAAAGCCATCTCTGATTTACAGAAATAAGCTTACATAGAATTTGACTCAAAAATCAGACAAAAAATAACCTATGGCTAGTCAGGAAAAACCACTTGGTGCACCAAGAGTTTTAAACAGAGATCATTACCTACTGCTGATTTCTTTTTCAACCTAGGAAAAGAAACCACTTACCAGATACTGAAACCTTCAGCAGAAAGGAATCTATCATTCTCTTCTCATTACTGTGGTGTACATGAAAAGTACCTTCCCCTGACTTCAGTGCAGTTAGATGACTACAAACTAGACAGAGGAGAAACAGTCCCTATGTTTTATTAAACATTTTAAAAATTGATACAAAGAATGCTCTAGTAGCAGGAGCTGACAGCTTTGATTAACACAGGCACATTTCCTTCTGATCCC
Organism: Bucco capensis; assembly: GCA_013396975.1. NCBI lineage: Eukaryota > Metazoa > Chordata > Aves > Piciformes > Bucconidae > Bucco > Bucco capensis. Next base: position 1,141,429 of record VWZO01007210.1, read on the forward strand.
TGTATCATATCCATTGTAATTTAAAAAATAAACAAAACTTTTTTCTACATCATAAGTCCATGCAACTTCTAACACCTATTTGTAAATTCAAAGCAAACAGAATATAAACCTAAAACTTTACTCCCCACAAGTCACACCAAATAAAATGGAAGAGTCTATACCTAGGAAGATGCCTCTGCCTACATTATATGATTAAACATTATTACTACCACCAATATTTTTAAAACAAAATACAAGCAGATCAGGAAAAAAACAAAACACACAGAGTAAACAGAGTAAATAAGGCAAAGGAATCATATGATACAATCAAATCTTATCTGAAGGCAATAGAAGAAAATTATGACTCTTAGAAAAGCTGTTAGGATTCCCCCCCCC
>VWZO01007210.1:1141831-1209166 GCA_013396975.1 Bucco capensis
CCCCCCCCAGGTTCCTTCTTTGAATGGTCAGAGTAATATACTACTATTTTTATAGATGTACTTGCAGGCATATATGCACATGTACACATACACATGTGTATTTCAATCAAGTGGAGCATACACAACAGATAACTGAAGGCGAGACGCTCGTTCAATAATATAACAACAATATAATGACACATAGTAACATTAAAATAAATTCTTATCAAATTCATAAACTGAAAACAGGCCATTTGCTTGGTTAATGCATACACCCTAGGAGTCTACAGGCACAGCAGATAAAAAGAAATTGCAGTGCTGTTTCCAAAGAAGCAGACATGAAGCTTAATAAGCCTAACTACGAGAGTGAATTGGACAAACTTGCTGTTGACCAGCCAGTATCCCCTCTCTAATTCCCCTTAATGTCTGACTTCTCAAATCTTAGCAAAAAAGATTTGCAGATCCTGTGGCTTAACAGAAAGCACACATACTTCAACAGCAACAATCTTCATTCTGCCTATTAGAGTAGAAAAAGCAGGGTGGAAAAAACAAAGCAATTTCAGTCAAGTTAACTAAATTCTGAGTCAAGTGAAATACAACTTCAGCAAAATTACATGTTAGATTCAATAAGAATCAAGAGCAAAGCAGGGGCAGTTTTCAGCATCTTATTCACCTCCCTCTCAAATATGTACTTTCCATGTGAAGACACTGAAATCATCATGCTACTTCAAGTCTTCTCTAAGACAACAAACAAGGAGGAAAACAGTTAGTGATCAAGAAGCAACAATACAAAAAGCTACAATATCTGATGCATTAAGAGGATGCTAACATCAAAGGAGCCAACTGATGAACAATGTCAGCACAAGAACTGTTAAGGCAATGGGTCCTTACCTATGCTGCTGCATATTTTTCTTGATAGAAGATGTAAGGCACTAGGGACTTGGAGAGTATACATACTATGACTCCAAGCAAAACACAAATGCAAGCATGTTAGTTGCAGTAGTTTATGACACAGCAGTTTGCATAACTGAGTATCTTTGAAATCTCCAACCAAAAACATTAGATCAGAAAATAAGTGATGGAAATAATGGCATTTTAGAATCAAAGCAGAGGGTAAGCTAGACTTGTTCCCTGAGTTGATGTATGCTGACTTGTTATCTGCAATTTTGTTCTCTTCTTCCTTCCACTAACAGCTTACGTTGTTTTTTCTATACTTTTTTCTAGCTATCAAAAGAGAACTGCAGTGAGCAATATCTCATCAGACCTAGTAAGCAATCATGGTTTATACTAAAGTTCCTGCATCCCTCAGAGCAGCTATAAAACAAGAAGCAAATGATATCTATTTAAGGCCAGGATAGGTGAAGATTGAAACTTTAACAGGCTATGACTGTTCAATCAAGAGACAACAGAAGTGAGAGAAATGCAGGTAGCCCAAATGTACACCGTTTAACTTCAGGCATCAAGAATTCAGTTATCAATGAAGAGACAGACATGCGAGCTGTTAGATAATTCAAGTGCTCAGCTTCTCCTAAGCAAACTGTTATTTGGGTTGGCAGTTATTGTGAATACAATGTAGTTTTAAAATTGTAACATACTGAACCACTTAAAAGTAAAAGATGAAATGGAAACTCGCTTATTGCTTTCTCAGCCCTACTGGAGTTTACCAAAGATGATGATCAACAGGGAACACTGGCAAGTTTAATAAGAGCAAGACAACAATGGGAACATCGAGGTTACAGTTAAGTTGAGGTTACAGTTAGAACAACATTTCCTCAAATGCAGACAAGAACACATTCAAAGAGATGATTTACCATTTACTTTCACGAGACAGTCAACCAATCCGAACTTCAGTCTTAAAACTTCAGTACTTTTTTTCCTATAGTTGGCAATAAGTTTTTCCTTGCCCATAAAGGAGACCTAATCAGTGATACTTTTCCCTAATAAGATAGTATCTGGCAATAACAATTATATTGATTTCCTGATTCCAGGCATCTTCACAGAACAAAGCCTTGTCCGTGAATGAATAATTCTCACCCTTCTATCAGGGTTTATTATACACTAAGACAATGATTTCACTGGGGGAGGAAACTCTCTGCTGCTAGTCTTTCAAGTATATTTAACTACCATCTAGCTTCTTTTCCTAATAAATACAGAGTGACTGGATAATTAAGCCTCATGCTATGTTTGCCAACTGATTGGGTTTCCAGCACCCACTTCTATTTTGCTCCTCCCACAAAAGCAGGCATAAAAACCAGCCTACACAAATAAATAGCTGAATTGCTGCCCTGTCAGAAACACACTGTCTTTATGACAGCAAAATTCTTAAAAAACAATCTTTTTTTATGGGTACAAAGTGGATGAAACAATGCTTCTAGTGCATGAGAAAAAGTAGACTCCCATCACGTCTCTTTCACCTCCTTTCTAATGCCCATTAAAAAAACCCCAAAACTACTCAAAACCCCAGGATACCTTCACCATCAGCACAATGCAGGATGCTGAGAAGGGAGATACCTAGACTACAATCTAGACAGTTGGACAATAGCCTCCTGGCATATCCCACTATGAGAAATTCTCCACAAAGGTTTATAACCAACATAAACAAATAAATACAGCAGCAACATAGAGTAATATGCAAATGATGTCAGTAATTAACCACTTGTTCTGAAAACACTAATATAATGCCATTTTGTAGATTTATTAATAGCAAATTGAACTGATTATTTTTATTGCTGTACCATAGTTTGGGATTTGTGCATTATGTAGCTAAATAGCATTGATAAAACTACTACAGTGTTATACAGAACTGCAGAATATAATTAGTATTCCAATTTGCATATGCAATTGCTGTTATACTATAATAAAGAATGAAATAATAAACAAGGCTCAGGATACAACCATTTGCCCTCTTTCCAATCATTGTATTTTGTCATAAAATGGTATTGCTCAATTTAGTTTCTAAATATCTTAACAGAGAATAATGAATTTGAGATGTTCTGGAAAGAAGGCTAGGGAATGCTGGGCTGATAACACCATTGTGTTCCCAGGACAAGAATGAACTGTTAAAACCTAAGACATAGAAACAGTTCATTGTGTGATGAGCATAACATTGTGCTTATGCTATATTAGGTTTGTTCACTCTCCTTTAAGTGCATGTGTCTTATTTCCAGCACCTCATAGTTGAGTATTGAGTTTAATTATTCCACAAAGCCATAAAGTAGGGGAAAACACCTAACTGTGCTGCAAAGCAACTCGTTCCTGAGTTCCTGCTTTCTGTTATTTTATTCTAATTAACTTTGCCTGCGGGCAGTGAACACAAGTAAAATACCATGAAACTCTCAAGCTTGTAGAAGCTTGGTAGTTTGCCACAATTTCAGAAAGCTGAACCAGAAAAGCTACTCACAGGGATACCCTATCCAAAACAGCACCACATGAAGTCTGCTGTCTTCAGAATGTTTTGTTGTTTTTTTTTCTTGAAATCACTATATCAATACTCTTCCTTGGATTCCCTTTCTGTCACTTCAGAAATCACTGAAGTACTGTCAAACTCCCTTCCTGCTGTGACCAGAGTGGTTATGTCTTTCCTTTTTTCCCATTTTCTGTTAAAGTTTGGCATAGCATTTTGCAGAAATATGATACTTCTTGAGGTGTATTCACTTTACCAATTGTCATTCTTTAAATGTGTGTATGTTTTATACTTTTCCTTTTCTCTCCTCTAGAAGTATATAGTCTAAATGTGTATAGGAGAAAAGACAACTCACTGGAGAAAGTACATGAATAGCTCAAAGACCTCAAATGCACAGAGAATTTGCTACCTCACATCAACATCACAGTGCTCAAATCTCACAGACTGACCTATATCCAGATCTAAAAAAAGCACTGAACAAGCCTTTCAATATTTTCTTCATGGTATCTAAACATTTTTATTCAGATATTGCTTTTAAACTGGAACTAACACTTGTTGTGGATAAGCACCATCTACTATAAACTTAACTATGAAATGAAAGGACACTCCCATATCCAGAATACATTGTTTGATATTAAAAGCAAAAGCTTATATCACTGCTTAAGAGAGAAACAGAAAGGCATAGAGAAAAGCAAGCTGGGGAGTAACCACAAACAGCTACCTTCAGCTACGTTTCAAATTCCTTAGACTAAAACCCTGCATGATTAATTAATCCAATATTTTCCAACTTAAGTAACTCCACAGAAAGATTAGCTTGTCAGAATCTTTAACCTGTAACTAAAAATTAAAGAGGATTAAAAAAATGGAGCAGTCACAAAGTCACTGTGATATGGTGAGAGATCACCCTCAGCTCTTGTGGTAGCAGCACCTTTTAAACAGGGCTCTCATTAAACCTCCCAAAGCACAGTCATTCCCCAAGCCTTGCATCCAGGACAGATTTGAGAGAATGTTCCCTCCCAAAAGATCAAAGTTGTTTTCAGAACTGAAGTTTTTCAGTAACACATTTAATATGGTGACATTGCCTTTTAAGTTTTTCATGTCTTGAAAGCACTTTACAATATTAAGCCAGCGTCATTATCCCTTTCTTACTGAACAAGGCACAAAAAGATAAGTAACACGGCAAAAGTCTTAACAGTGACAAAGCTGGAGACAGAATTCAGATATCACACCACGCTCCTTATCCTACTTCCAAGGCTACACAGCTTCATGTTTATCCTATTATTTACATGAAAGTACAAAGCCTACTAGCATTAGCGTATCTTTGTGCCAAAGGAAAGTTAAAACATATTAAAAAATATTGTGGCAGCAGTCTGCAAAACCTTCACTGAACAGGTTCTAATACATGCCAGTGGGAATGTTTCAATCTGGTCTATAAAATTAATTCCTTGTTCTTTTTAGATGAACTTATCTGGAACCAGAACTAGCACTAAGATATTTGAAAAGAAGAATTGCAATGTCCTGATTTATACTTCATCTGACATAAAATCTGGGCTGGATATAAACTTCAAATATTGATTAGCTCCTAGTATAGAAGTTTGTAACATCTAAATTCTAACCACTTTAAAAACATTTTGGAATGAAAACAGCTGTATCTTCCAAGGGAAGTGAAATAGCAATTGTTTTGCCTAGCACTTTCCTTCTACATCAAGACAGATTAACCCCTAGAGTAATTTCACTCACTAAAAAGGTTTTGGCTGATTATGTTTCACCTAAGCTCTACTACAATCATATTAGGGTTTCTTGACTTGTTAATTAAAAATACAGGTCCATCAAGCTAGTCAGAAAATAAAAAACCTTCTCAAAAATGGTAGTGTCTATAGTTGCTAATTTTTGCATGCCTCAAGCCAGTTTAGTACACAGGAGAGCAAACTATTAAAGATCATTTTATTCTTTATGCAAAAGCAATGAACAATGAGTAATAAAAGGTATCAATTATTTATATTGCTTCCTAGCAGCTTTGAATTCCAAAAGAAAAAAATATAAGAAGTTATACAACTTTTGAGTAAAGATAAAGAATTGTTCTGCAAAATGCAGATTCCTCTCAGAAGAAAATTTGGATAAATTTATTACTATTAATTTGGAACCAAGAAAAACATTCCCAGCTTGGTTTTTTTCACAGTTTCTTAATAATATGGATTTTTGCCAAAATACAAGTTGCAAAATTGAAAACTAAGACCAGAGAAGCTACCAGATAGCTCATGCTTGGTGTTAACAAACAAAATACTATTGTATTGCAAGATCTGATGCTTCTGGGACAAAAGGATGGATTAAAGATAGGGACCAGGTACTCTCCCTAAAAAGGATGTCAAACTATAGCTGTCACACAGAACACTGCCCTAGATATGCCCCTTTCATGAAGGAAGATGTTTCATATAACGCAAGCCAACTGAAATGAAGCAGAAATGTTGAATACGACAACAAAGTAAGGACAAAGAAAAGCAAAGGCATACAGATTGAAAACACTGCACTGGAAAGTGAAGAGAATTTTTGTGAATACAGTGATAGAGAATCACTCAGAATCATATAATGGTTAGAGTTAGAAGGACCTTTAGAGGTCATCTAGTCCAAGCCTCTCAACTCTGATTCCAAACCCGGGCAGATGGAGCTCGTTTAGCCCTGTAAGGCCTTCCATCTAAGAGAAGGACTCTCTAATCAAATCTGCGTCCTAAGGACTTCGCTGCCAGCATCCAAGCTTGCTAGGCCCTGGCAGATGAACCTTAGGACTAAAGGGTGGGTCCAGCTCTGCGCATGCTGTGTCTCACCTAAAAAAAATTTCCTTGCGCAGGCTGGAGGGTGCTATCTGCTAGCCTCTTTTTATCAGAGCGCTTGGAAAAGGCGCTGAGGAGGAGCGTGGGTGGAGCCCTCCCTGGATCTTCGTTCACAAAGCCTAGCCATACATACATACAGTCCAATCCTCTGCTGCAGCAGGGACACCTATAACTAGAGGAGGTTGCTCAAAGCCCTGTCCAACCTGACCTTGGATGACCCTGACTCTCTTACAGATCTCAAGATAACAGCTGGTGGCAGGTAAAACTGACAGACCAAGCTGTGTCCAGCTGAAAACACTGATATCACAGTTATTGTAGAACACATTTTAGAAACAGTCTTAGTATTAAAAGAAGTCAAAGAAAAAGAACAATGGTTATCCTGTATTGTATTCCTGCAGGAGCCACCCCCACAGTAATAACACTGCATGGTTTGCAAGAGCTGTAAAGAAAAGGCATTTGCTTTCTAGACCTTAAAAAGGTATCCACTCTATCCATTAGGCATTTGATGAATTTGCCCATTTTTGCTCTTAACAGAAGGAACTCCTGAAAAGTCTGACCTCTGGTTTTTTCCTTCCCCAAAGTCATTAAATTATTACATTAGAGTGGTTTAGAATATTGATATAACCATGCATTTTTTTCTGAATAATAAAAAATGAAGAAAAGAAAGGGCTAGCTTTGCTTTATGGTATTTTCTTAATGAATTCAAGAGGGGAAAAAAGGATATCAAGAGTTTATGAACTGTTTAAACATAAAGCTGAAGAATTACAGATAAAGTTCCAAACCATTAATCCATTATATACTGTGAATTGGACAACCCCAGTGAGATATCATTTCCAGAAATGAATCAAGCAAAAGTCATCAGCAAATAGTTAACACCCTGAACCCCTCAAATACTCTTTGATTCAATTCAAGCTGCAAACCTCTATGTTTAGAACCTAATTTACACTGAAATCTGGAATTTAATCATCTCTTCTCATACATTTGAAAAAAGATGACTTTACTGCACATAGTCTAAATTAACTTTGAAATTTTGCCACACATAGTAATATAATATCTAGTCAGATATGCTGATCTTACCTTGAAAGAAATTAATTGCTTGGTTCCTTCTCCTAATATTATCCTGATGCTGATAAAATTTCCCTAGACAGCGCTATGAGATGCTCCAGACATAGCACAAATGGGGTGAATGTATATAAAACCTCAAAAAGATCATCAGTGATGTGGAAAGGAACAGTTTTTAGATAAGAGAAAAGAAGAGATGGAAGGGAAATTTTTTTTGTTTGAGCCAAAGTTCACCGATTTAAAAACAAATCAGCCAAAGGCCATTGAAATCTTTAATTTTCCTTTTTGATGATGTTTTTACTTTTAAGTCAATAAAACTTCTAACTGTGCCATTATTTATATCACACTTCTTGCAAGAACACTAACAGAGCTATGTGTTTCCAAAAGTGCTCTGAAGAATCCTCTGGAAGGGGAAATTCCAGATGTTCAAGCAGTAAATAAAGGGGAAAGTTTATGATTTTCTTTTCCTCAAGGAACAAGTTCTGCAATCAGTAACAAGGAAGAAAAAAAAACCATAATCAATATGAAGAGAGTCCTTCTATGCTTCAAATTGCATGAAGGCAGATGTGTTTTCTGATAAGAGTCCTCTAGCTCAGGAAGAAAAATGTCAAGTATTAGCATGATCTAGTGGGTTTATTCTTGTTCACCCTTTGAAGAGAACAGCAAGTTCTTTGATCCTTCTAAGTCAAAGTCCATTCACAGGATCACAGTGTAGTTAGGCCCTCTTAATAAAGTAAACCAGTGTGATACTAGAAGTTGTTATTATTAGTTACTATACTAAGCATTTAAACTGGTTTATTATCACCATGCCAGGCTCTACCAATCCACAGGAGTTCACACCAATGATCTTTCCACAGAACAGGATCTAAGAGCAGCCATTTTAGGAAGAAGACTAGGAAATCATCCAAAAGCAAACTCTATAAATGGATATTTGTAAAATAAATTGTTGTAGCAGGACAGGAATTGTTAATTTAGTTATTTGGGACTCTGAAGTGAGAAATTCTCTATGCAGTAGAATGACATGAATAGGTAAAGCAGCTTCTATCTTTTGGGGGAAACTAGCATAACCACATTGTGGTAGCTTTACAAAGTATACTGGTCTTTGAAAATTGAAAAAAAAAAAATTAAGATGCTCCCTGGAGCAGCTAGAGTATTCTAAAAATCTACTAAGAAAGGACAGAAATTCCAATGCAATACAAGTTTAGAGACAAATCTCCCTTTGCATTTGCCAATTTGTATGTCCCGCAGACCATTTCAGACTATCCTTCAGAACATCTAGAGCAAGGTAAGACTACTTCAAACACACTCATCTGTCTTCTCATCATATCTCTACTGATGTACTCCTCCCTGACACAGTTCAGGCTTGGTTATCTGGCAACACTGAAAGGTTTGTTCATCTACAGCTCATCTGCCTGAATTTACCTAAACCTTATCTTTGATCAACTTATTTCCTATCCTGCTGTTGCTCCTCTGATACATAGCAGAAGCCAGACAGAATACTTCACAGTCCTGAGGCCTTTGTTCCAGAAGCTTATAGGAAGCACAGAGTACTATTTCATTTACCAGGTGATCACAGAGAGCAGTGAAGCTGTCACTGAACAGCTTACATGTATGCCAAGGCACCACACTCACGTGACACAATACCTAGATGAGAACAGGATGGGATTGTCCCTTTCCCACCCGAGATGAACAATATTTCCTGCTTTATTAGTGTATCACTACTGTTATAGAAGTGCAACTCCAGCTGTGAAAATTACAGTAGGAATAATGGTCACCTCTCTGCAGAAAGGGCCTCAGTGCTCCTTGTAACCTGTGTAACTCTCAAAACATAAGGACACTAACAAAGCACATTAAACCCGCTGAGCTGGAATATCTTTTATGAAGGCAAGTCCAGTTGTCTGTTTTGCAGGCAGTAAGCCATGCCATCCTGCACGCACACAGCACAGTCACAGAAGAAAGTTGTCCCCACAGCACTCAGAAGATATTGCAGCCCTTCTTCAACTTGGGACATTGGCAGTTTCATCACAAAAGTCTAAGAAAAACTGGAAAGCAGCTCTGTATGCAATCTCACATGTCCCTCTATGTACCCTTTTTTTATCTTATGTTTACATCCAGCTGAAGAACCCTTCAGCGCTAATACAGCCATCAAACCCCTTTCCCTGACACATGAATTCACAGGTTTTCCAAGGTGCATCCACTGAATCATGTCAGAATTTAGTCATTGAATGCCAGTTGCATCACTTTTTGTTAATGCCTTTACCCCTTTAGCCCAAGGCTGGTATTTCTTTTGATCAATATAAATCTTTCCTGTCATCTTATTTTTGCTGTCACTCTGTGAAGCATTATTTTCCTGAACCAAGATCTTCATTTATCCCTGGTATTGCAGTCCAGTCCCTCCTGACAGTTACCCTGTGAATATATCATTATCAATCTCCCTGATCCTCCCAAGTTCATACATAAATTCACCTCGGAGGTACTGACTTCCATAAAGCTGTGAGTCCCACTCCATTAAATGCTACCTGCTGCAACAGAGACTTGACTTGAAAGTAGCACTATAAAGACAGGTTGTTCTATTCTGTGGTGAAGAGAGCCATTCAGTAACAATTGGTTGGGAATACAAGGGGTTCAAGTTATGGATAATGGAAGCTCCAGCTCATTTTTCACATCTCTTCAAAATAGTATTTAATTTCTTAGCGCAGTAACACCTCCCACTTGATACTGGAATACATCTTTGTAGTTAAACAGAAATACCAATGAAATAGTTCAAGAAAAAAGTTTTAGTTTTATATACTTAGCACACAGTAAATATGAGACAAGTATTTGTATGCACTATGGTTAGACCTTTAAAACCTCTGCATGTACACAAACATGAAGCTGAATCCTTTCCATTAAAAGCAGCTGAAAATTCAAGTTTTTCTCTCTGCACTGCTGCCCAATATCAAAATCCAACATTTATCACATCATCTAAACAGAACTCCAGTCCAGAGCTGGAAGAAGGAAAATAGACATAGCTTTCAGAAATGCTGTCATCACTGGGAGAGATTCATAGCTGTAATAAACTGTAGTAATGCTGTAAGAGTATTATCACTCATCACTCTTCATAGCTCAACACATTTTTCACTAATTCAGAAAACACTCAGAAGTTGGTGGTTTTCTGTGGTTTTCCTTTTCCATCATTCTCATGTATATTCCAGAAGACGATAAAAAATAGCTCTTATTAACCATATAGTTATCCAGCCACAGGAAATAGACAATGAAAATATTTAAACACTAGCACTAATTAAAACTTTTTCCTCATCTTACTCACTTGTTAATACTATTTTAACATTTTATTCCACATACTTAAACAAGCCCATATACAAAACCAAATAAATATACAGATTTATGTATTTACACCAGCGTAAGACAAATTCAAATATTTCTTTCCTTTCAACCTACCCAAAAGTTGACAAATTCTGTAACCATGAACAATGTCCTACTCTTTACTATACCACGCTATGATAATAGCAAAACAAAATAACCTTTATGTAGAATCATAGAATCATTTTGGTTGGAAGATCATCAAGTCTAACTGTTAGCACTGCCAGGTCACCATTAGTCATTTCCCTCAGCACCACATCTACACATCTCTTAAATATCTCTACAGATTGTGACTCCACCAGCTCCCTGGGCAGCCTGTTCCAGGGCATGACAAGCTTTCTTGTCTTTTCTGGTGAAGAAATTTTTCCTAATGTCCAACCTAAACTTCCCCTGGCACAACTTGAGGCTGTCTCCTTTTGCCCTAACACATTACTTTGGAGAAGAGACGACACCCGCCTCACGACAGCCCCTTTTGATCTTTATATGCTGAGATAATACTATTTACTTATGTTAACTAAATGCTTGATCAGTATTTCCTAACAAAAAAAATTATATCCAGTAGCAATATATAGTTTATTAATTGTAGGAAATCTCCACAAGCCAAGTTCAGATATAATTAACACCTTTTGGCTAAAACAGCAGGTAAGTAGATAGTTTGATTATTAAGAACATCTGTCAGGATGTGTTCTTGTTTCCAGCACCCATTTCTGTTGTGTGATTTTATATCTTCTCTTTAAAACAATTTATATTATCCTATAATCAGTGATGGATATGCAGGCATTGGGGGTTTTTTGTGTGTGTGTTAACAGTAAATGATGAAAATCGACTTCTGATGCCATCTTGTTCTCATTCTTCTGAAAAAAACCCAACAAAAAAACCCAACAAAAACTAACACACCTCCTCAGTCAGAGAGCAGAAGAGCAGACAATCCTGTCCTCCCACAAAGACCATTAATATTTATCTTGACAGGACTGAAAAAGTATGTCATAATTATAGACATTGGCCAATTTGGAGCTCATTATCTCAACAAGTTTTTGCTTCTGCTACTGCATTTTTTCCATGACTAAGTAACTTAGCAAAGCATTATTCCTTTATTATAACTCAGTGTTTTATATCTTCTCAGATGAAGCATGCATCACAAAAATAATCTTCACTTACTGTAAAATAACAATATAGAAATGCATTGTCTGGGATACTTCATCGCCTAAATGGATTTTAAAAGGCAGATTTTGTTTCTCCTTAGTCAAAAAAATTCATCATAACTGAACTAAAATACATTTTCAGAACATCATTTGTTGCCTTACTGATGCCATGCTAATAGGCAAAAATCTTGAATCTTAGATCTTTGAACCATTTGTCTTCCGAGGCTTTAATTGATAGAAAAAATAAATTTTATTTGAAGAGAGAAATCTAAACCAAAAAGAGCTTTTATTCTCTTCAACATTATATATTAGCAATAAACTGCAGTAATTGAGCAGAATTACTATGAAGCCTCCCAGTAATAACCTGCCACAGTGAGAAAATAGTAAATAATAGACTGCCCATCAAGCCAGGTGAGCCTTCACTTTCTCTGCAGTGAAATGTACAAAGCAGCAGATGTAGATCAAGAGTCACTTTCTGGAGCATGAATGGATGAAAACAAATTTATAATCCCTAATACATAATAATCCGAGGTTTGTATACTCCTATCTGCAAAGGGAAGTGTTTCACCTTTACTGTAGTAAACAGTAGACGTCAGCTTTAGCATATTTGTTCTAGCATCTCTTGTGGCAACATAAAATTCTGGTAAATAATAAATATTAAATGTTTTTTTAAATTTACAATCTTTGAAGACTGTCATTTAAGAGTTACACTGTTTATTACTTAAGGGGCAGAATCAGTGAACATCTTCAGTGTGTTTAACACCTATAATAAGCAAGGATGCCAGCAGAAAACAATCATTGGTTTAAATAGGATGTATTTTAACTTGTCTTGTAACCAAGACAGTGGTAGTGTTAATAATTCAATGTTAGTTGAAAACCACTCTCTTATGACTGATTTATACAAACTGAGGTAGGCATATGTTATGCAACAAGTGGATGTGAGGTCACAAGAAACCACTTTACAGTCTTCCCAGAAGTACAATGTCAAAAAGGTCACCTGTGGTAAAGGATCTTTCGGATTAGTCTCTCAAATCAATGCATGAATTAAAGGCAATTTACATATAAATGGGCTAATACTCTGGCTTTGAAATTAGATGAATTTTTAAAAGATTTAAGAAACAGCAGAAAAGGTCAGTTGGGCATTAAGTATACATAATGCAATTTTTTAAAACTGCTTGTCTTGGAACTACATGTTTCTGGTTTATTAATATTTGGTATTCACAGTCTGTTCTGGTCAGAAAGGTACTGCCAGCTATTTGAAAGCAAATGCAGAAAAAACAATCCATGGTAGGGCTATCAGTTTTGAGCTAGGTATGGTCTAAGACCCTGAAAGTGAAATTTTCTTAGTATTAAAATCATTTGAAAGCATTTTTGTTTTCATACGATAAAACCAAAAAGCTTTAATCAATGTCAGTTAAGATTATTATATACTGGAAAAAACAATAGAATCTTAGGGAGACTTTCCATATGACTCTATTCTCTCCCTCATACAAATCAAGGTCCCAGTACAGCTTTATTTCTCCCTCTTTAAATCCTTATGACAAGAATTTCTTATTCCTCCCCATACAGCAGAACCTCCCTTGCATTTTATGCTGCCTAACAGCCCCAATGCCTGCCATGGATGAAGGCATGATCTAAGAGCTAACTCTAGGTTTTGTTCAACATGGACATTCTTTCCTTAGGTATTTGTTTATATTATTCTCTCTTTCCATTAAAGAAGTCATTACTAACTCCTACATCCTGCTGCTTTTTCACCACAGTACACCTTTAAGATGACAACCATCTACATAATTAGAAAATGACAGCGATATAGGATCCAGTTTTTCATTTAAACAAAAATGTAAAAGATTATTACCTCCCTTTTGGATATGACATGTCTGCGTAATTAATATGTTCAACTTCCTGTTCATGGATGGCACAGAACTCAAATATATTTATACAGTCAAACAATGGATACTGAAATGAAGTATCTTCTTCAAGGCTAAAGTTACACAGATAGTGCTTGCTCAAACCATCTAAGTAAAATCCAGCATCATATCAATACAAACTAACAAGGTGCTGAAGCCATTTTACTAACAGCACTTCTGCATTCTCTGTATCCGTGCCATTGACTAGATGTACTTGCAGCCTCAGGATGAATTGTATTCAGTGGATTCGTTCTTAACAACCAGGCTTGGGATAACCAGAGGGAAGGATTATTATCAAGATTAAATAATAAAATTAAAAGAAAATATCTAATCAACCTTGAGCATAGTTTCCTTATAAAGCCTGTTTATCGTATTGTGCAGTGCAAAACTGAATTTTATGGAGCAGTTATTAAATTTTTGCCTTCCCTTACAGGAAGGCAAATCAACAGATGCTTGCAATGAGCCCTGCAGCAAGACACAACCCAAACCAAGAACATTTTTTTTGAGCTGATTTCAGAAAATAAACAATGAAGTTATAGGGATACAAACAGAATTCCCAGGCACATAAAAGGAGAAATAAAGTACAGCACAGAAGATGCCCACAGTTTGTTAGTTGTATTGTTAGTGCACTTAAGATGCACTTAGACGCAATTAAGAGGATTACTTAGTTAAGCATTCAAGTAAGCAGTGAGTGTCAGATAATTTACATTCTACATAAAATATATACTTCATCAGTATCAGATCAGTTTTAGCTTATACTACAGAACACAACCTTCTCAAGATTTCAAGCAGCTCAGGTTTGGTAAAAACACAGAAAAAATAAATATTTATATTAAATGATATCCAAGAGACTCAAAAGAGAAAAGCATTTCACAGTAATATGGTAAATACTTCTGATATTACAGAAAGTATTAAGTATAAAGGAACACCATACATCTATTTCCTATGAATGCATTACTGTAGGAGAGATTCCTTATCGTAAGAGCTAACTGGGCCCTCAAATATAAAAGACAATTACAGGTATTTCAAAATATGCAAAATAGCTCAAAATGTGTTTAGCAACAGTTCTAACAAAGAATTTGAAGATTTGTTGTTGTTACTCTTTTCCTGTAGTAAGTTAATTCCTATAGAACCAAAAATAGCACAAACCAATTGCTGCTAAGATGAGAGAAAAATTCACACAGGTTTACCTTGACAAATCACCACTCTGTGTCGATACTTTAAAGCAGAGAGATGAGCTCATACAGCAATTCAGATGACAAAAAAATCCTAGATTGCTTTTGGTATGTAACTAACTTTATATAGTGCAGATTATGCCCATCAATAGGTCATTTCTTTAGCTGCCAATTATACGGAAGCATTCTACCAGGAAAAAAGACACTGAAAATGGACTCCTATAGTACCGTGGGTTCAAACGCAACAAATACTACTTATTTATTCAGTCTTGGATGGTTTCATGTATGAACATGTTGTAAGTCAGAGGAACATTATGTATTGCATACATATATATGAGAACCAGAACACATGTAGAATAGTGCTCACATTTCCAACCACTGCTTTATGAGAAATATGCCAAAAATAAAGATACAAAGATATCACTCCATCACACAGCTACTGGATGATCTGGGATAATAAACAGAAAAACCTTAGAGAAATGAGGCCTTTTTGGAAAAAAAATAAACTAAACATCTTGCCAAGTTCCACAAGAATTTTGTAGAAGAACAATGGTATGGTTTATAAGGCTATAGAAGCTTGTGTCAAATATAACAACAAAGGGCATGAACTTAAGCTAAGCAAAGGTCATTTTCCAAGAGAATGTTGGAGGAAATGCTTTACAAAGAATAGTTACGATGGAAAATAAACCACTATGACAATCTTTGCAACAAGTGATATAAACTTTAAAAGGTGACAAGCATTTGAAAGACAGTTATTGTGCAAATAGAGACAGAGGGAGAGAGATGTCTAGCCTTTTCAAAAACAGGCTTTGCCTCCATCCGTCTTTAAATCACCAGCACTATATCCCTACCTACTGCCTCAAAAGTCCACTAAAAAGAAAATTGACACCAAACTGAACTGAAGGATCCAACAAGATGATCCTGACAGTTGAAAAGGGTCTTAGAGATTCCATCTCCAAATGTTATTGCCTGAACTTGCCCATTTCAGAAAAGGAATAAATCTTTTCCTGTACTTCAGAGCCTTCATTTCTCTTTTTTCTCTTTTAACGATTCTTCACTTTTACCAAGTTTTGATTCCATAATTTGGGTGTTTAAAAAACAAGCAATCTTAAATGACTACTCATCACAAATACACTAAGTTATACACTAAAAACTTACATTTTTTTTAAATCTTGTGTCATCTGGACATTAGCCTGAATCCCATATCTTTAAAAGTCAGGGAAAAAATATTTTTACCCATTCTATGAAATATCAAGAACAACTGAATAATACTTTAAGTTCTGACCAACTGCAGAACAGGCAAGGGAAGCTGTCATAATGCAGGCAAGTCTCTCAGGAAGTCCATGCTACATTTGGAATTGTATCATCAGTAGGGCTCAAAAGGAGCTTGACATCCTGTTACACATTGAAGGGTACATATACACAGTTTCTAAAGTTAAAAATATCTTTTACCATAAGAAGTCTCACTGAAACAAATACAATCAAGTCAAGATGGCTCCAGATGCTCAGTTCTTCAGTGAAGAAATCAATAAAATAGTTTAAATTACAGGATTCCATTAAAAATTAACTCCACTGTATCCTACCATATGCAATAAAGGAAACAGACTACTAACCACAGCCACCTGCTTGCCTAAGAGGAAAACTACTTCTGGAATTAACATCTGTCATTGTCTGTGCTAACAGACTCTGCTATGAGATTGGCCTTTGGTTGCCATCATTCAATAATGTTGCTAATAAGAACAATCTTTACCATACTTGAAGAATTTTAGGAAGCATAAAGAAATTGAAGGGTTCTTAAGATCTTAAATGATTTGTGATGACTTTCACCATAAAGATGACAATATTTTAGTTTACCAGATGCCAGATCATGCAATGGATCATTAACAAGAGAGTTTTCTGAATACTTCCCAAATAAATACCAGCTGGTTTGTTCTCAGCAAGTAGACAATCACAAGCATCTCTTATCTGATTCACTAAACTGATGTCAAATCCATCATATATTAAAATCTCTAATGCTCATTTATAACTTTTGTCTCAAGAGCAGTACACTGTGTACATTATTCTGCAAAGACCCAAAATGGTTCCATTTTCAAACTTCAAAACAAATACAGAAAAAGAAATTACACTCCACAACTATTTCAGATGTACCCTAAAGGTGACCTGGTTATAAGATAAGGAATAGCACATTTCTTATCTGTCAAGAGTACTTTGAAGATCAAGACTGTTGAAGAGAATTATTTTCATGGACTAATAAATTTAGGCCACTGCATTTGAACAGTCTTATCCATACATTTGAAATAGAGACTAAAACTAATATACTTGGCTATCAAAATTTGTTGTCTATTTCAGGCAAGACAACATTGATGCTCCCTGACAATCTGCTGCTGCTTATTTTACAGAGAAGCACCTGACCCTTTCACATCTCCAATGTAAGTATAGAACTAAACAGTTACTAGTGTTGCCTTGTTGCAGCTCCTGCAAACATGCACAAGTAGTACTTGTATCACTTTCCAGTCCCTTTAGATGGGAAGGGGAAAGGGAGAGGAGGGTCAAATAAAAACCCCCACACTATTCTCAGCATTTAACTATCTTTTTACCCCCTGTGGGGAGGAAGCTGGCTCTAACAGACACAGTCTCTAGTGTCTGCATCTTTCTCACTGCAATTCTAAAGCTGGGATCAGGGAAGACATCTGTTTGTTCCTCTTTGTCACTAAAATGAGTATGTCTCCTGCTGTTTGGTCAGCTTTGAGTATCTCTCTGCTGGACAAGATCCCATTTCACTCGAGTAAAGCACAGCTTATGGGGTGAAAAACAGAAGAAAAGATTTATGGAAAGGGAAAAGGGTACAACCTTACATTTTGTTTCCCTTCTGCAAGTAACCTGTTAAAAACAAAAAAATTCTTGGTGACAGCTAAGGAAGTAGAAATTCCTTAAGACAAAAAATGAAAAAGCAACTTCTCCCCCTCAACAGGAGTAATAATTCCTTCGAATAAGAGTTGAAAATTAACATCCACAGTTTTGTACAAGGAAAAGGGGATGAATACCAACACATGTGATAGCAACTGTTTATCAGATTGAATAATTGAGAACTCATTTACTAGGTATGTGTCTGCCAATACATCAATTGTTTGAGTTGCTCATTCCACAGCTTAAGTACTGCACAAGTAGCAATTTCAAAACTATTTCTTACATAATGCTTAACAATTAATCAAAATAAATCCACTGTTTTTCAAAGGAACCATTTTGCCTTTCACATTACATATTTAATAATGAGTTTATTCTTAAACTGACTGATGATAAATCTTTATCATCTTAAAAATAAAAATGGAAGAAGTTCCACATGCAACTCTCCTGCAGCAGGTTCATTTTATACCACTCAGTCAAAGGGCAAACAAGAATCTCTGGGTATTATCTAGTTCATATTTTCACCTTATGGCAGGATAAACCCAGGTCATTTCTGTATTAGCCATTTTACTCACCCAAGATGATCAAAGAACCTAAGAGCTGCAAATTAGCCTGACAGAAGTTTTGTCCTAACCTATTAATATTTATAATGGGAAGACTGAGTTTGATTTATTTGCATACTTAACTAGCCTTGCTGTATTTCTTATCTAACCTGAAACTTGGATTAAATTTCAGTGTGTTCTGTTTTAGCTGTTATGCTTAGGCCTGGGGAAGGGAAAGGACAAGTATTTTCCCCCTTTGTAGTGGTCGTTCATGTTTTTGACAACAGGGGAAATTTTGTTTGGGTTGTGGACTTCCTAGGGTTTTGTTTGTTTGGGGTTTGTTTGTTTGTTTTTGGTTTTTTTGCTAAACTACCTTCACTCTAAGGAATTTGGAGCCTAAAAGTTACTCAAGAAATGACAAATCAAGTGAGATCCCTCTTTAACTAGAAAAGTTCTATATTATCCAAGAAATTTACAGAGTAGGAACATAGCATACTCCCCCCTCCCCCCCCCCTTACAATAGCTGAGACCACAGATGATTGAGGATATATACCCAAGGCTTTGCTACTTCAATGCATTGTACTTCCAGCCACATACAACTACCTCATGCTTTCTTGGATCACTTCCATTGTGCTCCACTGCAATTTACCAAAACAAATCGACAACCCTATCAGAGGGGCACCACAACAAGACCAATGAAATCCAAATGTAAGAACCTTCTTTGCGTCCCAAATAAGAAATATCATGGTGGTTCCCTCTCAGAAGAGAAAGTACTTCTATATTAAGACTTTTCTTTTAGCTTTAAAACCAGCAAGGTTCATCCTCCCTGCAAAACTAGCAGTTGAGAATTGAAAGGTCTTGCTTTCACTACATAATTTGTTAAGGGAATTACTATGAAGTTACCAGCTCACTAGCATGACCACCTGGGGTCATGTTATTGCCACATGCATTTGAATGGAAAAGACTGAAGACTTCAATGTCTGGAGACACTGGCTTGACTACATTTGAATTATAGAGTTCTCAAAGGCACACCAGCTGCACTAGTCAGCTCCACATTAAATAACATCACCTCGTGAAGAATTTGAAGATGCAAAAGGCTACAGGCAGGAAAGCAGAAGAGAGCAGGAGAAGGTCTGGATGTGAGTGTCCCTCATATAATATTTCAGCAGAAAGTCAGTCTCTCTTGAGAGGTTAGGGGGTACAGCTAAGTATTTTGGTTTACCAATGCAAAGTCTCTGAGCTTCATAAAAATCTGCTGTTGTGATTGGATTAAAACATTTTTGCAGGAGATACAGAGGAAATAAGCTCAAGCACAGATTGTGAAATAACCTTTACCCCAGCTCTCTCTCCTGAGAGTTGGACTCTCCAGCTATTCAAACAGTGAACTTTATAAACAGCCTGTGTTCTGGGTACCTAAAATTGTTTTGCATTGCTGGATCTAATGTAATCCTCCTTTCTCAACATATCCTGATGCACAAGATTGTGCTCCCAGTTCAAAGACAAGATATGAAGATTTAGAGACTCACAGAGGTTCATGTTGCATGATTTACCTGGTTTGGGGTGGGCTTTTTCCCCCAAGGTGTTTCCAAACACTGTTTAAATAGGCACTGAAATGGATATGTGTTGTGTGGATTTTATTACTCATTTCTTTGTTCATTGCTGTCAGGACCATGTGTAGAAATCCCTGTATTAGATCTCATATCTCAGTGCAAGAGCAGTACATTTATATGAGAAACACACACTTACATTAGAAGGCTGCAGGAGACCTCTTCTGTCTATTATTCAATCTTTACCTGGAAGAAGAAAACCCAGTTTAGAGGTCTTGAATAGAGAGGGTTAAAAAATTATTCAGTTGAGAATTTCATCCATAAGTGCTAACTGTCTTGGAAGAGGTGTATTCTCCATGGGAATATTACCAAACTCCTCAGAACAGAAAAGCTCAGCTTGGAGGGACTCAGTTTCTATCTGACTGCTGTTGTTTAATTTTTTTTTTTTTGCATGTAGTTACAAAGTGTACTTGACTTTACACTAACTGTTTTTGCCACAAAACCATCAAAACCAAACCTTTCAATAATCATTACCATTTAGAGCATCAATTACCAGTTACCTGTTAAAGTACCAGTTGCCAAAATGTCTATTTACTAAATAGAATCAGAATTGGAAAGAATTACCATCAATTACTTGTATTTTAGGCTGACTACTAAAGACAATTTTTGCCATAAAACCAAAACCCTGACAAACCTAATGTTTCTTTGGTGAGAAGCTTCAACATTTTATCTTTCATTCAGGTTTTCTTCTAAGCCTCAGCCCAAAGACGTTGAGTTCTAAGTTTTAATTAGATCTCCTCTTTAGAACAAGTCACATCTCTATCCTTACAGATAGCACTAGAGCTAATCAATCTTCTGAAAGACTTACATGAAATGACATTAACTTACCACTACTATACAGTAAATCAATGCTATACAGTAAACCAATGTATTTTCTGAAGAGAGCAGAAAAGCAAAGGTATTTCTCATTTTGTACACTGTTAGGAGCTCCTTGTTAGGACCTATTATAGCTACACAAGCATTTTAGTCCAAGCATAGGAAAAAAAATCCCTACCATATAGCTAAGTGCAGAGGATTAGAGTGATTTTGTAGTGTGCAATGAAGGAACAACATGTCCCTATGCATTTCACTCTCAATTACACTAGTATATTATAGGAGAATGGAGATTAAACATTCCTGTCATGCACAAGATGTATGCAGCTGCCTCATTATGTGGTGAAGGTCATGAGTAAGGCTAAGCCTATGACTGCATCCTAGCTAAGTAATTCAGCAGTCCCTTCTCCAAATGTGATCTGATAATGAGTTACTAGGAAATATGAGCCTAGGGTAAGAATTATGCCAGTGTTTAAGAGACAAGTATATGCAACAATCCACTTGAATGTTACTGAAAATTAGTGACATGAAGATTTCTTTAAGCATAAGTACAAAGCCATCATCAAAAGAATTAACCTCATGTGGCATTTTAGCCGTCTACAGAGTGTTCAACAACACCACAAAGTGCTCTAAGCAATACTTGGTTGCTTCCATTAAATCCCTGTAATCAGGTGCACATATTTTCAGTCATTTCCTCATCAGCAACTTGTCTATTGTTTTGTTGCAATCAATATGATTTACTTATATAAAACCAAAAGGGGTTTGTTGGATGAAAGTAATGTCAGCATCTCTAAAGAGGAAATATCTTGTTCCAGAACCATAATTCTAATGTTTTGGATGGACTGTTGTTGAATCAGAAGCATGAAGATGCCCATACTTTGTTTTGTATTCTTCCAAAGCACCTATCTCAAATGTAAACAAAGAGTTAACAGCAATGTGCACAACATTAATTATTAAAGGTTAGTAATATGGTAAAGAAAGGCTTGAAGAAAGCAAAACCCTGGTTGGAAGGAATAAAGTATCTTAATATGTAGGGACTATTGGAAGGTAAACTTGACTGCTAATGACCACCCTAGCATGTTCATTCCAGTACTAGTACCTGGATTAGAATTGTCAGGTGCCAGAATTGACACCCACAGTTGGGGTTTGGAAACCTAATTGAAAATGTCCTGGAAAGACTGCTTGGGACTGTCTTACTATCAGCTACTGGGAGCACTGCCAGAGCATCATACTCAGCTGACAAGTTTCAGCAGTTCTGAGTACCACATCTAAATGAGGACCTGCACTACCAAAACAACCAAACAAAAAAATATTTTTGAGATTGAGAAGGTAATGAAAGTACCTCTAAGGAAATCTAAGAATAAACTAATGAATAGGAATGAATGTATAAGTGAATTTTAGTAACTAGCAATTCTGGGAAACCAAGTCTAGAGAGAAACAGCAATAACCGATTATTCCACTACCAGTCCTCAAATGCAAGTCAAAACACTGGGACAGACTCCTTGACACAGAGGTTTATTTACAAGCCCATCTTCAATATTACTTCTGACAGCATTAACATTTAAGAGTAATTATTTCCTTTGACTCCTACTTTTACTTTTTCATAATTTAAGCAGTTTACTGCCTTAATGGCTAAGCATCAAGCAAGAATGGATCTTCCTGTCCTAAATATTCCATGAACACAGAATAGTCCATTTGCACTGCCCTGAAAAGTCTCCATGGCCCAACATCAGGGATCAACACGGAGTCACATGAAGCCCTTAGTATTCACCATTGCCAAGAACAAGGGACCAAAACACATAGATTCCTTTTTCTCAACCAGAAGGGGACAAGGGGACAAGTAATAAAGCCATTCAAACATAAGAGGAACATTTTACAGGGTGCCAAGTCTATGGAGAGATTACTGTGCACATTTTTTACTGCTTCAAGTGATAGCAATGCCTACCTCTGTTACAAAACTTACAGCCTTCAGCTGATAGAACATGGAAGTATAAAGCACACTGCCACAAGCATTCAGACCAACTTCACTTGAGCTATGAAACATCTATGATTGCTTTCACTACTGTTCTGGGAATAAGTAATTTACCTTTTTTTCCATTCATAGCTAGCTGATTTAATACTGCTCTTTCAGAAGCCATTATAATTATAGAATCCAAGCTGTTAAAAGAAATCCTCACCACATAAAAGGAAACACCAAAATATTTTGTCTTCCGTATTAATCCCATTACAAACCTTCTACTCTTTTTACCTGCAAAAAAGCATACCCACATTTTTCTAGCTAAGCAATTTGACAGCATAAAGGCAACTTTAGAGAACAACATAGTATCTATATATACGTGTATATAGCATGTGTATAAACACTAGCTTTCAAGCCAGCACTTTGAAGAGACAGACAGAGACAAACAAACAAACAAAAGGTCTAAAAATCTACTAATTAAGAAGCTTTATCACATTTCAGGTATGTTTTAGAAACATATTTCAGTTACTTGACCTTCCTTGACATCATACACATTCATTCCTCAGCATCTCAGACTCATTATTTAAGAACAAAGCACATAGATATATGAAAGATACTTAAAAAATACCTGTCAAAGGTTACAGTCAGCTTTTCAGCTTATTACATTTAAAACCACATCAGTTCTCAGCTTCATGAATTTTTATTCTGTGGCATGGCTCCAAGGCCCACCATTTTGAGTCTTTGGAATAAAGAACACATGATTTAAAACCCAAAAGTGGAGGCCCAGGCTTACAGGGCAGAACCGAGGACAGCCTTTAAAGCAAGGGGCAGAAAGAAACTATTATTTTAATGGATTCATCTTTACAACCTAAAGCAATAAATCAGTAATTATCATTAATTACCATGTCTCTTTGAGGATGAAGAGGACTGAAAGAAAGAAATCCAGAAAAATTAAAGCAGAAAGTACAAATTTTATATATCTATCAGGAAGTTTTTAGATAGATTTAGGATTTGAAACATTGAAGAGAGGAGGAGACATTTATTTTTCCTAAGTTTCTCATCTCAGCAAGTCCATTGGAATAAAAACTGTATCTTCTCTAAGAAGAGCATCATATATATTTATAAGCTGTTATATAAGCACATCCACATAATGGGACTGATCATACTCCATTTGAAAAAAATACAGTAAAAAGAAGGATTTGTTTGTTCAAAGTATTGTAGAATTTAAAAATTAATGTCTATACTTCCATCCTTGGACACAACCATAACATTAAGATTTATATTCCTGCCAGTGATTTATAGTAAGATATTGAATATATCTGGGATGTCTGAATTTCAATGTGGACAGACTTTCATTAATATTGACATTGGTGCATCCTATTTTAAGTCCCAGAAAGAATGAAAACAGCTCCTCAACACTGAGAAACACGTACAGAAGTATGAGACAGAAGCCTAAAGGCTAAAAACTACTGTGAAAGCCTGTCATGCTACCTGCCACAGATTGATTTCTTTAATAAAGTATTTCATAATAAATTCTAGTCTTTTGAACTTGTCACTAATTTAATACTACATCTTGCATCAAAAATCTCAACCAAAGCACTGCCAGTACCTACAACATAACCTTTTCCCCACCCCAGTCAGACATTTCTAAATGCGAGGAGAGTGCAAATATAACTTATCAAGCCCATCTAAGACATTTATTCAGTCCACCATCTATACACACAGCAAATATGTCAGTCAGAAGTTTTAAATTTAACCATGGAGATCTTTCGGTGCTTCATTCCTGAGGAAAGGCTGACAATTCCATCTTGCTCTGAGAAAAATCAAAACCCAAAGACTACTTACAGAGGCACATTTCCTGTGTGCTTCCCTCATTCCGTTAGTCAGAGAGCTCACGTTTTTATGAAGATATGCAGAAGTAGATTCTTCTAATAAAGCACTAGCAAGCTGACAACACTTGAAATTGCTTTTACTATGTGAAGTCAAGTGGGAGTATTTAACATTTTTCTGTAACTGCTAAACCAAAGGCTCATCATAGCCACCTGTGACAGCTAATGGGTTAATAGGAGTTAAGCTAGTCAGGCAGATTTAACCTTTATTCTGTTCAGGTGATGTCCATAAGTCATTAAAAGAGAGAATTAGCTGCAGAGTATCCAAGCAATACAGGGATGAGAGCTGCTTCATAGCTCTAAAAAAAAAAAGTTCACTTCTAAGTTCTTCATGCCTATGTGTTATACCTTCAAAAACCTTAACTGCATTATTTATATGGCTTTATTCCCCTCATAATTGGGGGGATGAGAGTGGGGAACCAAACACACAAAACAACATCAAAGCAGAAAACCTAGCATTATGCAATCTAAATTCATGAACTAAACAATACAGAGAGATGAACTGCAGGTCTCCTAGAATCAGTAGCAAAGCTTCTGTTAACTTCAAAGCATCCCAGATTTGTCCAAAAGGAATGCAATAAAAGAATGACATCTGAGGTTCAAGGTTAGGTAGAAAACATAAACAAAGGGAAAAGTTCTTTTTCCAGCAGCTTTCCTTCAGAACCCTTGTTACAACCTACACCTGTGGCAGTGACCTGCTAGTAGTCATACACAGGATTTGCCTCATCCTAGGAGCAGCTTCACCCAACTCAACTGGTCAATACCAGTTCTTCATAGGTGAACATGCAGCCTAGTTACCATTTTCTTCTTATGTTTCTGGATTTTCAATATTTGAGAACAAGTATCAGTAAAGGTTATCAAAGGTCTGCTTCATTAATAGAAGCAGACAAATTTTTCAAAGGATAAATCATCCTTTTTTAATAAATATTCACAGCTACAGAAATGATCAAGTTACTGACAAGCTGAACACACCACAGGTATCTTCCAGGTACCTTATCCACTACATATATGTTTTTAAACATCATACATGCATAATTATGTTACAAACCATAATGGCACTACAGAGGCAGTTAAGTACAAATCACAAAATCATGGTTCAAAACTGCATTGATACAAATATTGCTCCAGTAGAGTTCACAGTAACCTGTATGCAAAGAAGTATTTCAGAACAGAGCAGACATTAACATCTGCACTAAAAGTCCATAACATACATTAAGCATTTATGAGCTAAATAACAGGTCCAAGCTTTGTGTTTGGATTAACAATAAAGCAAACTCCATGCAACATACATGTTACAAAAAAAAGGCCAATATAAAATTCACTTTTTGTCTTTTTGCCAGATGATAAAAATGATTCCCCACATGGAAATTAGATTCTTCAAAGCTACCATACTGAATCATTTAATTTGTCTAAGTACTCCAAATGGAGTTGCTCACTGCAATGAGCATCTGAATTTTAGATTAGGCAAATTAAGGGCAAGGTAGTTCTTCATACACGCAGTTAAGACTACTTAATAGCAGGGTGCTGCACAGCTTATAAACAGACAGCAACCCAGTGCAAATTCATCTAGCCATCAGAAGGATGGATGCATCTTTTACAAATATTGTTTTTATTTAAATATTTAAACTGCATCTTTTTACATCCCTCCTGTAAGTAACAGAGTCTCATAGCTAATACATGGAACTAATCTGGTGTAGGATAACCACAATGTCCACTTTGACTCTGCCATTTAAACTTCCACTGCCTTGCCATCATTCTAACTTTTAAAGGTCTGTTTAAAAATTTGTTTTGTTGATTATTCAGGGCAGGCATTCCAACTGTAAAGTCTGAAGTTGAAAACAGAGTGTTCAGAGAGAACTTAAGTGCTCTTAAACTCCCTTAGTCTTATTAGATCTTAATGGTCTTAAACTATTTATTGCATATTTATTAACTCTAAGCAGCTCTGGCATGGCTGAAATGATCCTACTGTACCTTGTATTACATTTAAAATAATTATAATAGAAAAGCAGAAGTCTAGGGAAAAGGCTTCTGAATTATATCATAAAGCACTTATTGATAGTCTGAGTTCTCGTTACCTTTTGTTGCCAACAATTAAAAGTAAAATAGCCCATTAATGCAACTAATCATAGATCATGGAGGAACTCATCTGTGACCCAGAGACATAATAATACTACAGAAAAAGCAGTGCCATCTTCAGTGCTTCATCTAATTAAGAGTGAATGCAGAGATCAGTTCCATGAAAACTGAGTACTCCATCTCCTCCTGGAGAAAAAGAGATCACCTATTAGATTTAAGTGGCCAGAAATACTTTCTCAGCAAAAGGAAACAAACTGAAAACATCAGACAGATGAAAGGGTAGGGGACAGAAATTTCTAATACCAGTTGAGTAGAATATATTTAAAATCCATTTGACATCATCTTTCCCCAACCTCACCCCAGCTATCAATTGCACTGTTTCATGTGGTTTTAATATATATTGGTCATTCTCATGTTGTCATAAGCATAATCATAGTAATTTTAAGCAAAGAACTCAGAGCTGAGCTAATGACCTACAGCCTGGCAAGTCTGCCAGGTTATTACAGAAGTTCAACTCTACAGTCCTGCAAAGTAGACAAGAATGGCTCTAATCCATGAAAAGGATGAGAAACAGCTGAACAGAGATAAAACACCTGCACACCCACTTTGTCCCAGGCACAGTTACTGGAAAACACACAGTGGATAAGCTAGGGAGCATAAATTTTAGTACCTACTCTTTCAGAAGTAGCCCAGTTGTTTAAATGACTGTTTCTTGTCTTACTGCACTATTTAAGAACTGCATAGGCTTAGTTAGCAAGTCACCAGATTTCCCTGACAACTAAACACAGAACAGTTTACTGGCAACACCAGTTCCAGGTGGGCAAAGATTTAAGAATCTGCAATGCTCCTGAAAAGCCCAAACCCTCTAATACAGAGTTTCAAGTCTACTACTAGTAAGCTTCAGTCAGGGGAAACTGAAATTATATTTGCTAGCACTGTAAGACAAGCTGCCACTTTGTCAAATGATTTCTTACTAAATCTGACTGCAAGCATAAAGTATTAACATAATTTATTAGAACAATTAGAATGCATCCTTGTTGTCTTCTAATCAGATTATTCCTTGTACTGGTAATTACATCAGACAAGAGAAGAATAGCAGCTTCAGATTTCTAAAATCATCTGTAGAGTATGTGAGAATGATCAATAATGCTAATCTACTGGAACACAAATTCCTAGAAAAAGATATTTTATCATGAGTGATCCTTTAAATAATCAGCATTATTTCTCAAAGTGCATGTTACTGTCACTCAAAAAAGCACAAACACAACGGAATAGACACTGAAGTTAATCACAAATAACACTGAATGTTAGCTGTACTTTTGAGGGCTTCTAGATTCAGGGCACATTACCATCTTCTCCCATTGACCATGATCCTAGAAGTGAGAGATGTCATTACGTTATCGTTTACAAAGGGAAGAAAGAACTCCTGCAGAACACTTCCTCTCCCCCATATTTACAACACCAGAGATGTTGCAAAACACCTGATTACTTCTAATATCTAAAAAAGAGAGTTAACAGTGTATCTTTTAAAGTATTTTCTCAGTTGGAGAGCCATCAACTGTAGCAGAAAACTGTTCACCCACATAGAATTGTCTCTACCACTCCCAAATTCACATGAACTTTGTTAGCACTCTGCATTCACTATGTCAAAGTTGCCCTGAAAACTAAGAATCATTTAATATTGTACAGCTAGGGAAACACAAAACAAAAACACCAGCAGGCAGTAAAACGGGGCAGGACACAAAAACAAAGAATGAAAACCAACATAAGAAGAAACACGAGTAAGAAGTCCAATAGCAGAGCACAAAAAAAGATACCATCAGATTTCTCCACATTAATAGAAGAAGCCCTACAGATGAAGGACGTCTCAGAGCAAAAAGGTACGGTAGGGTCAGCTTTTATTATATCCCTGGTCCTTCATTTTCCTACCAACACGAAACATGCATGCCAATTGTAATGTCAGTATTGGTTTGCCAATATAACAACATACTTGGTATTGGTAGGTATGGCTAGGCTTCGCGAACGAAGATCCAGGGAGGGCTCCATCTATGCTCCTCCTCAGCGCCTTTTCCAAGCACGCTGATAAAAAGAGGATAGCAGATAGCACCCTCGAGCCTGCGCAAGGGATTTTTTTAGGTGAGACACAGCATGCGCAGAGCTGGACCCACCCTTTAGTCCTAAGGTTCATCTGCCAGGGCCTAGCAAGCTTGGACGCTGGCAGCGAGGTCCTTAGGACATAAACAACATACACTGCAAAGCAGATTCAGCACACCATTGTCAGGGTGGGACTGAGAAACAAGTGGCATGTGAAAAATTGCATCTGTTACACTC
The DNA here is from genome assembly GCA_013396975.1 of Bucco capensis. Taxonomy (NCBI): domain Eukaryota; kingdom Metazoa; phylum Chordata; class Aves; order Piciformes; family Bucconidae; genus Bucco; species Bucco capensis. The sequence goes on from VWZO01007210.1 coordinate 1,170,807, forward strand.
CATCCTTCAAGCTATCCTATTCACTCAAAGAGATTCAGATTAGGAGACTACTCCAAATCAGTTTTCCACTACAACTATCCTACTTTTTCCCAGAATTCTGAAAACCCTTGGAGACATTTTTATTGCTTACAGTCCCAATTTTACATTTCAACCACTTGACTATTAGCTTCAGGCGAGAAGAAGTAAAAGGCAAAATGGTTTCTAGCTCCTCTACCTCGAAGTCATCTCTGGACATGACTTAAATCTAAAGCCTTTTAAAGGCCTTGAGCCCAGTAAATAACAAATCAGTTAATGTGAAATCACTCAAGAAGAACCTAGGGTCTAATGAGGACTCAACAAGCTAATAAAAACCACTGGATCCATGCAACTTGTATGCCCAGAGTTGAAGATGCTTGCTCCCCTCCAGGGGCACAGGGAATATAGGACCTCATTACTAATCATAAATGAAAAAAAGATCTCGTCTATCCTGAAGTCTCAAAAGTTATCTTCATGGCAGAGTAACTAAGAAAAACTCAGACCAGAAAGTGGTCCCTAAAACAGTGTGTTACCTTAAAAGTAAGATTATATTTATACTATCAAAAATAAGTGTCCTCAGTAGCTCTCATCATCAATTCAGCAAAGATCTAGAGAAAAATATGCAGTAGTTTTTTTTCAGTGATCACTCTGGAACAACTGCAGTGTTAAATTCAAGTAGAAAATTCAGCTCTTCACATTCTTTACTTTCAAGGATACCTCAGAGAAACAAAGACCTGGCTTATCTATTGATAAGCCAACTTCCCTAAGTGGACTGCAAATAATTTTCTGAAAGCTTTGTAAAAGTCTGAGTATTTTTCAATGTAGTAAAAAGACAACAATCTTGAATTTCTTTTCCATCAGACATTTCCACATCAGTGAAATAGTGTGGCAGCAGGCAAATAGGAGATGATACAGCACAGGTGATTGCACAAATCTCTAGTAAAGAAAATATTGAGAATACATTTTTCTAAGATTCATCCTAGGTCTAATGTGTTTCTAACTTCTTGGGACTTTTGAGTTTGTTTGGAGTGATTTTATGGTGATTTAAGAGGGCTAGGAGGACAAGGCTGGAAAGAAAAGGAGTTATATGCCTTTCAGAATACAACAGAAAAAAAAAAATCACAGCTAATTCATCTTATGCATTTAACAGAAACATGAAATTAAAGAAATAAGCTGCAAAGAGTTACTTACTGTTTAGAAGACAGACATAAACCTAATCCTAAGAGAATCTTTCCAGCCTATTAAAAAGAATGAGTTCACATTTTATGAAACCAATGGATCTGTATCTGAAGCAAACAGTTTCTAGAATTTCTGAAGGATTTACATCTGCAAAAGAGAGTTCACTCAACTGTAGAAAAGATCCAAGTCTCACACCAGTCAGCTGACAGTAGAGAACAAAACCATAAATACATGAATGAACTGAAGGTACAGAATTACATAAATGACATCACAAAGGAAGGAAAAAAATATGTGAAGCCAAACAAAAACTAACTTAGTAGTCCACACACAAAACCAGCATTGCTGTCAGAGCCAAGTAGCACCATAATTGTTTTGTGGCCACCTGTTGTTCTTATCTCTACCATCTAAGTTCAGCAATTTCCAGTCTGAATACAAACTGCAGTAAGAAAAAATTCACTTGAAAAAACCTTACTTTTAAAAAATTACCCAAGGAATTTGGAGATTCTTGCCACAACAACTATTTCCCACTGGTTTTGTGCAAAGCTTCCCATTGAAAACTCACCTATGGGAGTACAGAGGTGTAATTTGGAGACAAAAACCATAAAAGAAATTTATTGCACTTATTTTCACTGAAGATTGGCTTTTAAGTATTGTAAATTTTGAAAGTCAGTATATTCCTCTAAACCTGCTTGTTAACAAAGCACAGATATGGATATGCTACTATTTGGTCTGTTCATACATTATTTATAAATAGCTTTAAAACTCTTAAGAGTATAAGCTGCAACCCATAATCTCAATGAAGCAGCTGTCATCAACAGGCAGCAGGAAGCCTGAGAAAACAGGCAGCAGCATCAAATCTTTTAAAACTGTCTTCTACCACTGTCCACAATTATCTTAAATATAAATGATAGTCTCCCCAGTGACTGCTCCAAGGCATACTTTTTTCTTGTTTTCCCCCCTTTTTTTTAAACTCATTGTAATTCCTTTATTAAACGTCAAAAAAAAATCTATATACAGGTTGGTTTTTTTTCAAAAAAGAAAGTGGAAAAAACCATCAAAATCTTCATGTTTTTCTTTAAGGGAAGTCCCTGGAAAAGTTTGTTTCCTGAACTTCTTTTTCATAAGATATAGTTCAGATTATACTATAGATAACTCTGAGGTTTGAAATTGACAAGAAATAAATGAATTGCTAAAAAAAAACAAACCGCAAAACAAACCACCTTTATTTTGTTCAGCTTACACTTCAAATAAAATTCCTTTCCAGAGCTTACTCAGCAAGTATCTAGTCACTAGATTGAGATTCGTGTTACCCAAGTTCTACATTTGGCTCTGTCACAGACTTCAAGACTAGTTATTCACACCTCACTTGATCTTCCTGTGGCTCTAGTGACAGCCAGTTCAGTGATGTCTGTGGTGAATTCAGATGCCAAGAGCAGGCAAGAAAGAAAAAAGGTAAACCAGGGATATCCCCAGTTTACTAGTACCTGTGAATATTCCAGGAGCTCACAAACAACAGTATTCCAGTGCATAGAAGACATCACTATTTTTCAGAAAGGTTTATACACACAAAATACAAATAAAAGGTTGGTATGCACACTTGAGAACTTACAGGGCTTTGGACTAAAGCCTAAAATAACCTCCTCCCTCCACAAATACCAATGCAAAAACGAAGAATCTAAGAAAAGTGTATCTGTATTATTATTTACAATATCAAAGACAAGCAAAAACCCATACAAACATTCATGTAATTTTTCAGCTACTGAAGTGGCAGCTACTTGAACTACATCAGCACTACCTATTTCTGGCATTTATTTTAGGAACACATTCAGAAATGTCCAGTAGTAAGATACCATTGAATTGGCACTTCAAGCATCTGGAGAAGTTAATACCTAGTTGCACGTTTGCCATATGAAAACATGCAGTCAAAGAGAAGAGCAAGTCCATTTACCTTGCTGCACAAGATAAGCTCAAGAACTAATTTTCCTTGTACTAAATAGCTTACACAGACAAATTTGCCACAACAAAACTAAAGAGACTTTCAAAATCTATCTTAAGGGTCAAGGCAACAGGTCTGATTTTGACAGTCTTTATAGATATAAATTATGTACATGGACAGGCACTGAAAACAGGTTTTACCTTTCAGTATCCTTCAAAAATAGATTTCCCCCCCCCTCAATACAGAAGTGCCACAGTTTCCCACAAGTAACCACATCCATCTACCTCTGCATCGACCAGAGGTTCCTGGATTGTTTCTCAATTCATGGAAGGGATTGCAACTCCTCACACCCTTTCCCTCCATATTAGCTGAAGTCATCAGTCATCCTCATAAGAGGCAGCAGCAGTTATGAGTTACCAGTTATAGCAAGCTACACTATCTTCATCTGGTTATTTCTGCACCACATATCCCCCAGCATTCCTGCTCCAAGTAGTGGGGAGTAGATACATGTCACTAGTCAAATGTTTCTTATATTACAGAGATCAATGCAGGACAAACTACCAAAATATTTGGAAAATCTCTGTTGCCTGTGAGCAAGAGAATGAAAACAAGAACACAAAGCTTGTTCCTAAGGCAAACATCCTGTAAAGGACTAAGTCCCCTTACCAAGAACACAGTGTATAAAAGGGGTCATTTTAAGACAAATCAGGTTGCTGGCAAAGCCATAGTGAGAAACATTAAACATGGTTCATACTAATTAAAACACAGAAGAAAAATTTGTAATTTACTCAAGACTCCTACCTAGTTTTAGATAAAAATGACATCCTGTAGGTAGCAAGTCAGTATGACCTGGTATTATGCATTTTCAAACTATTTAATGAATCTGCTGCTGTTTGTAGTATTAAAGATAATTTACAATTAGTGTTTGAAAGCATGATATTTAGCAAAAAAAAAAAAACTTAAAGCCTGGCAATAACTCCAAACTCCTTGCACATTCATCATAACTGTCATCCCAAAAATTAATAAAAGCAGAGATCATATAATAAGCCAAGATGAGACAGAAGAAGATGCCCATCCTGGGGGACAGGAGGCAAAGAGAACTGAATTAAAACTAGTTCAACTTCATATTTTCCATAGAAATTGCTAATGAAGTTCTGCAGCCTAAAGTAACAGGATTCTACACAAGATACTACAAATAGTTCAGATTTCTGAGGGCGGGAGGATGTTGTTTGGTTTTGTTTGTTTGAATATAGAAACTTGACTATTATCATAAATAGCNACGGGTAGGATGTGCTCATTAGCCTTCTGGCAGTCATCCTAGGAGGAGGAACAACTCTGATTCCAAACCCAGGCAGATGGAGCTCGTTTAGCCCTGTAAGGCCTTCCATCTAAGAGGTTAAACCTCCATCCTAAGGACTTTGCTGCCAGCGTCCAAGCTTGCTAGGCCCTGGCAGATGAACCTTAGGACTAAAGGGTGGGTCCAGCTCTGGGCATGCTGTGTCTCACCTAAAAAATATCCATTGTGCAGGCTCGAGGGTGCTATCCGCTATCCTCTTTTATCAGCGCACTTGGAAAAGGCGCTGAGGAGGAGCATGGATGGAGCCCTCCCTGGATCTTCGTTCACGAAGCCTAGCCACGACGATGACGATAGCAGGTTAAAGTGTCTGTAAAGTAATGCTAGACACTTCTAATTCTTGCTAGTCTGGCTCTCCATTAATCTTCACCTGTATCTTATGCATCAGCAACTGTTAAGAAACAAGTTTCCCAGAAGTCTGATAATCACATCTTGTAAGTGTTTTTATGTCATGCAAGCTTAAGCCAATGTCTCATTAGCTCTTCTTAGAAAGAAAAATAATCTGAGAATATTTAGTGGTGTGGTTGGAACAAAGAATACTTGTTTTGTCTTAGTTATTTTGTTGAACTCTACTAGGTAATTAGCATTTCACACCAAAATCTGCAAAAATGAAGATCAGATACTTAGAAGGAACAATACATGCCATCCTCATGTGAGACAAATCTTACCTGAATCTCAGAGATTTCATGCATTAATTCAAAGCAAGAACTTTGGAAGCCCACATGCACCAGTTCCCCTAGCTCACTGTGACACCTAGACCATTATACGGTATACATCTCCATTAAATACACAAATATCTAAGCTGCATATCTGAATTTCTACACTCTAAAGAGCAGTGTGCTCAAACCATTTGAAAAAAGTAAACACCTGCTAATTCTCTGAAGATAAAACATTTGCCACGCATTCCTAAAAGAAGCACAAAACCTTCAACAAAGGAAAGCTAGCTTTCAAAATTTCTCATTGGTAAGAAGGAAATAGGCTGTTATTAAGATAAGACAAAAAGGTTTTACCCATTTGACATGGAAGTATCCACTCCCTTAAAACAATGACAGATGTTCAGTGAAATGTTATGCCATCTATGCCATTTACTGTAGTCTGCTGTCAAGATCTTCAGCAAACCTCATTACCTCTCCTGGCAGTTCTGCTACTGTACTGAAAGCTTCTCTGAACAGCACATAACATCTTGTTCTGCAGTATGGCTGGGGCTATAGTGTAAGGCCAACACTGCAGCTTTCACTTGCTGTTTCCTTGCTTTTATTAACATCCCAGTCCAAATGTTCCAAAGATAATTATTACATGGTTTTCAAGCAGATGTTTAAGCACAAATAGGATCTGCACAAAATTATGCTATGGTTCTGTGGCTGGTATGCTTAAGTCAGCCTGATAGTCACAGTTGAAGAGTTCTTGGAGATCTCACAGTCCTCTTCCTTTTTCTTGAAACACAACAGCAAAAGGTCTTAGTACTCCTCCAGCTCTTGACGTCCAGAACCTTGGAGCAAATGCAAAATTATCCTAAGATATTTTCAGAACTTCCCATAAATTCCAGTACCTTTTCACTTAATCTGCAAGTTACATTAGCCATGTAATTTATTACAGGAATAGTACACAGAAGCTTGGCAGAGCCAAGTTGAGTAAGAATGAAATAGCAAGTTTTTTACACAAGCTGGAAAATTTTCAAAAATCTTCCCAAACATCATCTTCCACCCTTCCAGAAACCACAGTATATGGAAGAAGAAAAATTTAAATACCTTCTCAAAATTATCAAGTTAGAACAATGCTAAAGTACTTCTAAATATTTATTAACCTTTATGCTCAATGTTTTCTGTCAGCTACCCTCTTTTATTTTAGATGTTTTTCTTTATTTCTGAAAGCCATGATACAAGTATTACCAGGCTTGGAAGTCTAGTTTAAGAAAGAGCATAGATAATTGATTTAAATCTCAGTTTTGGCCAGAATTCAACGTTAATGTTCAGACAAGTCTATAATCTGTATAAACATAAGGCGAGACCTAAACTGGTCCAACTACATCAGTCATGGGATAAATAAGGTACAACTACTGATCAGACTTCTGAGCACAGAGACAATCGTGCTTTCACAAACAGCACATTCCACAGGTAAAGGATAAAATAAACTGGAGCAGCAACAGGACAGATCTGTTGAATTTATTGGCTAAAGGTGCTATTACAGGAAGCTTCCCTTTATACAGATCTACCAACAGAATGGTAACAATTAAAGAGTTCAAGTTGAAATATATTTATTAGTGATGCAGTATTAACTCAATCCTATCAATAAAAGCCATAGCATTGATACACACTTCTCACTGATATAAATCAGTGTTACAGGTTAGTAAATCCTAATTTACTATAACAATTAAATTAATAATTTACTAGAATAATTACACCAGCACGAGAACTTTCAGTGGTGCAGTTGTATTCAGAAGAATCAAAAGAAAAATAAAAGGCATTTTCCTAATATAAATATGCTGTCATAAGAACAGCAGAAGAATAGAAGTAAAAATGTGCATTTCAGTATAGCAGAAGCAATGCCTCCATTTAACAAGATGCTTCAAGTTTCAAGAGAGTACTTTTTCTGTAACATAAACACTACCACTTCTTGTTTCCATTATGTCAGGTGGCATTTGTCTTTCTGAAAGAAATCTGTGTTGTCAATATCTATTTTATTTTCAGTAAATTTTTATTGCACTTGCCATTATGTGTACATTCTGTTATTTCCCTGGTATACTTGGCACTTTTTATGGTTTTCTAAAGTGATATTTATTTAAATTCACACACAAAAAAAAAAGCCACCTCACCTAGGCAGTCTTTTCACCAAAACAAAAAAAAACAAACAAAAAATCAGCACTTTTATTCAAGGATAAATGAATAATCTGCAAAATGAATTACGTCTACATTGGTCTTACTATTCCATTTCTTTGAAAAAGGACTCATAGGTTTGTTAGTTTTACTTTAAAGGATAATGAAAGTTCTTAGCCCAGGGCCTGGTGATGGAAATCAGCCAAAAGCTCAACCTGGAATCACACACCTTCACCCAAAGCACTGAAATCCATTTACCGAACAGAATTTAAACATATCTGCAGCCATAGGCAGCATCTACAAGTCTTTTTCATCCATTATAAAAAAAACCCAAACCTCTAAGTCAGCAATCCTAAGTGATACATAAAATCAGTGCATTAAAATTCAAAGGTGCACCTCTCTCAGGCCTGTAGAATACCACTGATCTCTGAGCTTTGGATAGCTTTTCTCCTGCACACATTCCACATGGTTTCAGATAGCAGAAACAGTTTGAGTTTCTTCAAATATTGGTCTGCTTTTCAAATCCCTATGGTGACCTCATTTAGGCTGATGATGAACATTTAGAATTGAATAACAGTTCTGAAACCATCCCATCTGTGTCTCATGTTTCTTCTTCAGTCTAGGGGACTCTTGCTTTGGGAGGAAAAGCAGCAGTGGCCTAGATCCATCTTTCATACTATTTGAAACATCAAAAATGAGGGTTTCACAGAAACACCAGCCTAAAAAGCTTCTAATAACTTCTGCTCTTCCTATTGCAGAACAAGAAAATCAGCATAAAGAAGTTGTATAGACTAACATATTTTTCAATTCCGAAGTTATGTCGTGTCACAAAAGCCTGAATAGAACCATGCCAGAAGCACTTGTTAGTATAAAACTTCAAGTTTATTACTAATATTTGTATGTCTTTAGTTCTCTTCAAGCAACACTTAGCCATTCTTTTTTCAACCACTACCACCACTCCCTAAATAATAAAACTCATCAAATCCTTACTCATGGTCTCAAGTGAAGCCTATTTAAAAATAAATATATATTGAAGTCAATCTTCACATAATATAAAAAAACCAAACTAGTCTAAGTAACACTGATGCCTTCTTGTAGTTTCACAACACTGGAAGTCTATCACTCCTACCAGTGACATTCCTGTTTCCCATGTTAATAGTATGCCAAAGAGAACAGAATCTTTCAGAGAGATTCTGATGAATGCATTCTGAAGGGGCACTACAGAAATCAAGAATAATTCATTTCTACAGTTTTGAAGAATGAGTGATTAGATTTCAGGATATTATTTGTATTTATATGGTAAAGTCTGTCAAAGCTAGATACTTACTGTGTATAAACCAGATGCCTGTAAGAGCTCTATTTACTTCAGTTCTCTGATCCTGCCCTTCAGGTGTTGAAGTACAGGAACCTTAAAACAAACATCCCACATATTTTGTTTCTGTTTAAAAAAAGTAGTAATATTAATCTTTCCTCTCCCCCATTTTTGTAATTCTAAACACAACAAGCCAAGTAGAAAGAACCACAAAGTGAAAAAGAACTATTCCTCTTAGGAACTGCTTTAATGAAATAGAAAAAGGCATAAACATCTCTGGATGGCTTGCATGGAACATGGGAAGTCACACAAAGAAAAAAAGTGAGGAACTTGAAAGCTTTGTCAGGTATTATTCTGTGTCCTGTCAGAAAATGTCTGCTACATGAAAGCTAAAGTTATTGCCCTAAGGGAAACCTGTGTTTTCTTTGCCTTTTTTTTGCTTTCCATCAGGTTTTCCTGCTAGAGTGACTTTTTCCAGCAAGGCAAGGTGTCAACAGGCTTCAATGTATGGAGAATGAGCCGACAACAACCAAAATTTATTTAGGCTGTCAGATGGACTGTCCACATAGGTTCTGCTGATTAATTCTAACCAATCTGTCCACATACTGTAAACTTCTACTTAGAGGCTAATAAACCCTTTTCCAATTAAAAACATTATTCCATTTTAACTACTACAATACTCTTGAGGCACTCACTTCAGATCAATCACAGAAATCACACTCTTACAGAAAATCAAGACTGCTTACACTTTAGACAACAGGCCACTCAGAATATTCCAAACTGATTTCAGTATCACAGCAGGAAGGTGGCAGCAGGCATGAACAACAGGTACACTCCCAAGGATACATACCAGAGAACATGGGAAGAGGTACAACTACAGCAAAAGTTCATACCAGCAGTTGAGGTAAGAAGCTAAAGGAAACCTATGACAGGGGAGTTTAATTGGAAGTGATTTTCATTACATCGTGTTGCATTCTTTATCAGAGTGTCTTTGATACTGACAGCTAGAAGAACAGACCACAAAATTAAGTAAGGGAAAACAAAGAGGACGTTTCCTCTGACATCACTGGGTAGATATGTGCTGCACCTCTGAACCGCTTATAGTCAGTGCGTGTTTACTTTAGCAGAAAATAAATCAGATGTGTATTTGTTTTAAATTATTTGCAAGCACCTGCTGTGCAACAGTGCTACCTCTCCTAGATAACAGTGGAAATTAATTTTAGCAGATTCCTCATGTTGGCCAATGAAATGAGAATTAATTCATAGCAATGGCTTGTGGTTTTGCAAGTGTCTTTTTCGTTTCTCTGTTAGCCAATTCTGCAAATGCTATAAGAAAATACCTTGCAGCCTGTTAGTACCTGCAATCTATTAGTATCACATCTGCTAATATTCTTATTTTAGTGAAAGCAGGCAAAATGAATAACTCAATTAGCAAAGTAGGTTACATTCAATCACTGCTGCTATTTGTGTCCAACTGAAACTTACAGAAATAGATTTATCTCTGCAAATTAACAGGTGTTCTTTTCCTACATATTGCTATTGACAATAAGCAACTCTCCAAATTCCATCTGAAGAAGCAAGGACAAAAGGCAATAACACAAGTCGTAGCATGAAAAATTCTGATCATAATGAAACTGTGAAGAATTTTAAGTACTGCAACAGGGAGCCCAGAAGAGCTATAGAATTTCCCATCCTTAGAGAGTTAAACTGGAAAAGGACCTTAGCAACTGGCTTTAGTTTTAGCTTCAAGCAGACAATTAGTGTAGAGACTTCCGCTATCCTATGGCTCCACAAAATAACAGTGAGTTCTGCTCAACAACTAAAGACTCTGGAAAGCAACTGTATCATAACTGTGGCAGTAATAATTAGACTAAAATGGTTGCTGTAGTACGAGTTCAACAAAGAAATCTGGACTGTGAAGATAACTGTGACAAAAGTAAAGTAGTAACATGAAAGATCTACTCAGAAAAGACTATCTAGAAAGACAATCTTCCACAAATGCAAGGAGAAAAGTCGAAAAACTCCAGAAAGCCCAAAATGCTTAGGATGCAGAAGAGCAAGAACTAACAAAGATGTATAAAGCAAACTGGAAAGTAATGTAAAGAACTGAAGAGTTTAAGTTTGACACAAGGAGGAAAAGAAAATCAGCAAAGCAACAAAGAGTAATGACATTCAGTGAATAATACACCATGAAAACAGTGAGTGAGGTAGCTGCAGACACGTAAGGGTAACAGAAAGGAGGTTAAAGCTTTTGTCACAGTGCAAGATTAGGAAGGTCTTAAGTGGTTTGGCATAGTCACAAAAGACACAGAAGAGTTACTATCAGTCTACCTTTTCCTGAAGATCACTGGTAGGTACAACTGAACTAACTGTATTTGAAAGAAAAATAAGTCGGTCAATGAAAAGAAGATGCTTGAAACTATTTGACTATAATGATCAAAGTATGACAGAAACAAGAGAATGACAGCTTTGAAAAGAAAAAAATAATCTATATTTGATCTAGCTCGGGCTTCCTTGTGTCAGCACTTTAAATAACACAGCAAAGGTGCTGACAATAGTCCTGTTAACATCACTGTGAAAGCTACTTAAACTAAATGAGGTTTTAAAGACTGCTTATGTTTAACTGATGGCCTGAACTGCAAGCCTAAAAACAAGATTCTACTCAACATATTCCAATTTTTAGTGTTTGGTCTATGAAGAAACAAACCAAACTAAATGTAATGGCAAAGTCATTCTTCATGTGAGGGAATGAAAGACCCACCAGTGATTCTCAGTCTTGCAAGTTTCTAATTGAAAATTATTTTCAGAATATTCCCCATTTACTATCAATACAAGTAAGCTGCAGCTATTAAGACTTCAAGTACATTAGCTTCTTGATAAACAACACTTAAGTTCTTTTAGTATGTTCTGGTGAAATCTATAGTACTACAATAGTTATAAAACCAGGTAGCTGCTGAAAATACAATTCAAGACAAAATTGTGTTTTGAAAATTATCTGTGTTTACAGAACACTTAGCATAAGAATTATTTATTCTTGTAAACAGAGAGAAAATAGTAGTAGTAAATAGAATACCAAGCAGACTAAAAATACTGAGTGGTATTAACAGTTCTGTGCAATTAGCTCTTGCAGCCTCCTCGACAGAACACGTTTCTTTTCCAGTTACCTTTACTTGTACTCACTGTAGTGGAAATTATGGCTCCCCCTACTTCTGCTAAATTCCAGACATAGTCCAGAGGGCCTGAGAACAGTCTCACAAGTCTAGATCTCAGCTCAAAGCATGAGAAACAACTTGTACAAGAAATGAAATGTATAGCATCCTCAGCATAACATTTCTGTACATGCATCAAGAGTCAGAGTACCTACCCCTGTGAATAAAGCCCTGCAACATCACCCATTTCCACACCTTGTACCATGACTTCTCCCACAGGGTACATTCATAATACTTCCTCTGCACCACAGTCAGCAATGTTGGACTGTAGTCACAATAAAAGCCTTTTCTGAAGCGCACAAACTTTACTGCTCCTTAAGGAAAGAAGAGTGCCATGGACTTTGTTAAACAGATACTTGCAAATTCCACAATTCGCTAGGAGGAAACTGGCACTTTAAGTGGTATTAAGTAGCAACATATCAATTTTGCTTTTCCTTAGGAAACAAAAAGCGCAGAGAAGCATTATTTAGCAGTATCGTGTAAATCTAAACCTCTTGTGTAAGAAAACCATATCTGATTGCACTACATAGTTCATATAATATGTCAAGTATGTTTTCTATTATACCTGAAGGTATACTTGAGTTGCTTTTTTTATAGAGAGAAAAATTTATGAAATGTTGCTTAATGTTACCTGTTGGTATTCTCTTGTAAAGGGCTGAGAAATTTACACTGTTTCTGAACACTAACACCTTCATTCTCTAACGGAAGGTGAAACAAAGCTTACCCAAAGGTCTCAAAGTATAGTGCATAATTTCACTCAATTCTGTAAGGTCATTATTTTCCCTTCTAGGACACTTCAGTATGTTTTTCTTTCTTTTGAACATTTAATCTGATATTTTACGCTTTCTGTTGATATAATAAAGAATCCAAGTACTAGAAACACTGGCATTTCCACTCAGTGTAATTAATCAAAATTCAGATGGGGGGCATATAAAAATTAAATCAGTGTTACAAGATGCAGTAAAGCTACTGTTCCTAAAAACCCTGAAGAACAATAATTGAGTAAAACTGGTACAACAACCAAATGGAGATACTTTCTCTAACCTAAAAGACAAACGTGTTAATTTAAGAAAAAATGCTAAATCAGACCTTGTAGTATCTCAATAAAATGCAGACTGCTAAATATTCTAAAACCTCACTGGCTTTCAACACCAATGAAAGGAAGTCAGAGTAACAGCCAAACCCCACTGACAGGTACACTTTCACTGTTTTTCCTCTTTGAAGAAATTCCTAAGCAGTAGATGTTTATTATCTCAGAGTTAAGTCTGCAAGTTAAAACCCCTTGCTGCAGTCACATGAATAGTAAACTAAAGACACCAATATATTTTCTCTTAACCATAAGCAGATTACAATTGACAATGCAAGAGATTAAAGGCCGCTGTAACGCTTCTCAGCATCACTCTGTCCTTACAATGCTGTCAGGAGGCCACATCCAGAGCCCTGTGTCCAGTACAGGGTTGCCCCATTCAAGACAGACAAGGAACTACTGGATGGAGTCCAAAGGATGCCATGACGATGATGAGAGAAGTGTCTCTCTGACAAGGAAAAGCTGGAAGCCCTGCGGCTGTTCAGCCTGGACAAGAGCAGACTGAAATGAGATCTTATCTATGCTTGTCAATACCTAAAGAGTCAGTGTCAAGAGGATGGGGCCAGACTCTTTTTGGTAGTGCCCAGTGACAGGATAAGTGGCAATGGGCACAAACTGGAACACAGGAAGTTCCACCTAAACATAAGGAAAAAAATTATTCATTTGAGGGTGACGGAGCACTGGACCAGGCTACCCAGAGACGTGGTGGAGTTGTCTTCTCTGGAGACTTTCAAAACCTGCCTGGACATGATTGTGTGCAACCTGATGTAGGTGACTCTGCTTTAGCAGAGGGGCTGATCCCCACAAGTCTCTTCCAACCCCAACCCTGCTGTGATTCTGTAAATATGACTGGTCAAGCACATGTTTAATTTGCACACCTCTTCCAAATACCCATCATCTGTGTTCTGCAGACATCAGAAAATATATACATCAAAGCTGTTGACTTTTACAGAATGTTAACTAGGGTCCACTATTTTTATATTCTCTTTAGAGACGAAACCCAGTGCTTTAGGTCTATAAACAAGTTCACTTAGTCATTTTCTTACAAGTTATTCATGTAGAAACTATAATGTTCTGTTCTCTCTGGAAGCATATAATACATTACATGGATAATAGCATTTGAAAAGATTAAGCGTGAAATACAGGAAACACTGACAAAATTCAAAGTGTACCTGAATCATCACTGGAGAAATTCCCTTTCTTAAAAAGTAGGTAAGGAAAGCATAGTGGGAAGAGTGGAAACCACCACACTCTAGCACTTACAAGGTACTACTTTAAAAAAATTATCATTCCATAAAATACTTTCATATAGTAGAAAACAATTACATTCAGAAACTCAAATAGTAATGCTTAAACACGGAATAAATGGAAGAACATCTCTATTAGCTGAGAGAACTGAATATGAAGCAATGCTAATAAGCATCAAATCAGGTGTTTAAGTCTGAATTATACAAAGAGACCTCAGACACAAACAGTATGCCATGAAGCCTGAAACACATACTGCAGTAGAATTAGCCTTGTATACACTCAATAGAGCATAAATCTCCACTCAAAGTCTCCTCAAACATGCAAAACAAAAATACAGCACTGAGAGAAGACCGCCCAGCTGATGAGACACAGTGCAATATTTGTAGCTTCTGCATCAGCCTGTCATCTCCTGAAGCTAAAGAGTCTTTCCTAAAAATGGGGATATTTGAGAACAAGAATACATGTCTTTAGAGGTTGAAAGACTACCCAAGCTGCTTGGGAATTTAATCACTGGAGGTTTCTGAGAACAGGTTCAATAATAGAGACAATGGCCATGAATTCTATCTTGGTCATTAAACGTAGCAGTAGATCAACATCTTTAGAAATTTAACTAAATAAATCCATGGTTGACTTGACCTACTGTTGGCAGTAATCATGATTTAAGCAGATGTTTGGACCAGATGATGTATTTCTTCCAAGCAATGGGCTGCCCAGCCAAGCTGTGGAATCTCACAGTCCTGGAAACTTTAACATCCAATGGACAAGGCTCTAAGGAATCCAATTTCAAGTCCAATTTCAAGTCAAAGTCAGATCTATTTTGAGTAAGAGTTGGACTAAGATCCAAGTATAAAATGAATCTCCTTACTTATAATCTTAACTATGTCACTGAACCTGGTTTGTCCCTGGCTATGCTTAGAGAGGCCAGTTCAATATTTGTTAACTATGCATGGTCTATAATGTTTAAGTTTGATATGAGAGCTGACATTTAGCATAGAGTGTGAACTTTCTGCCTGAAGTTACAGAGCTCCTCAACAGACCTCAGAAAGAAAAGATCTTCCAATGTCCTAAAGCCTCTTTATCATACAGCATATAAAAGTACATATAATATTTAACCATTAATTTGCTATTTTATTAGTTAACATAGGAAAAGATCACAGCAGCTTCTACAATTGCAAAGATTATTTTGTAAACTCAGAAAATGGAAAAAACGTTTATATTATTTGTATCAGAGGACACCCATTATCTTCAGCACAGTTTCGAACATCTTCACCTCAGAAATATTTTTTCTAAGCAAGCAGGGATTAGTAGCAATACAACAGTTACTTACACTTACAATAAACTCCAATACTTTGCCAATTATATCAACAGAGTTGCATTGGTGCCAACATCTGAAGAGAAACTGTTCTCAGTGATCAACACCTCTGACAGAGCTTCTCATCATGCCAGGATATAATTGTAGCAATAATTGTAATTTAATAATGCTATCTACAGTGCCCAGCCAGCAGCAGCAAGCACAGAGAATAAGCAAGAGTTTCAACACAAGCAAAGTGACAGTGCTGCAATAACTAATAAAATGTCCTTTCTTTTCTGTTTCTGCTACAGTAGGCAGGGTTAATATTGAGGTCTAGAGATGAGAAAGATCATTCAAATCAGTCAATTAATTCAACAATCTGGTTTAAGAGTTTGAAAGAAAGCAAGACAATTAAAAATGCTAAGCACAAAAGATTTATCCTTTCTGCCTACCCTGGCTCTTTAGATAAATCACTTTAATACTCATGACTAAACACATACATGTCACCTCACCAAGTAAACAAGAAATTGAATGAACTCCTTTTAGCACAGAAACAAAATTAAAAGTACCCAGAAATATTCAATACTCAAACATTACTCAAGCAACTGAGTTTAGAACTCCTTTCAAACCCTCAAAGATGGGAAACAATTTTTTAGAGAGAAAATTCGTGCTCTACTTCTCACTTTTCTATTGTCTGTGCTGCAACTGCAGCATACAGTCTTCTCCATTTTAACCAATTTTGTGTTCTTTTAAAATATGGAAAAAGGGTTAAAGGTCCCATTAAAATGAAACTCACTGTCTTCATTGCAGAACACCAACATCACACTAAATCACCAAGCTCTACAATTTCTGAACTTTCTGTAACTCTAAATAATGGCAAACATTAAACCTGTTCAATTAAATGTAGCATAACAGGAGACTTCTAAAATTGTTACCTTTATTTTTTTTACATGTAATTGCTCTATATGAGCCACTGTATTTTGAAGAAATTGCATCTTTTCCAGTCATGTTAACCATTATCTGTTCTGATGTCCATTTACCTGGCATGGATTCAGCCACTCATCCTAAATAATTCCATTTGCTATGTATTAATCATTTAAATAGTTTGTGCTGTTTCCTATCAGAGTACTTCAGGATAACTTCTGCTGGTTTTCCCCATCTATACCTGATTTAGAAAAATCATGACAGAACAATGCCACTTTTGAAACTAGTAACAAATATCACTGGAAATGGTTCATTCAAATTGCAAAATATGCATTACACCCTCCCTGTTGAGCCAATATTTACATTATTAAAGACACTTTTAAAGAGAGTAAATCCAATTTAAATCACAGCTTTTAATAAAAGACAAGCATTGAAGTTCTTAATATGGTACTGACAAAATTCACAAAATACAGAGGGGCAAGGTTAACATTATTTGGTTGTCAAATAGGCTAAATCAACTAATTCATTAGTTTCAGAAATTAATTTTGGTATACCAAAACGTATTTTTTTCCAAATATTAACTCATTTAGGGGAAAAGATTGTAGGCAAGTATTTCACAAATCCAGTTCAGTAGTCATTTTTATAGATAGAGACACTCACACAATCTAGGGCACATGAGCACATAACACATGAACTCATATTTTCCATATATTGGAATTTCTTCATCAAAACATTCCATGATGCTAAGAACAAATATAGCTCATATACAAATGGTTTGCCAAACGTATATTCATATTTCTCCAAGTTACACATCACCTAGTACAGGTTATCCTTCAGAATTTAAAGTGATTTACATGTAAAAAGTAACTAAGATACATTGCTGCAGTATATTTCTTGTGCTTGTTTTTGTCTTTCCCCTTATTCTCATATTTATTTTTCCCCCTAGAGGGGACTGTGGGGAATGGCAAACACTGCTCAGCAATAAATCTCATACAAGTGGAATAACCTAACACCTAAGCCAGAACTAACATGCCATCATGAAAGTTTCCAGACATGTTACTTCCTCTATTAAAATCAATCTGCATTATGTTTCATTACCTTGGCTTTGCTAATGCAAAATACTGAGGTAGTTAAGAGCACTGCTTATGGTGGTGATAATCATTTTGCACAAAATTAATCTCAAGGGGCCTCAGAGTACTGCAGATTTACCAGAGTGAACCCCTATCCCTTATGCCTAGCAGGCTTAATTTAAGCACTTAAATATACAGACAAATTTTATTTGTGACAGGTATTTAAAGTCTGGCATCTTTACAGAAATTACAAGAAATCACATTCAAGCACTGTTTTCAAGTAAAGGTAAGAGCACGAAGTTTACTATGTATTTGACAGGTTTTTAAGCATTCAGAAAATCATGTGGGTATGAGCTGGACAGTGCAAAAGCAAACCAGAATTTATTAGTGTTTCTTTCCCTACAGAAAATAGTTTGGAGTCATTATTTTTTGTTGCTTTCATTTTTTTTTCAGTACTGAGACTTAATCTTGGCTTCTTTGGAAGGATCTATCAATCAAATATGTCTGTTACAAGCCCTAGGTTCTAACCATTACAGTAGGCAGAACCAAAACTACAGATATACCTGTTTCAGAGAAAACAAGAAGCCTTTTTTTTTAAGGCATGTATACTCAGCTTGCCAAAAACGAAGTGCTCCCATTCTGTCTAGCCAAGGGTTGGTGATTTCCCCATACTCCTGGGTAGATAAATTTATCTTAATGTCATGTTCTACCAGTACCAAGTTTCAAATATCTTGCTTCAGAAATAGACACTAATGAATACAATTTGTGGTAACTAGCTGTACCCCATCACTTCCCTCTCATTATTCTCAGTGTCAGATGTTTTAATCAGATCCAATCAGTTTTGGCAGAGTTGACAGGTCAGCACTTGGGATGATAAGATGCCATTGCCAACTCGGGTAATGGTGCTGCCCAAGGCTCACAGCCCTGCTCCTGTTCAAGCCTTCCTTGCAAGGCTAATCTCACAGGAAACCCAAATGCATGAGCATCCTTCATAGAACAGTGAAACTGCAACAATTCTCAATTTACTACATTCATCTCCCCATTATTCACCACATAAAGACACTGTTCAATAGGAATGCATAGACTAAACTCAGCAACAAGATAACATTAAGGACTTCAAATTCTTTCAAAAAGCTCAAAAAAATCATGGTTATCTTTGAGATACCTTGACTCCTGTTCCAAAAGAAACAGAATGCTCCTTTGTTAGCGCACAGTGGAGTTCAATTCTTTCTAGCTCTGTCAGACTAATTGTTGTTTTCCTTTGTTATTCTTCAAGTTATTAGAAAAATATCACTTCACGATCTAGCTATCTGTGCTATGGTATTTAAACTTCCACCCTTGCTGTTGTAGCTAAGCATGTTCCATATTCAAATCAACAGTAGTAGTCAAGCAACTAATGTGAAAATGCAAATTCTGTTCTTCCTGTTAAAAAACCATGAACTCCTACTTCCATAACACTTACAGGATCTGCTCTAGTCATTCTTATTGCTGTCATAAAGCTTTTAAACATTGACTGCATTAACTAATTAATTTGACATTAACTAATTAATCTACTGACCAAAGAGAGAAACTGGCACTGGGAAATTATTAGTTTGGAGGTGAAATTAATTAAAAATAGTACAGTAGCGACAGAATTTAATCTCATACTTCTCATGAGGCCATAGAATCACTCATAGCTGCAGCAATTTGTGAAAAATCCATGGAGGGATTTCATGCTGGGAACGGAATTAATTTGTGTTACCCCTAAGAGTATATATGCTCACTCAACAGTACTTGTATTAAACAGTATTAAAAATACACAAATAGAAAAAACCAAATGACTCTACCATTTGAGCTAGCATGGGATACATACTCTTCAATATCAAGATATAACTATTTGCATCAATAAAATCCATGGGATCCCAATGGTGGTAAGAATATTTTTTACTCTGTCTTTATCTGTGCGACACCCAGTGTTAAGTGTTAATACATGTCTCCTTGACCACTTAATGCTCATTTTTTATGTTCTGCTTTTCTCATGATAGCTTCTAATCTAACAACTTGAAAACTGGCAAATCACTTTAAAACACAGCCAAGACAAAAATCTGTATGTGCTTGAGGGAGGAAGGAAGACAGAGAGGAAAATAAACAGAGCTGGGAACAGACAGACAAGAGGCGATCTCACAAATACAAGTACTAAGCAACAGAGCCTTAGTTACCCAACTCAAAAAGAGACATACACGTGACACTCATCCTTAGTATATAAGTAGACTGAGCAACATATAGTGAAGCACACAAACTACACACACTTGGGACTCATTCAGAACTATTTTTGACACTGATCAATCAAAAGCCAGTCACAATTTTCTTTGTTTGAGGAACTCTTCAATGAACAAAGAAACTGTCCTTCAGTAGGAGCTCAGCTGCATTAACAAACTCTTATCTATGACCCAAATGAGGGTTATAGTTTAAGCTATAAGCCCCTGATGATTAGGTATAAGAAAGGCTAATATTTCATATTCAGTCTTCCAAAACATCTTGAAGACTGTTTTATGCCACTCAGCTGCAACTACGACTCAGTCAAGAGCAGGGGTAGAACAGATTGAGCTGCAATGAACCTGCCCAGCACTAGGCTGCTCATGGGAGCTGGCTCAATGAAGAAAAGCAGCCTGTCTTGAGAAGGCTTTGCAGGAACATGGTCTGCCCTAAGCAATAAAAGAGGCAACATGAGCAGTTCTGTTTCCTATTAGTTAGGATCAGGAGCAGAACAATAAAACGCTCAGGACATGAATTTACAGAGATTAAAGTGCTCATCATCTTCCCCATTGTTTCTTTTCTACTCACTCACCTGTTGCTAGCTATGAGTTTTCCCCACAGTAGAGTACACAAAGGTAATAGAGAGCAATCCCACAAGGAAGTGTCCAGATGTTTCAACCTTCACAAATCTTTTTCCCTTCTTTACACTTGTGTTCAAGCACAATGGTGCACAATTACAAAAATAAATGAGATATTCTGGCAGAAAACTTTAAATCTGCTGTTGAGGTACTGAATAAAAAGACAATGAAGGCTTTGTTAGCATTTGTTTAAAAACCCAGCAACACACAAGGGCAGTAAAGGGTCACAGACAACCCACTGCCAAACTCTACATCCCCAACCCAAATTCAATCATTGCATCACTTTTAGGAAACTACTACCAACTTGTAAGTCTAAAAGAAGAGAGACACCTAGACCAAAATAAATAGATCAGCAACTAGATTCGCAAAAATTCAGTGGCAAGAAAACATTACCAAGAAGCACGAGAAGATGGAAGTATGAACTGCTTCAACCACAGAAACTTCTGCAGTAACTATTCATCTCTCCACTCAACTCTTTTCTGGAGCTTAATGCAGGACATCCTGAATACATGAGCCTTCTACTAAGTGAGGCTCCAACTACCCAAGTACCTGCACTGTTTTAAACTGAATATGAAAAAACATAGCTTGGAAGATTCTTTTGTCCCTACTTCATAATAACACAAGGTTGATGATGGAACCCATTACACCTTTGAGGCACGTTGCAGTAGAATATGCCTACAACTGGAAAGAAAGATGTTTCTGCTGCTTACACACATATAATCCAAAGGGTTTCAAATTTATTTCTGCAAGAACTGGTGACAACATAGTTGTGGCAGCACAGTTTCTAGCATGAAATGTACAACTCTGCCCAAAAGCTAAGGTAAATACTCCCATTAAGCATGCCATCTGTAAAAGGGAGATAATGTTTTGTCCTGCTTTCGGTATTATTGGCAAGGTACCTTTTTTATGGGAGCAGCAACTTAGATTGCAGCTTATGACAACAGCCACATTCACTAGGTGGTACTATCAAACAAACAACAGTAATGCTAATAACTAGAAGGAACTATTAAGATCAATCAATATGAAAAGAAATTACAAGGCTTATGTAAAACATTATTGTCTATTCATTGAAAAATTACAAACCACAATACAACTGATCTGGCAAAACAGCTAAATTGTTATTGATTTGCATTGAGAATTTTTCCCTTCCTGGCATTTCTAGAATTTTTATATAACTATATATTATGGCTCATAGTGAAGATGAAATCTATTCTAAATTCCACACATCTGCTGAGATATGCCATTCTGAAATTAACTGTCTTGAAACCTACATTTAGAGCACATGAAAGTCATTCAGTTTTCCAATATTAACTCCTCTTACATCAATAGCTGAATTTGTAGAACAAAAACCAGAGACTCTTTCCTGTAGGAGCACAAGAAACAAGCAAAACTAGTCTTCCTTGAACAGCTGTTCAGAGGAACAGATTCAGCTGAGAAAGCTAACATTTAAGTAGCTGAATAAATCAGTGACTCAAATTCTAAACAAATATGTGATGTAATGAAAGCTTTTGATTCTTAAACCTAGTTTTTTATTACCAGTAATCCCCTTTTTTATCTAAGTAACTTAAGTCTGTTTTAACATGGATTTTGGCACACAATACAGACTTCAACTAGTCTAGTCTAGTGAGCTTATGCATAGCTACTCAGGACACAAGTACAGCAAAAAATCAATTTGAGATGCAGGTCAGCATCTCTGAAAATGATGTCTCTTAGCATGGATTGCAAGTAGGTAAACATGCAAACAGGCACCAATAGGAAGTTAGTCATGAGAGAACCCTGGTGAATGTTACATATACTCAGTTGCAATGCAAGTGTCAACCAACTTATTTTTTTCTCCTTTACTGCTGTAATTTCCTGTTCAAGAAAGATTGTGTGATACTAAATGATAATCTGAATATTTGAGAGATTACACATGCTATTTGTCTCACAGACACCATCTTTAGCTTTATGTTAGCTATCCTCAAAATTTAAGTGATCTAGTGATACTGGGCATAAACACCACAACTATTTTTTGTGAGTGAGGTTCAATTTTAAGCTTCACAAACCAGCAAGCTACTTCCCAATAACTTTCCCTCAATCCTTATCAGTAAACTAACTTACCATGTCTTTTGTCCTACATTGTTGATCTCATACTCCCATACAAGGAATTAATCAGAGAGCAACAAACCAACACCTATGTTATCTGATATCAGTAATGACACTTCTTTATTAACAAAAAAATCTGTTTATCAAGGTTCTAGCTTTCAGCTTTACATGCAGCTGACAGGACAGCTGAGGGTCCACCTTCAAATACAGGACAACACAATACTGAAAGGGCTCAGGAAAACATTTCTTTTGACCATTCTTTCATAGTATTCCTCCTTATCTGGACAACTATAGACTTGGACTACCATCTAGCCTTGACATCTGTTTACTCTGTAATAGTCCTCCCACAGTAAAACATTTCCTCAGTAGCTGAAGCTGGGGATAACTGACTAGGAAAACACTCAATACAATGAGATGCAGCACCAGCACAGAGGGAAAGGTCTAGCACAGGCAGCAAGGCAGAAAAACTAAAGTAACATTAAAGAAACAGAGTACAAATTGGATCGACACAAACCAAGTCTTTCAGGGGATAGGAAAGAATTTTCTAAGGAAAACAATGGCAGGTGGGCTTTTTCTTTTTAATAATCATTTACATAAACAAAATTTTTCTCCAAACTGTTTTTTATGTAAAAGAGATGTCATGGAAGACCACAAAATTATTATTTCTTATAACCACTTCTGCAAACTGACTACAGTTAAAACACAGAGATTATTTATAATATGCTGTAAAGGTCTCATATTTATCTGATACTTCAACGGATACTCAAGGAGAAAATTGTGTGTTACTTTGAAGATGCTCCTAAATTAAAATTCCTTGTACCAATTAGAAACTTTGACATTTAAAATGAATTTTAATAGGGTAATAAACTCAGGAAATTTCATAACTCCATCCAAGATATGAGGCATCTTTGACCTACTGACAGCTTGCTCTGAATGAAAGTCATCATTAAACTCTCATGAGGCAGCATACCATGAGATGCTTTGGAGTGACTGGAGTGATAAAGACAAATATGAAGGAAAAAACAGTTCAGCCTATTATTACCACTATCTATACAAGGACTTCAAAATCAGAACATCACAGGGCTTGCACTGTGCTCACAACTGCCCAGTAGGATGCAATATTTGGTATTTTTCTTAAACAGGGAAGAACCAAAGTTTTGTAAATATTGTCATTCATTTAAAAAAAGCTACTTTTCTTTTCCTTTAATCTGAGTAAAACCTGAAACTGACCCCTACCAGCCTAAGTGCTCGGAAACCAAGGAATAACATCAAAAACAATACATTTCCAGCTAATGCTTCCTTGGAGCTTGATTTCTTAAGAGATGTTTTTTGTATAATTATACCTGTAAAACTTCTTGGCAAACCCTATATATGAATATAAAGATTTAACTTTTTCTTAAAACCAGCCATAATCTAACACTTTTTCTAATTCTTTTCTAATTATTTTTCCTACTACAAATAACTACCAAATGAAACAAAGAACAGTTATTTTCTATCCCTCTGCTACATAGAATAGGAATATCTCCCTATTATTTAAATTGTGATGCCTAAAGGCAATACAGTTCTATGAGGCACTCCCTCCTCACTAACACGTACCAGATACATCATCAATTAGTGGGAGGAGGATGGAGGGGGTGGTGTTCAACAATATCCTTCCCATGCCCCCCAAGTCTCATTTCAGCATTTTCCCCTTTGACTTCTCTCCTAACTTTTTTCAAAATCACTTAAATAAGCTCAGAAGACAAACACTAATTTTTCCATGTTTTTAAGCATGTATGTCATCTGACCATCCATGTTTTCTGAGAGATCTATAAACAATGTCGCACATTTATCCTGCCAGGCACAGTCTGAAAATCACTTGNTCATACTACTATACATTTATCCTGCATAAAATGCCAGCCCTTGTCCTCCTCCTTGTACGTAACTAAACAAGAAGTGGTTTTGAAATTGTTCAACATCCTCACACTATTATTTCACCTCTCACTTCATTAAAAGACTGCTTTATAGATGTCTTACAATCACCAGGTAGTGGGTGATCAAAGGTAAGATTTAAGTTGAAAAACAAATTCAAAAACCCCACCAACACCTACTTTATTGCATGCCACATAGGCTTAGTTTGCAATTAAACACCTTCTGGTAAGCTAGCAAATAACCAGTAGGAAGCAGAGAAATATAAGGAGAGATGCTACTCATTTTTAAGGCAAAATTAGAAAGAAATTCAGAACATAACACATACTGATGCATTAATACAAATACAAATACTAGCTGCAGAATCAAAGCCTTTCTCAAATTTTACATTGGCTAAATAAAATACATTTTTAATGAAAAGTTACTTCTCAAACTTGCATCTTTTATCTGAGCATAAAAATTCCTAAGGTATCAATAGCTATACTGCAGTATAATTGCTATTTTCTCACTATCCAACAAAAAAAAGTAGAACAATACGAAAAAGACACATATTCAAATGAAATACCTAAAAATAGGATTACAAAGTTTTGAGACAGATGCCCTCATTTCTTGTGCACTGTCAAAGTTGATTTTTAAGCAAATGACATGAATTTAAAGAGACAAAGAGCAGCAGTGATGTTGCACTGTTCCCACCACACTCAACAACAATATTGACACAAGGGGCTGAATATCGTAACTACACTGGGGTAAGGTGCTTCAGAAGAAACAGGATAATTTGATTTACACATTAGGATTACAATATGCTTATAAAAACCAAATGTGGTTGTGCTTTTAAAATGAAGAAACATGAAACTTTCTAATCAAAAATCTGTTTACTTAGCTAAGACAGCAAAATTTTATCTGTTGCAATCATCCATGTTAAACAGAAACTAACAAGTAAAGCCACAACCCCTGATATTTGTTTATACCCAGTTTATCTACCTGTTTTAATAGGTATTTAATTGAAAACTGAACCATGGAGACAAAAATAGCACTGATTATATGTACATACAGAGAAAAAAGCATGTACACACAGCATAATTTTACAATATCTGGTTCTTGTTCTCACCTCATTAGATGAGTGTGATTTCATCCTTGGTATTTCAATTTGATATTGCCAAATACTACCAGAATTTCAAGAACTAAGAAATAAGCTGTAAGATACACTATTTTATAAACGATGCCTATGAAAACAACAACAAAACCACAAGATTTCCAGGCTTTCCTCATTCTCAACTTTTTTTCCTAGCATTGCTTTAAAACATTCTCCCTATTAGAAGTTCTGTCAATTCAGAAATTGTCATTTTGGCTGAAACTTGCCTTTGGCTGTGATATTATTATTCTTAGTATCATAAGTCTAATCAGGGAATAAAGCTGTTGTCAGATTCTCTGTAAACATGGATCAAAGCAGAATAGCTTAGTCAAGAGACTGCAAATGACAGAGGAGATGTTTAATAGAAACTATGAAATAAAATCATTGCTGCAGACAGGCAGTAGCATTAGCAAACCTGAAGCAACTTAAGATCTTTGAGACATCACAGTTAAACAGATATGGTCAAGTTTCAAAGCAGATAATTCAGTACCTGTACACACATTTGAGGGTAGTCACTCCTAAGTCAAGGGTTGCATTACAGAAATCACAAGAAGTACTCACCAGTAAATTTAATTCTATTTAATAAGTTATTTTCACTAAACTTTAAGGAGGAGTAATTCTTTCTCTATTTGTATAGAGCACTGTAGGTCACCACCCCTAATTCACACACTATAGAAGCTGTACCACTAACAGGCAATTTCTTGAGGATGTTAGCAGATCTGAGTAGACTTACTATTTACGATGTAATGTTCAACTTCATGTTTCAAAGAAACAAAAGCACATACTGATGAAGCAGGGTAAAATCCAAGAGAATGAGAGTAAGTGCAGGAAGCAGCATCCTGAGAGCAGTTTTATTGATAGGGTTTTCAGGATAGGAGGTGACTGGATACAGTTGCTTGGAGCTAAGTGCAAATCAAAGTCATCTGTTCAATTCCTAGTGCATTAAGGGAAGCAAATTTCTGTAGCTTTGCAAATAAATAGATTTACTCCTAATAATTCTAACATTCTTTTCTTCTGATAACTTCTGAACTAGATAATTGGTTAGGCTAACTGAATAGCATTAAGCAAGCACAGGATGGAGGCTTGCTTCAGAGACAGCACTAGCATCTCACCAGGAAATGAGATATGGGAAGTACTATTAGCACAAATAAGGGATCCTAAAAAGCTGATGCAGTGTTCAGGACATAAAAGAACTAGGATAAGGCTGCAGAACAGAAACTCAAGGGGCAATTTCAACAAGAAAGGCTTTACATAAAAGGCAAACTTTGGTCCTATTTCAAGTATCTGCGACTGTCACTAATATCAACAAATAAAAGGATTTTTTCATTAATAAACTCACAACTGGGAGTTGTACAGAGGAAGTACACACACAGAAAATTTCCTGCTATATCTGCTGAATATACTTGCAACAATGACTTAGAGATGGTCTTGATGGTCAGGGACCAACGAAGAGACGCAGACAAAAATAAATGAAAAAACAGAAGCAAGAACGATGCGGAAATAATGGGAGACAACCAAGCAAACTTTAGGGCATGGAGATGTGAAGGAGGGGTGGTGGCAGAGGAATGAAGTCAAGAAACTCGAGTGAAATGCAAGGACAAAGATGGCAGACAAAAAAGCATAGTAGGAACATGACTATGAACAATCCAGACTAACCACAGCTCTTGCTATAGAGATGAACCTCTGTGGAACCAAGCACTGTTCATTCTGTGATTCTTTGGGCTTGCTGTATGGCTGTGCCTTTTGTTAATTTTAATAAATACAAGAAGAAAACTTCTCTTTTTAAATGAAAGCTTGCATCCAGAGATTTTATACGGTTCATAGAGAACAAATGATTCATTGGTAAACATGGGTCTACTTACCATGGAACCATCACCATTTCCCTCCCCCCTCCATCATCACTATCACAGTTCTACAAATGAAACAGAAATAGCAGCAGCATGCAGTGAACTCCCTTTAACTGATCCATCCTTGGTTGTTACAAGATAGCCTGGTTTGTTCTTTTTCATGAGAAAGTAGAAAAGAGCATTAGTTATCCTGGACAAGCACCAGCACGGTTTTACAGCACTGTAGGGATTCTAAAGCTTTCAGAGATGCTGCAATTATTTGGAAATTTTAGGAGAGCACTAAGTATCAAAAATAGCACTTGTACTCAGCTAAGCTGAATTACCTGTTTACCACTCATGAGAGTAAAACCATTTAATAAAGTATTATACAAAGTTCACTGAAAAAGTCAAACAAGAGACTAAAGATCCCGAGACCTTTTATATTTTTATGCAGTATTAATTTCTTATGCACAAGGCTGAGAAAATTGGTTAGAAAAAGACACTGAGTTTAATGAATTAAGAAATTTGTGTTAAATTTTTATTTCAGGAATCAGATTTTAATGGCCAACCTATGTAATATTCTGTAAATCAGAAGTAAAGCCTGGCAACAAGAGCCTAATAGCATGGGATTTAACACCATTATCTTCCTAATTGAAAGAACTTGACCTCATTAGGGTCATGCACTGCAAGTGAGAATGATAACACTGCAAATTATCACTGCTTTGTAGATGCCATTGTCTCCTACCTGTATAGAGAACATAACTAAGCATGTTACATTCTACTGATGAAAAATTAATTTTCTCTCAGCCTGGATGGTTTGTAGAAGCTTTAGAAACAGAAAAACCTAAAGTAAGATGGAAAGTTGAGGTACAAAGGTTTTTCTCCCCATAATTAAAAGGCCTCAGTCATTTAGAGAATTAATACACAGTTCCACATACCATTGTTATTGATACTCAAGGTATTCCTTGAGATTTTGGGGAGATGACAAATGAAAAGTTTATAAGCACTGATTTATATACACAGTACTGACCCAAAGTTACAAATTTTACTCATGCAGTTTGTTTTTACTTATACAAATAGTATCATCACAGAAGTCAATAAGACAACTTAAGCTAAAAACCTGACTAATGCAGGAAAATGTAAGAAGAGAATCATATTACATGTGTACTTCAACATGCAGTTTTAGGACACTCAGTTCCCAAGATTTCTTCCCTATTTTTGAAAAGCAGCATTTCAAATATATAAGGAAAAGATGTCACTGCCAGGAATAAAGTTTCATTCCCCTGTAGATAATTTCCCTGTGATAAAGCTAGATTCAGCATATGTATATACTGAAAATTCTACACTGCTGTTCTTGGCATTTAATTAGGGGTAAAGGAAAATGTGCAGGACTAGAATTTTAAGTGTTGGTTTAATAACCTTTATCCAGCTCATTTCTAAATGATTTTCTTCCTCTCTGGAGAGACTTCTAATGTCAAACACTGGTATTAAGGTGAGTCATGGTTACTGAAGAGGCACAGAGAAGGCACATGACAAAATTATTAATTATAGGAAGGGAAGGAGTCGGAGTATTCTTTTCACTCCATAAATATCCTTCTGAAATGGCCTATTTAATACTGAATTCAAATACACTTTCAGCAGTCAGTAACCATTAAAGTCTTAGTGGTGTCAATAAGAGGCAGGGATTTAAGAATGTCACTTTAAAAAGCATTGTACATGAGATTTTTAGAAGGCATTGGAGATTTTGAGAAGGCACAAAGTTTGGCATTTTTTAAGTACAACAAATTACACAACTATTCTGGATCTAAGATACAGTAAGTTAAACAACTTGAATACAGTATTTTGAAATATACTCAATTCTTACTGCTGGCAGTTACTGGTCTTTTTCAGATTCCTTCCTTTCACTTCAAACATTAAAAATTGTAGTTATGAGCAGACCAACAGGAGAGTTTGGTAGTGCTATATTCTGCCAAACTGAAATACACCACCTCATGTTCTAGCACCAAAAGGTATATATTTGGACACATAAAATACCTTAAAGCAACAGTACAGGTGAAGTTTGGGGGTTGGGTTGTTGGTTGTTTTGGTTTGGAGAGGTTTCCCATTTTGTTTTTTGTTTGGGGATTTCTGGCTTTGTTTTGGTATTTTTGGTTTAGAGGTTTGGAGGAGAAGGTGCAAATCCTATCTTTTAACAGAAATTCCAGATTCATTTAATGTAGTGTTATCACCAGGAACACAGTTTCCATCAACACAGTCATAAGTAGTATAACACTGCTACAATTAATGAAATAGGAACTGGAATACATACACAGCAAGATCCCTAAAACATAAATCAACAACCAACCACCAACTTCAGACAAGGGCTTGCAGTTCAACACTGACTGTCACCGAAACATTCATTTCCATTAGATAAAAAGGATAAATTGCAATCCTATACTAAGAACCTGAATAGTATTCCAATACAAAATTTAATTCATATATATTACAGATTATCATCTAAATAAATCAAATTATATGGCCTCTCAATACGTAATCATTGTATGCTTTGGGTATTTCAAGGCAGTGAACACTAAAATGAGAAAAACAATCTTATTTTGTACAGCTATCTTTCATCTTGCAGTATGTGATGTACATTAATTAGTTGCTGTTAGAATATGATTCTATACAAGTTCTTTGATGAAAAAATTTGACACCATTTTGACTAGAGAATTGTATGACTGCAATACTGCTGCTTCAGAATAGAGTTTGCCTTTATTTTACAAAACATTAAGAGTAAGCTCTGTTACCAACCACACAAATGTTAATCACTATAATTCAAGCAAAATATCCTCTCCACCTTTACCAGTCCATAGCTCTAATTTCCTCTTTCCAACCTCGTGCTTTGCATTTCCTTCAGTTTTCCCTCTTCCCTGTCCTGTTTCTTCACTAGTCTCCAACAGGTTTTCATTGTTTTGCAATTCTTTTCCTTAGAATAGACCCAACTGTACATTCTCTTCCATAACTCTCAGGCATATCAAATACAAACGCTTTAGCACCATCACTCCTGTCACATTTAACACATCATTGGATTCTTCTCATTTGGTAGGCCACATGGACAAAACATTTTTTTGTTGTTATTATTAATCTTGAGACTCAAACAATGCTCTCTGGCCTACTGGAGTTGCACCCCAAAAAGTTAGTCTCCCATTTTATTCGGCCATCTCCTCAAGAACAACAATCTCCCTCTAGACTATGGAATGATTATTTGCAAGGTAATATTTTAAATCTCACATAGATTATTTAACAAGATTCAAAAACCACACTGAATCAAGTAAGCAGCTTATCCATTTTTAATTAAAAATAAACTCGCTAAAACATCCCCATGGATATCTCCTGCTTCCCACACACGATCACAGATGAGAATAAAAACTTCTACAAATATAACACACAGTAAGGATCTCCATTTCCCACTGCCCTTTCTGCATTACTCCCGAAATAGAAAATGTTATTTTCTAAATGTACATCTCAAGTTTACAGTGACAGATATCTAATTTTTCATGAGAAAACTTATTTAGCCAATACTCACTTTAAAGATAGAATTTGCTTGCAGACTCCCCAAAATACAGATTCTTAAGCATGACAAATACACAATCCTTGAAGTCATACAGTCCAAAAACATAACCTGCCAGTAGCAGTAAATTATAGCCAGAACAGTAGTTGCTACTGCTTAGATATTACTACAGAATAAAGTACATGCTTGTAGTCTATTCCTCTGGAATTATCCACAATATTATGTATCAACTCAATACATTTTCAAAAAGTGAAACTACATAATGTATAAATATTAAATATATAATATATTTAAAATTAATCTGCTATAGTCTGTAAGTACCTACATCTGTGTAATAACCCATTACAAATACCAGTTGCTGCAGCTTAAAACCAAACAAGCACTGTTTTTCTGACTTGGAGCCAAGGAGCTTCATTTTTGCCTCCCATCTATTTTGCTGATGAAGCTTCATTACAAGTTCTATCTTTGAATGAATGCTCTAATCACAATTTAAGAAGGAAGCTCATGTAGAAGAAAGCACAAAAATAATGTTAACATATCAAATGTAGTTCAAGCTTTCAAAATGAAAGTCAAAAAATCTGATGGTGTTTTTGTCTAGGAAGCAATTTGTATTGCAGAAAGTCTGTAATACCCAGCATTCAAGCGAGTCTTCAAGTTTGTTTGCCTGATACAATCCTGCTTCTTACAAACCTCAGAACACTCAACTCTGCCAGTGAACTACATTTATGAAAAGTAGAAGCTGTGAATGCCACAGCATTATTTGTCAATAAGAAAAACAATACATGCTTTAAAAGAAGACAAACAGTTTTTACGAAAGCCATTCCTGCTCTCTCTGTTATGAAAAGTAATCACAGTGGGAATATCAAGCTGGGCACATATTTGGCAGCACACTGACCAGACATGCTATTAACTATAGAAAAGGATATTTCAGAATTTCTTCCCCTTAAAGTTTTTATTTTTTAGTGATTAGAGGTCCAACAATGAATGCAAGTGGAAGCACTCTGTTTTACCATATCTCCTATATGAAATGCATTTCTTCTGTAGCTTCCAATATAAACATTTAACCTAGAACTTCTTCCACATTCCTTAATACCTCTTGTTCCCTCTTATCTCCCTTTCATTTTCTACAGCTTCCCTTCACCTGGCTTTCTACTTGTCCACCATGTCTATCCTTAAACTTACCTTTGATCCTGAGAAACTCAGCAAGTCTCCTTCACTAGCCTTTTAAAAGCATAAACTGATCTCTCATTATGCAAGCTCTTTTTCTGTCTCCCTTCAATAGTATTCAAAAGCTCTTGCTTTGTGTGGCAGCAATCATTTCTGACCTTATCACCTAGAGACAAGAGTTTGTTGCTGTGGTTGTTCTGTGGTTTTTTTTTAAATACAAACATAAAATAGGAGAATGAGAAAGGTTTTTAAATAATAGAGAAAAAAATGGTTGGTATTTGTGACAAACCTTCTGCTACTAGTTGACAGCCAGCAGAAAAAAGGTTATCAATAAAGATCATAATTTTGAATATAAATAAATTCTTCAGGATATTAAGGGACATACTCATGCATGAAACCTAAAAAAAAAAACCCACAACACCCAAACAGGATTCAGGCATTAAAATATTGATGGAGGAAGCAGAGAATAGAATTGGACATGGGAGTTTTCATGTCCCTAATAGTCTCTGCTTTTGAGATAGCTGGTTACTGCATTCAGTACTGTCTAGAACTCTGCTTCTCACCTAGATGCAGAACTTTACAAAAGCAAATGCAACATGTTACAAGGGTTAGGGTTCATTACAACCACATCCCAGTGCACAGCATCTGCATATAACAGTGGTGACAATTTAGAGTGCAAAATTCTCTCAGATTCGAATTCCCACATAAGTATAGAATTTAAGAACACTACATGCTTGGGGATCATTTTAGCAATCTAGTAATCTAATAAGATGTATAGGGCTGTTCTCTGGAATGATAAAAAATGGAATATAAATAGTTCAGGCTTAAAAGCAAGAAAAAGAAGTTGAATCTTTTTGCAATGCAGAATTGATTGGAACAAAAATGAGCTATTCAAGCAGAGTGGAGGAAGATAGCAGAAAGAAGGAAGAAAAGATTACTTCACCCAGTAACATTCAGATGGATTGGACTTAAGGCATTTCATTAATTATGTTTTTCATAAGAGCAGCAATAAAAAAACCCCAACAGTTCTGTATGTAAGAGGAATGCTTCCTAACTATGTGAAACCTGAAAATAAAACCCAACAACCTCAAATTTAATATTCTCATGTATTTCCCAATATTGAGTCAGCTGATAACAACAGAAAGGACTCACTGAACTGAAGAAACAAACAGAAATTTAAAATGGCAGAACAAAGTACTGTGACACAACGCAGTAATAGAAGTTGAACATTTTCAGAAGTCATCTTACTTTGCCAGCAGCACAAAACACTATTTCTTTTTGCCTTCTGTGTCTGTGTTCAAGTAGTCACAGGATCTAACTAATACTTTTCCCCAAAAAGAACTGCTATAATAGTAGATTATTTTTATTTTCTTTAGCCATCTGTCTCAGATACAACATTACAATACTTTAGAATGGAGTTGTTGTAACCTTTCACTAAAAACAATACAGTTACACTATTTATACCTCAAAAGAACAAAATTGGCTCAAGTTTTGTTGTGTTTTTTTTTTAATTTCTCTCCCATCCCATTATAAGGCTATCACTGAATTCAAGTGTTAAAAGCAACTCTGTTTAAAATAAAGATGTAAAAAATGGTATCCTACAGCAAGCATTTCGCTTTCTACAGCAGAACTGACAAGTTAATAAAATAGTATTTTTATTTGCTTTAATGATAACCTAACTCATTCAAAAAGGACAGAAGACATCATAAGGAGCTAAGACAGGAAAGACACACAAGACTTTATTACCATTGCTTATTTCTCATGTAACTATATTCAGAACAAATCTGTTACTTTCTGAGCAGTTAGTTTGATCCTAGAGTTCTACTTTTTGTGTGAGAATGCCATCAATTAGCTAAGGAAAGACACTGATACTAATAATACAAGTACCTCCTGCCAAAGCAGCAGATAATGGGGGAATAAAGGTTACCCCAAAACAGTTAGAGGTCATAGCCTGAAGTCATCTCTAAATGCTCGATGGAACAGATAGCTCTGCAAAGCCTTCTCTTCAAGGCTACAGGAAAGAGTCACTGATTTACACAGTACATGCAAACCAGTCCCAATGCTTCCTTCTATTGTAGGAGCCTTAAGTAGTGCAGCTTGCAAAACTTCACCCTACTAACCTCTAATTAAGAGTTGCTAGTAAAATTATAATTTAATATTATCAAAGATGTTCAATTTATTTTCCACTGCAAGGTAACTCAAAGGGTTTTACTAACTCATGTACATAATGACCTATTATTTTAAAAAGATAAAACCTTCTCCTCTCTAAAATGTAATTATACTACAGAGTACTCTAATTTATTAGATAAACAGTACTTTAACATATCTTAAATGGAATGCAGAAATAATCCTAAAGAAACAACCAATGTTCATAAATACAAGCTTTTTATTAGGGACCAACAGAAAGCAGCCTCCTTCCATTTCCTTTATTTGCAGAAGCAAAAAGGATACCACCAGACACTCCATTATTAAAGTGTTCCCACTAAGTATGATCACTGTTCAAATCAGTTCTATTCAGAAGAGGATTGTTTAATTACTAATGAAAACAAACAGGAATCTCAAACTCCACCCACAAAAAAAAAATTGACTAATTCAAAGTTTCTTCCCTTTCAAATTGCCATAATATTGGGTTTGAGAGACAAAAAATGTATGCCAACAACCATATTAAGTCTTTAAGATATTAAAAGCAAAAGCAGACCTTTTCACATGACTTCCTTTTAATGAATCACCTGTCACACAAAGTGATTCTCTGTATGACATGATACTGCACAAGTGATAACATCTGAATTACAATAAAACCAATGGAGATTGTTGTTCTATATTTTGGCGTTTTTTTTCTATTTCTTCAGCAATCATTGCAGCCTGTCTAAACAATTCTCTGTGCACTGACATTCACAATAATGTGTTTTCACCATCAAGTTAGACACTGTCATTAGGTTTCTCAAAAGGGTATATTTTACAGTTCCTAGCCATTTTTTTACACCTCACTGCATCACTGGGATGTGAATGCAACAGTTTCTACATCTGTCAGCTTTAGTTATATTTACTTAAATACAAGCATTAATAACAGATTACTGGAAATCTGTAGAGAGATGAATTAGTTATGTTATTATCCAACACTGGAAAGGGACCAAGCGAGGAGGGTTTATGACAGTCTCTGCAAAGAGAATCTATCCATCAACCATAACAATCTTCTACAAAGCTTAAGAAATGCAGCTTCTAAAATGCATAATTATTCAGATCTCATTACTTCAGAGTTGATATTTTACATGCCAGCTCTTACAATACCTTTTGATTTCCTAGAACTGTTTTGTAAAAAAAAAAAAACTTACTTTGTTGTCAATAGCTGCAATAACCTGAGATACAAATAGAAAACCTACTTAACCTACTCTAAAATCTACTACTTTTCATGTTCACCTGCTAAGGTACAAAGGTTTTAAACACAATTTCCTCCTCCTTTTATACTCTCCTACACTTAGGAGTTGCCTATGATGGAACCTTACCAACAGAGGAAAGCATTTGGTAGTTTTCGTTGTACACTTGAGGTGTACTAAACACATTTGTGCACACAGAACACACAAATTGCCCATCTCCAATGAGGTCTTTGCCTCATAAAGCTCTGTAGGCTCCGAAATGGAATCTTCTGATAACTGCAAACAAAAATCTCTGTCTCCAACAAAGGATGGGAAAAAAGCATGCTCTAGCACAATGACATCACCCTAGCTATTAAAAAATAGGTAAACATATACTGGAGGTGGGAGGAGGGAATATGTTTTAAAAGACTGGTAGCTATTCCTATGATAAAGAATAGCCTCTGAATTCTAGAGTTCAGTTAGACTCAAGCCTCAAACTGTTCCCTTCCAAAACCTCAAATAATATACAAATCTAGTTCCCTCTTCTTATATATATATGAACGCTTACAAATATACACATATAAATAACATTCTTCCTTAAGAGCAGGACTTTTCTTACATGTCTGTGTTTCAAAACATCAGTTCTTTAATGCCAGAAAGCTCTATGGTAAGAAATACAAAAACTGAGGGGGGTTAAAAGGTATGAATAAATGTTGTGTTAAGGTTTTTTAAATCTCAACCAATTAAGCATCAGGTGTCAGACAGTGCAAGCTGCTTTGTAAGCTTCTCACAGATATGAAAAGCCTCCTCATTTTTTCACATCATTGGTGAGTTCTGCTCTGGGGACAGTTGCAGTTAGGTACCTCCATGTTCAGCAGCAAGTGTCATTTCTATGTGGCCTAATTCCTACAACGTTCAGAAGAACAAAGGAAGATTTTGACCCAATAAGAAAACGGCATGACAAGTTGAACACCAAATCAAGAAACATTTCTTCAATGTCTATCCAATAGCTGTGGCTTTTTCCTCTGCAGTTGCACTGCTGATCCTAATAGTAAAAGTAATGGTCATCATTTATTCTACAGGGACAGCAATAAGGCAAAACAAAACCAAGCATGAATATATCTGACAAAAGCCTCTAAAATAATAAAGCTAAATCATCTGAAAGAACAAATCAGTGACAATTGCATTCTGCACTACATCAAGTTTCTGTAATTACATCACATTGTCTTCACAGATCTGGTATACCTTATAGCTGTAAAATTACAGTACCTCATCGTTTTTACTCAAAGTTCACACCAGTACTTCTCAGCTTCATTCTTCAAGAAGTTTCTCCTATGACAACACTCTACACAGATAAGCGTCATCCTATGTCTCTACTATTTCCATATTTTAAACAATTCATTTTTTCTATTAAAAAGGAAATAATCTCTCAAAAAGTGTGAGTAAACGGGAATGGGGGTGCAGTGCAGTGCAGACATGGAGAGGGACAAGTTCATTTCCAAACGTAGGGGTAAGACTAGTTCCCCTTGCTATTTTCAAGCCTCTCTTTTCCATAGGAAGTGTGTACATTTTTAGTCCTATATCTTGGAGAGAGAACAAGAAGGGGGGGAAAAAAGACTCTTTAGAGACATGCTGCCAAGGTGAGAATCTCAAAGGCTACATTAATCAAGGAAAATCTATGCTTTCAACACTTCACAACTTTTGCACTGAAAAATATGTCAAGAGAATGAAAAAAGCACTCTTCCCAAGAATCTTGAAGCCTGTTACTGCATATTTGTAAGAACAAAAGATCTGCAAGGAATAATATTCACAGATAAACCATTTTCCTTATGTCACATTCACTCTAAGAAAAAAACAGTCCTTGGAAGAGTGACATGGTGGTCGGCTGTCAAAATGAAACTTAATTTGGCAGAAACAATAGGCAAGATATGTCAGCCTAAGTGCTTAATAAAAACATGAAGACCTCCTTGAATGAAATGCTTTTAACATAAGTTGCATCTTTAATAAAATTTTAGATCTCCATCTCTGCAAAGAAAAAAGTACTATGGAATTCTTCTCATCATTCCTAAAGGTCCATAAAAGAACTTACTCTTGGAAATAATCAAGCTTTAAGTGGTAGAAGCGGTTTTGCAAAGCTGAGGCATTTCACTGATCTAACACCTTACCACCTCGCCCCAGCTTTGTGGAGGAGACAGAAGGAAAAATAAAAATTCTTTAAAAGGCCAAAAAGCTATTATGAGCATAATCCTAAGAGAACAGAAAACAAGTCTGTGACCTAAGGAGCCGGGTCTTGAAATAGGGAACAAGAATTTCCTTGCTGAAGCTATTACACTTGCAGCTGGAGAAGGAAGCATGCATACTTTACTAAGAAGTGGCTAGAGCCAAAGAACTGGCTGATTTTTATCATTATTTTCTCGTGGCAGAATACTTGAAGACCAGCTTGTTAGCTAACCACTGAGCCAGCAGACAGCACAGCAGTTTCAGAGCACCACAACTCCTAACATAGCTCATTACTTCTGGAATTCAAACAGCAACATTCCTGAGGGGAAGTCTAAGACCTCTCTTATTCTGCTCCTTGTTGCTCTAACACTCCAAAAACTCATTTAACAAAATATAATCATCTTATTTAAAACAAAAAAGCAGAGTAAAAAAAACAAACAAAAAACAACAGTATTTAACAGAAACTGCCTAGACTTCAATATTGATGAAAAGTAACTCAGCATTTAACTGATTAAGACTTTCCGGTAAGACTGACTTTACAGCTGTGAATTCCAGGAAATGAAAAGAAAACCTAGAGCTAGACAGAAGATTAAATGTCCAGGTGAGACTTCCCAGTGTTTTTTTCCCCCCTTACATCCTTAAGTATAAGAGATGAGGAAGAGATAAGAAGAGGGAAGACTTGTCATCTTTGTCTGAGCAATTATTTTATTTCCATCCTGTGGGAAAGCTTCTGGAGAGATTAGTTTCCAGATCTTCCAAAAGACATCTGACTGGCAACTACTGACAGCACCACCTCCCAACACCCCCC
>VWZO01007210.1:1209206-1287024 GCA_013396975.1 Bucco capensis
CAAAAAAAAAGCAAAAGACACAAATACAGAAATACAGCCTTGACACTCCACCTTCCCATAATCAAAGGACTAACTTGCAGCATTGTGTGAACTATCCAAATAGGTAGTTCATTCTTAAACTTATCCACAGAATGTACTCCAAAAAATTGCCTTTTGCAAGTCATCATTCACTCTAGTTCTCCCGAGAGAACAGGTTTCACATTATATATTCAAAGATATGAGTATAAATACATCACAAATTCCTCTGTAGATCAGAGACACAAAGAAACACCAGTACATTAGTAGCTCAACAATGACATTCCATCCTGTATTCTCACGAGCTAACAGTCCAGAAGGTTTTTGTGTTGTGCTGAAGCAGCCATTATTTAAGGTAGCCTGCATAAAGCATGTGTAAGGACATGGTTGAGATAAATTTTTAGTCAAGCCCCTAAAAAGTAGAGCAACTCTGATCAGAAAATTAGAATAGTGTCAAGTCAAGTAAATAAATGCTCAAAAGCCAGGTCATAGAATCCAGTGTAGGTATAATTGCCATGTGCTTTTTACCATGGGAAGTCCCAACATAAGCCTAGGTAATCAGAGTCAAGCAACGTTTGTGTCTTTGTACTGAAACACAAAAATGTCACCTTCAGTGAATTAAACACACAATAAATCAGGCAGCAAAGATGTGTAGTTACTCCAACTTGTTTAACTGTCCATTGCATATAACAGTTATATTGCAGCGAATTTTGTGATACTCATGCCCACAAAAAAACCTTTCTAACCTTCAGCTTTTGGTGAGATCTACAGGACTTTAATTTCTAACCAGATTAACTGAATGCATGTTTTCTAGTAACTCTACTAATATATAATTTCTCAATACTACAATAATTTTATTAGCTGGCCCCACGAGATCTTATTAAAATCCTCTAATAGGTTTTCAGACATTTTATCAACAGGCCTTAGCATTATCCAGCAGCATTTCTAATTTTTGCACACACCATCTAAACAGCAGCTACATCACAAACAATAGCTTTCCTAAAGAAACAGCCAATGTAAGACAAAACTGTTGTGCATCTTCATAAATAAAACCTCAGCTTGTTCTGTTGCTAAAAGGCCTTGATGTTTAAATCTCTTTACCCATTAATGAAAACCTTACATCTCCGTGGGACCCATTAATGCTCCAAGGTACTTTGGGTTTTGCTTCTAACTTTGACTTCTGGAAAGGCTTGCGCAATTCTCTCAGCATCTCAGGTTCATGAACTCATCATCAAATGCACTCTGGGGCTTATTACAATGCTGAAAGCTCTAATGTGTCTTTCTGTTCCTACAGCTGTTCCATACAGCTAGTTGAAGATGTTTGCGGGTGGGAGGTAGAAAGGAAGAAGTCAATAAGTATTTTATTATAAGAAGGAATAGCAACACTTTCCAATGGATATCTAGGCTGTCTACTAAGGAGGTCTGGAGAGGAAGAAAAAGCAGTCCCTTTGTCCGTACAGACAAACTTGCTCCTCTCCTCCCCAGGCCCAGCAGCTCCCTCACCAGCCACATGGTGCATTGATTCTGGCTGGACACCAGGTGCCAGCTCTTACATTGAAAATTAAATTACAGTGATTCCATAGTGGTCAACAAGCAAAGCACATCTCTATTTTGCCTTAAAAATAAAGCAGCTAGAAGGCTATCTTATTAAGCAGAACAGCACAGGCTGATGGCTAGGCACACGGCTGAAAGTTGTACAGCTCCAGTTGGCACTACCAACTGCCTATTTCAGTCCCCAGGTTTTTATGCATCATATAGGAT
This sequence comes from Bucco capensis, assembly GCA_013396975.1. NCBI lineage: Eukaryota > Metazoa > Chordata > Aves > Piciformes > Bucconidae > Bucco > Bucco capensis. The sequence continues at coordinate 1,210,983 of VWZO01007210.1, forward strand.
CATTTTGATCTGAATCTACTAATCTTCAAAGACATCAAATACATTTTCATATCCCTCTAAGAGTCACAAAGTCTCAGAGAAACACAGTACTTCCTGGAATTCTTGACATGCCAAAGAATCAGTATTATTACTATTGCTTCTTGCTGAAAGCTCTTATTATCAGTTCTGCTATTACCTTAGACTGAAATACAATTCTGGCTAGCTCTTTGACAAGACACTTAAGACAACCAAATACTTACAAAAACTCTTCTCAAACTTTTTGCATCCAGGAAACTTGATTTCTTGTTTGTATTTTGTTGTTTTATTTTTCTACCAAAGACCTAAGCCAAAAATCTTCCTCCTTGAAATTTTCATACAGAGACTGCAGTTGCAAAGATATTTTGCAAAAATAGTTCATATACATCAAACTTGTATTATATGGTATTGGCTAAACTATTGTCCAACAGATCTCTAAGAAATCTGCTGACGGGTTTCTTCCATTTCCTTTATAAATCTGAGCCTATATAACTTAGAAAAGAGATTAAGTTCTCTTGCTTTGTGTCACACGTCTTGTGCTTCTAGTTACTAGTGTAACTTGAAAGAGCAATTAAAATAAGTAGAAGTTTTAAGGACACAACATAACTTCCGACATTTTATGAACACCATTGTCAACTTGTTCTTAATTTCTTTAAGCAAGGTTAAAGTAAGGTTAATTGATTGTATAAATACAAATAAAACAGCTGCTTATTCTTGATTTGACACAGGATATTTGTAACAAATGAGATACACTTGCTATCCACGGGTCATTAGGCACAGAAAAATAATTTCTACTAACCAAGCTGCACACAGTATTTTTAACACCTGCCAACACCATCCCTTAAACCATAAGCTATATAATACATTTAATTTTTGCTTTTTCTGTTCAGTAACAATCTTGCATCTGATATCACTGATAGTAAGAGCAAATTTTGGTATTTCTGTACAGCTATTTCTGTAAAAGCTTATCTGTAGAGAATCAGTACAAGTGCTGGAAATTAACTTTACATATTATATGTCAAGTGCACATTTCCAAATACACTGAAATTTTATTTTAGCACAATAAAATCTAAAATGAAGGTTGGAAGCTCAGATTTATTTTAAGTAAGTTTATCAAAATGATGGCAGCACCACATAAAATATTCAATTTGCCACTCTGCTGCCAATTCTGCATGTAGCTATGTACTTGCTTCTCTTCAGATAACCAGGTAGATCCCTTGGAATAAGTCCATAAATTCTATACTACCAGCATCTAGGGAGTATGCTTTTCATCCTTAGCCCTTTGCCTGTCATCACAGTTTTCTCTCTTCCAACTGTAAGACTAACTCAAGTCTGTTTGAATATCTATTTAAAAATACAAAGAAGCAAAAAGAAAACATATTCTGTATGTATGGTGCCACATATGTAACATGGCAAGAAGAAACAGAAATAATATCATGTTTAAATGAATGGAAAAATATTTTTAAGCATCAGAAATGTCATGTTGTGCTTTGAAAAGACAAATTATCCCAGGGCCAAAATAGGATTCCAATATGAGTGTGCACTAATGAGTTCATTTACATATGTCTTAGAAAACTGTATGTACCAAAACTTCAAGTAAAATTTAGTCCCAATAGAATTTAATAAAAACAATTCATTTTCTTTTCTTAGAATAGATATTCAGTATATTCTAACAGCAGTAATTCATTCCTTGCACAAAGACGTTATAAAATTTAGAATTGCATTTTGAGTCTTATGGGTTTTTAATCAAATTATGAGATATCAAAGTACTTCCTGCCAATCAAAAAAGCCTATTTTCACTTACTTTAAAGTTTGGAGAAGTTGGAAACCACCACACCACCAAAAGTTGAACTTTACACCACTTTATATCTTAGTATAGCTATTCATATGCATAACTGAAATTACTTCAGTTCATTATTTGTCCTTGCTATGACTTCTAAAAATGAAGTCATGTTAAAAAAAAAAAGCCAAATCATTCCACCCCCCCCCCACCCCCCCCCAAAAAAAACAAAATGCCAACCCACCACATTCAGAACAAGTGGAAGCATTACTGAGGAGTGATATTGTTATTTTTTTTAAAAAAATCCTTATTTCTTTATTCTACCACACTGGAAATCATTCTGAACTTTACGTCCTTATATGCATCATAACTTCATACCAGAAAAATCAAATCCTTTTTGAACTGACAGAACTCAAGTGCAAATCACAAGTTCCTGATCAATTTTATACCATGACTCCTATATGAACACATACATAAGCTGAGACACACTGCAAACTGGCCACAAGTGAATTGAAATACCAAAGTGTATAAGCAGCTTCTGTAACTAGAAAAAACTGTTTTACAAAGCAAGTATTGACTTGTTATAAAAACCTCTACAAGTTTGAACCTAGTCTTAAACTCACATTCATTGCTTGTAATAATAATCAAAATTTGAGACATTAAAGCATGTCAGCAACCTCTGAGGCTCTAGTCATGCATAGCCACCTTTTATAGTCTCTTATGTGCCATCTGAAGGCAGCCGAGACCAGCATGCTCCTTTGGAGATGCTCTAAAGCACACACTACATCAGCTTCTCCTCCCTTCTGAATATGAAGGGAGCCAAGGACAATTAGTCAACTCACTGGGCTAAGTTATGTGCCTAGAAAGAGGAGAAAATGTTAGAGGCTTTGATCAAAAAACACGACATGATAGATGAGAGTGCCAAAACAGCCATATGGCAAAGTAAAAACAACTATAGGATAAACAGAGTTACTGTCTTTTCCCAAGGCCCTGTAAGTAAATAAGCTTTTTTCCCCCTACGCTGATGCCTTACTCCTTAAAGCCAGAAGCACAGAGAGAGAAAAGCAACAAGCAGTGGTAGATCCTCATTAAACAAACATTCTCAAATTACAGGGTGTGCAGAGATACACCCAGCTCTTAAAAAAAATTATAAAAACCAGAAGTTTTACTTCAGTGCTAGAAAAAGTACAGTTTATTTTTGAGGAGGGGAGGTAAAAGACTTAGAAAGTGTCATTGTTTACATAGCTTATCATAAAACTCAGACAATTTCCACTGCCATAATGAAATTATAGATTGGTTTACAAAACCATTAAGTGTAGAACTATAAAAGTTTACCATTTTGCATTTAATAAAATGCTACAGTTCCAGTCTTGCAAAGATTTATGCATATACTCAACTCAATACAGGTGAGGCATTCCTCTGTGAAGGCTGTTAAGCAGAGGCAGTAACAGCTGGTATGAGCCAACATTAATTTGAAGCACATATTTGTTAAAATAGAAGAGGTTTTCATTTGCGTTTAACACCACTTTTAGGCATTCCTAGTAACACAAAATAACTCCCACACTAAGTTAGATGCACTGCCAAACCACAGGAATAGCACTTCCCTTATTCATTTTTACTTTCAAGGTTTCTATCACCGATTCACTCAACTCTTACATTCTATCTATAAACATAAATTGGAGTCAAATGTTTTGAAGTCTTTGGTCAGCACTCTGGTTTTGTTTGCAGCATTTTCTTTACATTTTTGAATTGTTTGACTAGGAAGTTAGTTTGTATTTATGTACAGCCACTTCTCATTGCAGTTCTATGCCTCAAGTAGCAATCACATTGTATTGAAAAAAAGAACAGTTTGACAAATAGAGAAAGCTTTTGCTTGCTATTAATTTTGTGTCTGTCTAACTGAACAATCTAGTCTACTCAGAAACTGAAAGCCAACCAGACTAAACATTTTCTAGTCAATCCACTTATGATTGAACTCACTTTCTGGACAATAGAAAGACAAAGGAACTTGAAGGTAATTCAAAAAGGTAACCTATGAAATACATTACCTAAAAATCTCAAGTTTAACTCCAGCCATATTATAGCTGTGCCTATTCAGAGCTTCCAAATAATTATATGCAATGAATGACTGATGTGTTGGAGGAACATTTATTAAATCAAACTCTTTTTCCTGGTGAGCAGTTGTATTATATATAATATATTATATTTCATTTACAGGCCACAGTGCCATTATGGAAATTAGATACAAGTGAAGAGACAGATTTTAAATTGTTACAGTCAGCACTAAGTGGATTGCTACCTTCAGAATAGTTTTAGAAGCTTTCTCATTGCTTGGAAAAAAAATAATCATCTAGGCTAAACAGTATAGATTTGGTGAACTAAAAGTACATGCTTGCCTTCAACAGAAAACAAGGTGTGGAAAAGTATGGACAAGGAAGAGTATTGAAAGGTTCATTAGTCACTTTATCTCTAGAAAAGGCAAATCTGAATATATTAACCTGGATGTTAAAAAATTACTGCATTTGAAATTGTAAAAATCAGTTTATATTAAATGTGAATGCCACATCACATGATTTTCCTACTTAAAACTTCAGTACTCACTTAGGCACTTATTACCTTAGAAGCAGCAATGCTGAAACAAAAGATCACATTGTGTCACAATTCTATGCACTACATAGGTGTGCGTTACTGGGAATCACCAATCACAACAAGAAATTTATATGGCATTGCAAATTCTTTTATGCCCTAAATTTTTGTGAGGTTTTGGTTTGGTTTTGTTGTTTGTTTGCATATTTGTTTTGTTTTGCTTTTTTACCTCAAAGAAATAATAGTTTACAAATGGGGCACTTTGGTGAATAAAGTCAAGTGCTGCTAATTAAGAGAATGAGTGATGAATTCCATCCTTGTTCATGTAACAAAATTGCATTTAAGTGGGATTTATTAGATAGAATCTAAGGTTTGGAATAAAGGTTATTCGATTTGGTAAAGCTTCTAACACTTCTATATAATAAAAATGACTTTCCTGATCATAACAGACTTCAAACTTCCAAAGCATTTTACAAGTATTATGCTGATTTTGCAAATCCAGAAACTATATTAAAATCACTTTAAATGACCTGTCAAAGGATATATAAAGAACCAACAGGAGACATCTGAAAAATCTGCAGGTTTCTTAAGACCCAAGCATCATCGTTTTTACTACCAGATCTGCATACCTGGGTATAAGAGCAGGAAAAACAGGACTATAAATCAAACAAAATAAAGCCCTCGCTGCTAAATTACTTTCTTTCCTATCTCCTATCAAACCAGCAGAACTGCAGAGATGGATCCTCCCAGAAGTAAAAATTTAACATTTCCTCAGCTGAAGTTGTATCTTACATTAATAAGAGTGAAAACATTTAACAGGAAACAATTTTTTTTTTAATTGCAAGTGGTGATTCCACAACTTAAATAATTGGAACCAACAAGACAAACGACTGAATGACTTTTAAAGTTATTTGACAAATGTCTTCTCCTCTCACTTTTCAATTTATGTGTTGTGTGCACAAAGACTCACACTTAGTATTAAGACTGTTTTCTACTCATCTAGTTTAAGTTTTTTAGATGAAACCTAGTTCAAATGCAACTCCATCCCATTGCCTATATGCAAAACTTGCAAAGTACCTACATAAAGTTAAAAGCGATCCCATCACTTCAACTATTTTGTGCATAGGCAAAAATTCTTATAACTTGATAACAAGTCAGACATTTTCAACCACAAAAAATTATTCTGTAAGCACAGCCTAATGGTTAAAGCAAGAGACTGCAAATCCAGGCATTTTCAAATAGGAACCCATTTCACCACAGATCACTTAGTGACTCTGGGCAAGTTAATTAACCTCCCCACAATCTGTGAAATCAGGATAATACCTACCTCGCAGTAAAGGCTTAATTCATTAACGGTTATGAAATGTTCTGAGATCCTTAGATGGATATACTGGAGAAATACAAACAAGCTTAATTGTTCAAAAAGTACCTTGGAACATAATTCCTATTTGAAAACACACCTCACTGTCAAGTAAAATATCAATTTTTAAGTATTATTTGAGAGACTTAAGGTACACTGATAATACATTCATCACCATACAAAAATCACAAGCAAAATAACAAAAAGGCTACATATTGCATGTATTTTCTTTCAACCACTCACAGAATTATTATTCTGCATTTGTAGAACTCCTCAGATACTCATCAGCTGCAACTACACACATTGCAATTAACTCTGAAGAGCTCCTCCAGAGTTTGCCAGTTCACCAGCATTCTTTTTAATTTTAGTTCTGACTGAAAAGCTGTAAAGCTCATTTCCAGTGTAGCTCCACTACAAATACTCAAACACATCATTGTCCCTTTTTATATATTACAAAGATTGTTATTTGCCTTCAAGAAAAGAGTGCAAAAGTTCATTCCAAGAACTACAAGGTTAGAGATGAAACCTGAATGGAGGAGGGAACTGGCTGTCACATACAGGATTTTACCAAAGTTACTCAGGAAGCATAACTCTGGACAACATAGCAATGTTCTTATCTCCAAGGCCCCTTTGTGCTGCCCAGTGTGCTTGGAGTATCTTTCCAAATTCTCTTTATTAAATCTCTACCTCTTTCTAATTGATGAGCAAAACATTTCTGAAACATAGCCCTAGTGAAGATGAAGTGTATTGGTTAACTTTCTTCATAGTAGCTAGTAAGGGACTATGCTTTGGATTTGTGCTGGAAACAGCGTAGATATTAGAGATGTTTTTGTTACTACTGAGCAGTGCTTACACAGCATCATGTAGTTCATACAGGTAGGCGTGTGACACCTTTTTCTCTCCAGCTATACAATAGAACCCCAACTGTTTGTCAAAATCATCAAGAGGAAAAATCCTTTGGGCTCAAATGGCTTATTTTCCATGACATCTTATGAATCAAGATGATAATTGAAGAAGATACTAGGAGCAAATAACTACTCATTTTGATAATTTCATGGAACTCTGGTATAAAGTTAGGACAGTTGTGTTATAAAACCAATTAATCATAGTCATACTAATTCTTAAGTGATCCTAAAACTAATCTCATTTTCCTTAAAATTTAGTAATGTACATATTAAAAGCTTCAGACTCATGTCTTCTTTCATTCTCGCTACTCTACAATTTTCTTGTTCTCTAGACCAACATGTAAACATCTCTCAAAATAAAAAGATTTAAAACTCCAAAACCTGTTAACACTAGTAAACGAAGCATATGTTTAGCTATGAAAAAAACATTACTGTGCTAGAATTATCATACTGAAACAAGTCAAGTAAAAACATAACAAAAAAGTGGATTTTGACATTTCATGTTTTGTTGAATACTATTACTGCACAAGCAATCACTGTCTCTTACATATAAATTAACATCCTACCATCTGTCAAATGTTCAGATAATCACAGGGTTTAAATGCACAATATGGTTATTAGAATGTGACCTGACAAAAAGAAAAAGAACACAACCTAATTTGGACTACAAAATCTATGATCTCACTTGCAAATGACAGTTTGACAAGCTATTATTCTGCATTTTGGCTTCTACAGTAAAAGCAATTTTACGCATACGTAATTCTATTAGTCATACAGCCAACTGCCTGTGGAAGATTACTTCAAACTATAAAATTTGCTTGGTCATTCAGGATTTTGAACTTCCACAAATATTTGCACCATTAATAGGAATTTAATGATCTGTACATATACACACCTAGGAATAAGACACTATACAAAATCATCTTCTGTGATGTTGCCATTAACTATATAGACTTCCCATGTCAATTTTCAAGAAAGCATGCAAAACCTCATTAAATCCATTACTTACCTATATATACACACTGACATCAGCTGTTTCAGAAGTACTGTGTACAGGACAGTTCTGCATGCAATGTTTCACATGTAACAGTGTCATCTGCTAATAAGCACCATTTAATCACAACATTACTTTCATACTATATGGCTTATTCCACTTGCAATACCTTGTTTTCACCAAGGTAAACATTATTAACAGTTGTTTCTACTCAAAAACACTGGAAAAATCCTGATTCTCTCTACTAACAAAACTATAGCTGGCAAGCCTATGGCTCCCACATTTTTCAATGACTACTACACTCTTAATGCTCTAATAAAATATGTTTCTAAAGGATAGACTCTAATGATCACATCAAAGTATAAATACATGCTTGAGAAAGACTAAATTATCTGTTAAACAAAAACACACTAAGGTGACACAACAAAACCAAATCACAATATCAAAAAAAAAAAAAAAGAGGCAGAGTTCAACACAAAACATTTTATTACCTTCAGAACTTCAGCAGGATAACAACTATATAGAATTAAAACCAACAAATGAGGTAAATTATATTTCTTGACATTTTACTTCATTCGGCCTCTGTAGTTTTAACTTTCATGTTTTCTTTAGACCTAAAAAATTATGTGCTTCCCTGTCATGTTGGCTCAGTATATCTGTGAGTCTCTAAAGCAGAGAATCATGGGATCAGCTTGGCACAGTCAAGCCCATAGAAATGAAATTTAAGAACAATGTCATAGATTTTTCAAGCTTTAGTTACACTACACAAGAACTTGACTCAATAATAAAGCATTGTGATCTTGCCTTCTTGCCAGAAGGCAAGAAAAATCATATCATGGTTTATGCAAGGCCTGTCAGCATTTCAAAGCATAGTACTACTTACAGCTATATAAAACAGCTCTTACCAGGCAGGTCTGCTATTCTGCTATTCCAATTACCAGTTTCTACCAGAAGGAAAATAAGAAAAAAGAAGAACAAACCATGAGGAAAGAATATATAGATTACCTCATACAGGTTCGGTTTTCCATGCAATAGACAATTTTCACTATTAAATGCCAGAAAATAGCAGTTGTACAAGATAAACATCACAAAGTACCATTTTGTAAAACACCTGAGTGACCTACAAGCCTTACCCTTGTTTTGAAAGGTCACACAATCTAATTACCACAGGTCACCTAACTCTCCAACATCTAATAATGCAGATAGCAGGATTTATAAGACATGCTTAGCTGCATCATCTGAACCTGTAATTGCTTTGTGAAACTGGTTCCTATGTACTGATGAGCCTCTAAGATCTTCTTCATGTGGAAGTTACTATGATAAACAAAGGTAAGAATAATCATGATAGTATCTACTAATTCTCTGGATGTCTCAGTGTGTACTAAGTGTGAGGTAGTACAAACAAAGCATCCCCAATTAGTGTGCTCTACAAATGTTCACCTGAATAATGACCAGAGTAACCACCAAGCAGTAAATTTAGTGTCTCTTATTGTTCATTGAATTAATGAGATAATAAGTGTTAGCCTTATTGAAAGTCAAGTCTATCCAAAAATAGGAATTAGTCATGTCAGTCAGTTGGGTATATCTGAAAAAATTCCAACCTTCCTGCCATAGGCAGGAACACCTTGCACTAGACCAGGTTGCTCAAAGCCCTATCCAACCTGGCCTTGAACAATTTCCAGGGATGGGGCATCCACAACCTCTCTGGGCAACCTTTTCCAGTACCTCATCACTCACTGTGAAAAAATTCTTCCTTGTATCTAATATAAATCTACTCTCAGTTTAAAGCCATTAGCCCTTGTCCTATAACTACACACCCTTGTATAAAGTCCCTCTTGGGCTTTCTTGTAAGCCTCTAGCTATTGGAAGCCTGTTACAAGGTCTCCCCAGAGCCTTCTCCTCTCCAGGCTGAACCACCCCAATTCTCTCAGCCTGTCTTCATAAGAGAGATGCTGCAGCCCTCCGATGACTTTCAATCATCGAATGATTCACAATCACTTGTTTTGTATTTGCATGTCCCAGTCAAGAAATAGTAAAAATCAAAAGGAAGAAAAAAGAATTTATCAAAACACATCAAAAGCTACTATTTTCAGGATTCTTACTCTTGGAATCCTGCAAACAAGACTGAGAGAATGTTAAACACTTCTAGGATACTGTATTTTACAGACTTCAGTTTCCTAGACAAAACACATTCAAAAGATACTGTGTTCTTCTACTTATACTTTTCTTTCTAAGCAACTGACACACCAGGATGTATTTCATTTCCTATGGAAAGGTTTCATTTTAAATAATCAGTAAATAATCTTCTAATTTGCTTTTGTTCAGAGAAAAGAGTGTTTTCACAGAAAGTTGAACAAACTTTTGTGTTTTAAGGTCAATTTGCAAGTTCTTTGGCTTATACCATTCATCAGGGCATTTACATTATTATGATTCACTCATCTCCTGTCCTATATATTCTTTCATGGGAGCATGAAATTGAATACATTAATATCAAAATTATTAAATATTATCAGAAAGACAATATACTTTTTCTTACTGAAACATTTAAAGTACTTTCTCACTAGATCAGGAAAATATGAAGATTAATGTCTAATTATCCCAAATCAACCAAAACATGACACTAGCAGCTGACCTAAGCTAGTATATTACAACTACCAATACAAGAGGCAATGAGAATACCTTTGCTTACTGTGTAAGGTAAATACTGTAGGTGAGAGGAAGAGGAAAACATTTGAAGAGAATACCTTTGGTAATCAAAGGGGCTTCATACTTCAGTTCCTCCCAGAATAATTCAGCAAATTACATTTGCTTCTCTATAATACTTTCATCCCTAACAAGATCAGAGGAAATGATTTATTCCACCTCCAGTCTTCCCACATTTGTACATCATCCTATGGGACACTGACATTCTGAATTGCTTTTGGCCATCTGATATTACATTACAGCAGCCTTCTGCAGAAGCAAGCCAGAAAATTAAGAAAAAAATAATAATTATATTAATGCTGGGAATCAAAGTTTATTGCCTTTCCCTTGAGCTGTAATACCAAAATGCTGGTTACAGAAGTTCTCAACTTATTTAATGATACCACCAACTTCTCCCTATGCCCATCAAAACATCATCTGAAAACAGTCTCAAAAAAGTTTCTCATGTTCAGTAACACTATTAACTCTAGTTCATGTCAATGCTGAAGGTAACTTCATCTAACTCTGCTCCTTCTACTTGTTTGTGCCTATCAAAACACTAAAAGACATTGTTAGTCTAATGAAAAAACCCTTCAAGGGTACTCTGAATTGTCATATTCCCAGGCAAACCAATATCTCATTATCACATCCCAAGCACATAATAGAAACGCTTTTATTAGAATACAGTTCTAATAAACGTAAACACTTCATAACCACGTGGTAGTCTGCTGAGAGCTTAAGTTCACAGCATGGCATTCTTCATACTTCAGTGGACAGAGTTTCCATAGATCATTATCCTTTTTTCAGTTTTTACTCACACTGACCCTTCCAAAGCCAAGAGCTACATATACCTTCATCTGTTCCAAAAGTTCTCTTTTCAATTGCTAACACTTCTTTCCCGGATATCCTCCTCAGGAGAGGAAATTTCTTCTCCCAACACTTTCTCCTAGACTAATAGGGCCAAAAGTATCTTTTCCCTTACCTCCCTTTTTCAAAATTACTTTCACGTACAACACACAGTTGTGGGAAGAAGGAAATAGCTGATTAGAGAGCTCATAATGACAAAAAACACCCAGAGCAATTTTTTCCCCCCTAAGTGTCAGCAACACAACAGAACATACCACCCTCACTGAACTACACCAGCCTTTTATGCTGACAGTATACAGTATTAAAGACAAAATTAGAATCTTTAATTTCTACTAAGGTTTCAAAATCCCAATTTCAGAAGTGCTTGATAAAGTAGGTCTGGTTTAAAAATTGATTTGACAGTCTTATTTGAATCAGTTGAAAGAGTGCCTAACATCTGCAGTGACATGTACCATCCTTGTTTCTATTCCTAACAAAAGTTCCCTTGCAAAGGTGATGTTTTTCAGTAGCTTTTCCTTCAGAAACACTTTCAATAAAATAATAAACACATGCCAGAGGTTACAGAGCCAAGGGTGAGGTGTTCTGTTTATTTTTCGGTTTATTCTTTTAACTTCTTTTTTAAGTATAGTTGAATAAAATAAGACCTTCACAAAAATAAAAATTTATTTTCTCAAACTTCATGACAATTGATGGCCCTGCCATATCTAGGCTTTGAGTCCGGCACTGGGTCTGCTCCTGCACAAAGACAGCTGAATGGTTTCAAACATTAGCTTCATCTTCTCTGAGGGTTCATGAAACAGAGGTGCTCAAATGTGTAGAGTTTTCCTGCTAAGTATTCAAAGCTTTTTACTGAATCTTCCTGGTGACTTCAATTCTGCAATTGAGTTAAAGCAGCTTTAAATATGTGATTTCTTAGTAACATCTTTCAGTCTTGCTGTTCTCACACAGAGGTGTGACAATTACTTTAAATAGTAAGTGTAGAGCAGTTTCCACTGGATGAAGCCTTGGCAATGTAGGTTACATTAGTGGAAAATTTTAAATTTAAAAATATTTTTAAAATTAACTACTACTATGTTATTTCTTCAAGTACCTTATTAAATACAAACCATTCCTCAAGAAATACTCAGTATGCTAGTACTGTTTTGCAGTGTCAAGCAACACATACTCAGACCAAGTTTTTTTGTTACTGATCTTCTAGTGTTAAAAAAAGTTAGGCCAAAAGCTTTAATTGAATGATAAAAGTTTAATCTCTTACCACCTATGATTAAGTGGAATCCCTTTAACTGTGATCTGAACATCTTTTTGTGATTTCTGCCCAGAAGCTACAACCTCAAAGGCACAGTATAAAGAACTCTGCCTGCACATTATACTTCTACTAAGAACATCAAGCATAATAGCAAGCATAATGCATTTTTCTTGTTTAGGCCAGTGAACAAGCTTCTTTCCAAGTCTGAGAAGTTAGCCTTTAACAAAAGCAACTTGGGGCAAAAGGGTTATGAGAACTGTATCAGCATTATCAATCAGCTTGAAAGTAGCCACACACCTACATCTTGTGAGAAAACTAGCAACCCAGTAACAAGATGGGCATCAGAGAGTTACTGAAAAATGCACCCTAGCAGTGAAATACTAGACACTCTGCCAGTTGCATCCTATAAAATCCTGTTGATGATTTCATTGGGCTGATAGACTGTCTACTAAAATGCTTTGGGTTTTGTTTTTTTAAATTTTACATTTCTCACAATGTGTCCTTGACAAAAGCATGGCACATCTTGACTGATGTGTCAATAATATTCTTCTAAACTATCCAAAGTTGAAGAAGCACCTCAGAACTGACCAGTCCTTTAAATTACCCTATGACCGCAATATCACCATGGCTGTGTACGAAGTATTAAAGATAACATGATACAAGAAAACTATACTAGAAATTAATATTGGGGAAAATTACTCCATTCAGCAATTCACCTTATGCATACAAAAAGACACAGTATCAATACATGCACCAAACTTTACCCACTACTCCTATTACATTTTTACTTCCTTTCTCAACAATTCAACTTACTGACATCAAAAAAAAAAGAAAGAAATCGCACCCTGCAAATGGCCAAGTGTTCTTAAATCATGTAATGATTTCACTTACTGTACTATGGAGCTCTGACCAAGTTGCTGTTGCAAATATAGTTTGGTTTTAGCCACAACGTCATAACAAAAACTTGATGATGGAAACACAGCAAGAATTCCTTTTCGATTCCCCTCTTTTTTCTTCTTCCAGCTTTCAAAAGCCCCTGTTGCCAGTGTGAAAACCTACTTCTCCCTCAAATGCTGTATTTCAGGACCATTTTCTTCTTGTTCCAAGTTATTTAAAACTATGTACTTGTTAGCAATTCATAGCAAAGCTCCCATTGATGACATTTCTAATACTGCAGTAAACAACATACCATATGAAGCCCTCATGCAGCATTGCTTTGTTTCATCTAAATTGTGTGCTACCCTTGGAACACTTTATTCTTAAAATGAGCCTCAGAAAAACAGCTGTTTAATAGCTATTAAACAAGTACAAAAAATTAAAAAGAACTTAAATATAGCAGACTATTATAATTCAATACAGTAGGAAAAAGTTCTTTCACTGTCTCATTTCATAGATAATTTATCAGGAAGACAACAGAAAATGTAGGGTTTATATCCACTGAAAATATGAAAGACAATTCTTGATTATAAGCATAAAATTCAGTCCTCATTTTATTCCCAAATCTCAGTAAAAGAAAAGATTTTTCTTCCCTTCCCAGGAAATAGACTAGGCAGGCATGACATTTTTCCACTTCACTGTTGTATGAGTTTATAAGCTTTCCTTTTGTAGCATTTATGAATTCAAACAGTGCCAGGGTTAAGCTGGAGCAAAGCAATTTGGCATGCTTGCATCTGCTTTTATCAGGGAAAGCAAAAGGAATCCATGAGGTCTGGACTGACCTTAAAGCACAAGTATTTATTCGGAGTTTAAGGCCTTACCAATTGTGTTTGGCAAGAGGAAACCTAAATTTGATCACTTGCACACCATGTCACCTTAATTCAAGCAATCACCTTTCAGTTCCGCTGCTCTATCAATATAATTGGTATTCCATTACCATAAATATCCTCTTTAAAAAGGACATATTAACCATACATTCCAATTCTACCATGATGCTTTTTTACAGGACAGAATCAAGTGTCCAAAGTTATCTCTTCAAATTCAGATAATTTATTAGACAAAAACCTAATTTTTTATTGTTCAATGCAATATTTTGAAAGTGTATATATAAATGCAATGATGCCTTCCATAAACAACCATCCTAGAAAAATATTAATCTTCTCACAAGCAGACAAAGACACTTGCTTTCCTTTCTTCTCAAAACTGCCTTCAGAGCTCCTCTTTTCTGTATCCAGAGCCACATAGTTCAATTACAAGCATGCTCAGAGAATCAGGATTTCAAGCTACATGTTTTCACAAAAAGACAAATTGATCCAGTTCACCAGGCCTGGTCAGGGCTCAAAAGCAAAGCAGTCAGGCTCTCACTGAGACACAGAGATCAACACATACAAGTCCATTACCACCAACTACAAGGTTCTACAACCAAGATTGTTCACTGCTGTTTTCTGCACACCCAGTGTGTTTGCTTAGCATTCTACTAACACACTAAGGGCATGCTGTCCTGGTTTTGGCTGGAATAAAGCTAGTTTTCTTCCACTGAGGGGTGGGGAGGGATGACAAGTTGCGTGGTACATAACTGCCAGCTGGGATTAAACCATAAAACATTTCCACACTGCCTCTTCAATCCAAAGGAAAGCTGCATGAGTCCCTTAATTTGACATCAAATCCAGATCAGTATCTTATGCTAAGGGGCAAATCACAGTAGCTTGGGCTCAGTTCAGTCCTAAAGCCGTCAGACAGCAGCTTCACAATGGAACTAGCTCTTATTCACCAGTTTACAATAAAGGTGTGAAAAGAATCTATCTTCAGACTGCGACATCTAAGAAGGCTGCTTATACTAGGGTGGAATTAATCACCAGAGGGTGATTGATTAATCCTCATAGGGTAGTTTCCCCCCTGCCTCCATGGAAAAGGAAGTCTGACAATGCAGGTAATAGCATCCGGCAGTAGCTATGCAGACTGTACAACCTAAAGGATGCAGGCACTGAAAGGAATCCAACACATATTTTCACTCTATACCCAAATAAAGAACAGGAGAAAGAACTCTGTGTTTAAGAGATCAAAGCCAAAGCTATCAAACAAATACGGCACACAACACCACAGGTACCATAACTATAGTTAGAGGGTTAAGCAGGTACAAACAACTGTAAATCTGCAAAACGTTGCTGCCACATAGAAGTACACTTCCTTGCTTCTTTCAAAAGTTTTCTTTTAAAAATACTTCTATTCACTACAAATATTTGTTCCAATCTCTTTTAATTCACCTACCTATAAAAGCTTAACTGTGTATACAAATAATAAAAATTAATTTACCATGTCATAAAATGCAAACATGGTCAGAAAAAAAATAAATCAAACTCATACCACAGTATAGCACACATTTGTTTCTATATTGTAGCAATCTGTTGTTTTATAACTGTTTAAGCAGTTGATTATAGTGATTTACAATTTATTACACCACAAATTCATATCAATTTAAATTTCACTGCATAATGTGACTATCTTGAAT
The DNA here is from genome assembly GCA_013396975.1 of Bucco capensis. Lineage (NCBI taxonomy): Eukaryota > Metazoa > Chordata > Aves > Piciformes > Bucconidae > Bucco > Bucco capensis. Next base: position 1,226,863 of record VWZO01007210.1, read on the forward strand.
TTCTAAATCTTCTTTCTATGTGGCAGGCTGCTCTGATTACCACAGTTCACTTTTCTGAAACTGGTAACAGAAAATCTCAAAACGAAAAGAAATGCTGAAAACAAATATGAGACTCCAGGATATTTGAATCTGACGAAAAAAACCTTATTGATGAAAATGTGTCTCTGCCAGGATGTCTGATCACAGAATCACAGAATGTTAGGGTTTGGAAGGGACCTTTGGAGATCATCTAGTCCAACCCCCTGCCAGAGCAGGATCACCTAGACAAGGTCACACAGGAATGTGTCCAGGCGGCTCTTGAATGTCTCCAGAGAAGGAGACTCAACAGCCTCCTGGGCAGCCTGGTCCAGTGCTCTGTCACCCTTACAGTAAAGAAGTTTCTCCTCGTGTTAATACTAAACCTCCTGTGGTCCAACTTGCTCCCATTCCCTCTTGTCCTAACATTGGATGACATTGAGAAGAGCCTGGCACCCTCCTCCCAACACTCACCCTTAACATATTTGTAAACATTAATGAGGTCTCCTCTCAGTCTCCTCTCCTCCAGGCTGAAGAGGCCCAGCTCTCTCAGCCTGTCCTCATAGGGCAGATGCTCCACTCCTTTAATAATCTTGGTGAACTGTGTAATGTATTACACAATCTCTTTTTGGCAAAAGAAAAAAAAACAAACCTGTTTCTACTTTGACTATTAATCAAAGAACCATTAAGTTACACATTTATAAGTAGCAAATGCTGAATTATCTGTGAAGACTAAATTTACTGTGATACTTCATACATAGACAACTATTACGCTTTGCTATCTACATTTTAGGTGTTTATCCACTTAAATACACAGTGAAAAATCCACAGCTATGCAGTATTTTGTATCTTAATTTCTTGCTTTAGGTAGAAATGCTTGATGCATACTACTACATAAGCTTTATGCAAATTCAGAACGATAAAAATGCCACTTTTATTTTTTTCCCACCTGGCATTATACAGCTGGGGAGCAGAAGCAGTACCAAGGCATTTATTTTTAAATACACTAGCATTAATCTCTGCAAACATAACTACACCAGAATAACTTAACCACTGTGAGCAAAAGTCAGCACTCATTCTCTAAGATTTGGTGACCCTCAGCAAATCAACTTTACATTTTCCTTCTACCTATCACTCAGCACTTTTGTATGATAGGGAAGCCAGGTGGCTAAAGAAGTTGTCCTGTCAGCTTTATCTTTAATCTATGCACTCAGAAACACAACAAAGGGTGTAAGGCAGTGTTTGTCAATGCAATGCAACAAATGCACTTACCTTTAGAACATCATCTTTCTGTACATCAAGGCTACAAAGGGATAATAAATTTATAAATTAATGACCTCCTTCAGTAAAAAGGGAATGTTTGGCCTATATATTAATAATGTTTACTTTGTTCAGCTAATACTATATGAAAAAGTCTGTACTAATAAGATGTTGCTTCTCTCTACTGCTTTAATGACAACACAGTTTAGTCTCTCACACCAAAGTCACCCAGCAGTCAAGGAAAAAAGCCAAGGCTAAGGCAATTGTGGTAATTAAAGTTTCACCAAAAAAAGCAACAACAAACCAAAACATAAAAAGGTTACAATTTATTTTGTATCTTATAGAATTCATTGGAGAAGTAGCAGCCTTCTGCTGGCTTTTTAAAGTGTTCCAGCTCACTTACATTTTATTTCAGAGCTTGTTTTGGATATTCTTTTTACATCTGTGCCATCACCATTTATTCATTCTGGTTAGAAGTAGTACATTTTATTTCTTTTGAGCAAGCCAGTGGGCTTTCTGAAACAAACATCACCACCACCCCCATTAAGGAAGCGAACAACTAATTTACTAAAACTACACTCTCAAGTTCATTACACTCTCAGTCATCAAGATCACTAGAAGTCATTCTGATTCTTCGTTGTGCTCTCAACTAGGATATTGAGTGCAGATGCTGTCTTGTTCCTAACTCTTGACATGTCTATAGTGACCAGGAGAACAGAATTCAGCTGAACTATCCAGATTTTCAAACCTAGAACTTTCTGTCCCACTTTGTTTTTATGAGATTTCAAACTTTTTTCATACAGTTCTTGGGTACAAAGACAATGTTTTTCCATGTTTTTCTTTGTTGTTGTTCTTTTCACAGACCTAAGCCATTCACAGAACTCAGCTGAACTGTCATCAGCTCTTGTTAAGCACTGTGACACTCATATTGATTGGTATCTCCCAGAGGCATATTTTAATCATTTACCACTGGTAGGGTTACAGGCACACACACATTTTGATCTTCCCCTTAGATATGATAAATGCAATCCTCATTTTTTCAGATCTTGTGCAATTCACCATATATCCATCTGATGCCTTAATTCAGGCGAAAACTAGACCAAAGGATAAAGTTTTATTATTAGAGAAAATATTGTGCCTCTGTGTGAATTGCCATATTACTATAAGCCCTGCAATGATTAAAAAGTCATCTTAAGTGTTTCAAGTCTTAACTACTACATGTCCTTCCAAAGCATTTCAAAATCCAACCCATAATCATTTTCCCCAAAGATTTAACTTTATCAATTGCTACTACTACTATGTTTGTATTTGAGAGCTGTAAAGTAATCCCCTTCAGATTTATTCAAAATGAAGTTGTACATAATTTACTTTCAGTACTCATACAGGAAAAATGGACAAAAAGGTAAGAGTATTTTAAAGACAAAAAACCTTCTAATTTGAAACCAACAAACATTCTTAGTAATACATAAAGTAGCTACAGCAGATAAAAGCAAGGATCAGTTTATTTTTCAAATTTTACCCAGATAAGAGTTAAACATTGTACTCTTATAAATCCAAATATTTTATTAAATGTGATTTCCATCAAAGCTTAATGACCAAATTCAAAAGAACACAAATTGAAGTGTTATGTACTTTCTGTGGTTCCTATAATGGAATAACCCTAAATGGAGTGTTACTGCTGATTATTCTAAGTTGGATAAGATAATTTGACAGTTACTATACTTTGAAATCTTACTCTAGTAAAAGCATTTTAAAAATTAGACATATCAAAGGGTTAAAAAACCTTCTTCCTGTGTTTGCTATGGGAAAAACCTCTAATCAATATTTACTAAGCATTATGATTGGTGCTTCTTTTACTAATACTCTAAAAATGACAGGTAAAAATCAGCCATTATAGGAGTACAGCAGTCAAGCCAGCTGCAGATGAACTTCAAAAAGCAACCTACACGAAGTCGGTGCCCAAACATTGCTCTCCTCACAGACCTTCAAAGAACTCTAAGATTAGGCCTAGCATAAAAAATTCTAGCTGTGCTGTTTTGGGAACATACAATAAAATCTCCATAAAAGTTGGAACACTTCAAATGCTAAGGAAGTGAATCACAGTGAAAACAGAAATGACTGTCACTGCCCTACTGGACTACAAAGCTGTTCTTAGCAATGGATACATACACAACTATATATATAAAAAAACAAATAAAGTTTTTCATCTTTCTTTTCAGATAATGTAATTGCAAGCCTTCTTTGGAAAAATAACTTCCCATGCAGTTCAAAGCATCTCCATATAGTTCCCAGATGTTACTGGACTGGTGTTTTGTTTTGGGGTCTTTTTGTTGTTTGGATATTTTTAAACCGCAAGTATTTTAATTATTAAATGTGGCTTACAGTTGCATGTCAGGAAAGATCGGGGTTTATTCTCTATTTTTTCTAGCATTTCGCTCCACACTGTTACCAGGGGCGTGAGCAGGTTGCTGACTATGCTGATAGGCAGAGAGCAGGGAGAAGTATTCTTTCTGCATTTCATTCAGATAATAAAAATCTGCAAGCTGCTCAGTGTGACAGATGAGCTATGGGAGCTAAAGCAACTTGTTCCGCTTGTCAGCTTCCAAGAGTCTACAGCAGCAAGATACACTTGCGATGACACCCCAATCATAGAACCAGGTCAAACATACGGTCACTTTAAAACAGAATGTCAGCCCTTCTTTCTACTTGAAGAATTTGATTCAGTGACACTAAAAGCTGTTAGATACCATTAGCTTTATATCTAGGTTCAAAATGAAATTGTTACTTTGAAGAAGCCTCTTGCGAGCCCTACATTGCCATTAAAGTTAGCAGGAATCACAAACTGTCAAAAACTCGTTGTGGCCCACAGGGATTGGGTACTTCACAACCAGACCACTTTCCTGTGTTGCACTAGGGAATCTGTGCCTTTGGACTAAAATTGCCATTATGACCTTTGTGGATTAAAATCCTTACAGAATTTTAAAGAAGATTATATACATATACTATTTTTTAATTGCAGAAATAAAAATAAATATCTTTAACTCATGCTTAGACCTATTATTTTGTTTAAAGCATTACCTCATACAGAACTTAACTATTTTATTTTAGTGGAACAGAATTACTAATTGAATGATAGTAGAAACTTACAAAAATTGAAAAGCAACACTTAATAATCTATTCAAGTTATTTCCCTAAATCTTGGAAGAGTCACTTGCAATATGCTGTGATTAAATACTCCATGCAATACTACTAGCATGCACATTTCAGTTTAAATAATTGTAGCATACAGATTATGCTACAGGGGAGATTTAGATGACATTTGCAAAAAAAGATATAGAGATTAAGACAGAGTAAGATCTTACTCTGACATATAATCATCAAAATTTTTTATCAACTACATACATAGTGTAATTCTGTTAAATAGTTTTGTATATGCTTCAGCACAGTTAACTTTCATTCAAAAGCACTAGAAACATAGAAGGAAACAGAAGTCATCTGAGACACCCAAAAGTTATTTCCTTCTCACTATTCCAACAGTTTGTGTTGGCAGACTGAGCCAAGTTCAAATCATGGACTGTGGTCAGGGTCAAATTCCACAGATGAATTATAGGTATTTCAGTATCTCATATTCAAAACATCTAATAGCTTTCAGATTTCTTTTTTTTTTGTCTGTTTTGTTTAAATTACATAATTGCCTTTAGTTCAATATAAAAATTTTCAGGAAAAATATTTTCAAGAAAAACTTCAAGGAGCTGTTCAGTTAGGAAGATTCATGTTTCTGTGCAGTTAAAAACTTACATAATTCTTAAAAATAATTGTTGTTTACATGCTTTGATTTCAAAATGTCTTTGATCTCATTCATTAATATTCATTAGTCTTCTGATGCTGGACTAATGAGAATCTTATGTATTTATGAGAAGCTATTTAAACAATGTTATCAGATTTTTTCTGATTTATGATTTTCATCAATGCTGACAATACTTTATTCTTTGTATTTGCCAGCTTTTTCTTCAAACTTCCTGAAGATACAGCCTATATACTCCAAAACAAAGTGGAATTCAACACGTGTGCAACTAATTCAGTCAATTATGAGCACACTAAATAGACAACATCATAAACACATAATACATATAAACAGAATGAATAATGGTCACATTCAGCATCATTTAAGCTTCCTAATTAGCAATAGCATCAATGTGCAGCAGTGGTAAAGTGCATAATTATACAATTTCTGCAACAGCATATAGAGACCAGAACAGCTGACTACACAACCATATACCAAATTTCCACACACAGACAAAACTGTTGCTCTATTCTCAGTATCAAATAACAAAAAAATTCAAAGGACTAAGTACCCCTAACTCTAGGACTCCCAGTCTATCTAAGTGTCCTGTGAGTACCTAACAGCATTTTTATCCACCAAACTCAAATATTTTAAGATAGTTGTTTTACGTATATCAAGGTTTTAGAGATCTTCACCATTACAAATGTTTCATTACCTGTATAGCTATGCATATTAACATGAATTTGGTTCTATATTACAGTACAATTCTAGAAAAAATACAGAAGTAATTTTAGAAGCTTTAGGTAGTATCTGAAGTATTTATGCAAGCCAGATGCTGTGGATAATCATCCATTTCTAATTCTGATTATGTGCAACATCAGGCCTTATATATCATTCTCAAGGGTAAGATTAATAATCCTCCTTTAAAGAACACTTTCTCACTCAACCTTTTCTTCCTTTCTATTCCTCTCTTCACATGAAATAATATAATTCTACATTTACATACAGATATACTTGGTTTTCAATCCTGATACTCAAACTCACTGCTTGGAGATACACCATTATAGCATATGCCATACTGAGATTTTTATCCCAGCTAATCAACTCTTTTACAAAAGTCACACACCAGAATTAATATAACATGAAAAGTGTTAAATGTCACAACACTATAAGGCAATTTTTTCCTGATATACGGGAAATTGAAAAACAGGATAGAACTTTATTTAACAGAAAATTGTTCCAAGTAAATCAAATACACGGAATAGTTCTGTATGGTTGACGTTTTAAAACACTTAAAATGTCAGTTGTACTTCAAATATCCTAAAGTTCCCAAATATCTCAAAGCCTAATAACTATTGCTTCAATTGCAGCACTGTATGTTCACAACAGTGCTGTTGCCTCACAACAGGTATAATACACTAGAGCTATTCAGCGGACTAGAATTCAAACTGCAAAATTGAGGCAAAGCTGACACAGAAATCTCTCTCATTGAAAACACTTAGGCAAAGAGAAAAGACAGTGCCTGCTACCAACAATAATGAATCAGTGGAGTGAAGCTAACAAATTATACTAATTAGTAAGAAGCAGGCAAGAAAAATAAGAGCCTCAAAGCAGCAGCAGCAACTTGGCAAAACTCCCACAAACAAATGCACTACCAGTTGAGGCATCATCATCCTTCTGTGCCTTTCCAAAGTACACATACCAAGCGGTCAACTGTTTGCCACATGAAATTTAAGAGCCAACCAGCCTGGCCAAATACCCAATTTATTATAGCAATTTTTTAAGCTAAAAAGATTTCTGTGTAACCAATCTGTTGCTGCTAATATCCAAGCTTGCTTATGTCCATACAAACTGAAGCAACTGCAGATTAAGTACATACTAAATTAACCTTTGGCAAGGAAGATTAGTGCTCTACTTGGAAAGACATCTATTACTTTCTACTGAAAGAGCCACAGCTTCCTAGATGAAATTTATGTTCTTTTACCCATAAGATACTCGAAATTTTTCTAACCTTTTAACTGCAAACTATGTCCATCCTTTCTATAAAACATGCACTAAAAGAGAGTTTTGTTGAGTTTCAGTATTATGTTCATTCAACAAGCATGTCCTGCCTCATTCAGATTTCATCTCCTGAAGTCAGAAAAGAAAGAATGTCAGAATACTTTTGACAGAAAAATCAGTTTTGGTTAAAAAGCTCAAGACCTTCCAAGTGAATGCAAACTTTGAAAAAGATACTCATGTTTAAGTGAAAAACCATCATTAGTGTTCTGAAAAATCTCTTTATTACTACAACTTTTCTAAAAGTCAACAAAAATATTTCTACCATTCTACAGACAGAGCTACAACATAATGGCCTTTATTAGGACAAAAATTAGGCACCTTATAGATGCAGTTTCTTAGTATTTAATTGAAGCCTGCTTCCTTACTAATTGCCATTGATTCTGTGACTGAAAACTGCAATTAGTTATGCTTCACTGACACACACATGGATCCTTCTGTGGTTTTATTAGTCAACCTGAACATTAATAAGCAGGACTTAAAAACTCCATGGGATCGTACCACCACTCCTCTTTTATTAAACCATTTGTGACAAAAGACAGTTAAAATACTGTGTATACTAGAATATTTTCCCAGCTAGAAGAATATTATTTAGTTTGCTATGTGAACAAAACAAGCCAAGGAACAAAAACCCAAATAAGACTAGTGCTTAATTTGTACAAACAGTTCTTAATTTTTAAGAAAACATTAAATATGAAAAAATAAAATGCATTACTATTTTATTTTCAATTGGATCTCAGTTATAAATGAGCTTCACTAGAGAAATAAAACTGACAGAAAAAAAAAGGAAAAAAACAGAGGCAAACTATTTTCATAAGTTCAAATGAAACTAACAAGGGCTACTAGCAGTAAAAACTTAACTTCTTTAAATTCCAAAATAAATCTCCTCTCGACCTTTACAGAGCTCAAGATGCATACGTACACAGAATAAACAAAATAATTTGAAAGCAAATTCACTGAGCGTGCCTGACCTTTGAAACAGCACAGATAATTTTAATCAGATTTGCACAATGTTAGTCTGTTTCAGTTTCCATGTAGCAACACAAAGATGATAAAACTACTTAAGGAAAAAAGACAACTTTTTACCTTAATAAAAGCATCTTTTTTTTTTTTTCTTTATAGCCAACAGCCCTAACAGTCTCAGGTTCAGTAAAGATTCCTCTGAAATTCTAGTCCCTTAGGGTCCAGCCAATGCTGCAAAACTCAGCTCTAAGCCCTTTCTGCCAGTTACACAAGTTTGTGTCAGTTAAGTTCAAGAGCTGACACCTAAGAGGACTGGCCAGTAGTTGCCTCCTTGATCATCTACCCCACAGCAGGCTACTTGAAACTTCTCATTTATGTTGATTATCTTAGATTTTCAGAGATAATGACACAAAAAAAATAAATCAAGATTTGCAGCATAAATAATCTGACAAGCAGTGCTGACTAGTAAAAATCTCTAATTACAAAGAACAGAAGTTCACAGAACTACACATGAACTAGTCTTAGTTGAAACTAGCTGACAGTACCTTCCTTTCTGGAAAGACAGATGTTAAAACAAGAGTTATAAACCATTTATGAGCCATCAAAGCTGACCGGTGCTTACGACTTACGCACGCTTGAAACCACCTTACTGCAAGTAGTTTCATTACTTTTGCCTGATGAAATGAGGAGAATCAACATGAGGAGCTGAAAACCCTATTTAGGTTCAGAATATACAAACTTCATCAGATTAGAACTTCCATACTGAAAGTGACAACAAGTGTTCTGCCCAAACTGGAAAACACAGCATGGGAGTTGAATACAACTAACAAAACAAAGACTTCTTTAAATGCCCAAGTTTTTCTCATAAGTAAATGGCTCATAAGTATATGACAACGTTAAATTTAACAAACCACTTAGTTATCAGAACAGCTGGAAAGGAAGTGCAAAATAAATACTGGTAACTAAATGAACTTGTAATTATAAATATAAAAGCGAATTTTATACATTAGCTGTTTCCTTGCAATATCTGTGAGCTGCAAGGTGAGTCAAATGTGTTTCTAAAAACAGAGTGCGGTCACCTTACACGCACTCAGATCAAGACTAATATATCATGACATAGCCTCTGAAACAATAAGCAACAGAACTGAGTTTATAAATGATTTGAAAACAAGTGTTGCTAAGAGCTAATACATGTTAAGATAGGATCATGAACAAGACAGTCGTTCAGAACAGCAAACTACCACTTCTGTGTCACTGATTCATTACCTGATTTTGTTGTAGGCCAGTCAACCCTTTTTGATTATGGCAACAATCACATTCCCCTTCTACCAGACTGTTCTGGTCTTTTTCTCTCTCCTTTGCTCAGTGGATTTTATCCTAGAGCTGGTCTTTTGCCACAGCTATCTGATATCCTCATCTTTTCCTAATAATGAGTTTAACTCAGCTTATCAGGAAGGTTGAGAAGGGAGTTGATCACTGTGTACAGACACTTAACAGTCTGACAATGTAAAGCATTCTGACCTTGCAGAGTCATACAAGACCTAGCACTTGCAAATAAAGAAATTGAAACTTGAGTAAGGCCCATTTTCCAGATGAAAATGAGGTGAAGAAAATGTAAATAAGTATTGAACAGACTTATGACTGTTATGGCATTACAACTTATTAACATGAAACGGGAGTTATCACTCTTCTGTAAGGTAAAATCCAGTTTCATTTTGTTTGGGGTAGCAGAAGGAAGCCTACATGTACCACTAATTAGATCTTTCCTAAGTGGAAACTATAGTAATCTATAGCATACTCATTAGAGTCTAGTAGGAAAAAGAAAATTAGTTCAATCACATCACAAAGGAAAAAATGTTTCTATAAAAAGCTGTTAAGAGATGCAATACTCTACTGAACTGCACTTTCAGAAAAAGCTCAGTTCAGTCAAAACTCACTTTTTTCTTCAAGACTTTTTTTTCCAAAGAGATTTAGAGTAATTTAGACTGAAGTAACCTCAGTCTTGCTCTTACTATTAGCTACAATTTCTTCTTTTTTCAACTACAGCTTTCAAGACTTTTTCTAACATCCTTTAAAAAAATCAAAATAGACAATTTTTTTAATCACTTCTCACTTAATTACACTTAATCTCACATAGATTACACAACGATTTCTAGACATATCTTCATATCCAGACTCAAGCACCAGCTCAGTATTTCTTGCATCTACAGAGCAGTAAGTTAGCCTCACAAGTACAGATGTAGTTCACTCCCATTACCAAGCTGTCTTCCCCACCCTTGACTGAACATTTCTGCATGGCCTCAATAGATGCTAGAACAGCTTCAAAACTGACAGTCACTTTGATTGTATGGCTGTATCCTTCTAGATGTCAGTACCACAGCAGCAACACATATGGTCTGAGGTCAGCAGTCTCAGTAACATATTTTTATTCTTTAAACAGTTAAAATGTGGTTTCAACCTCTGATGCTTAGAGGAAAAGGATATAGTATCACCTGATCACCATCAGCCTCAAAGTATCCAAGTTTCCATTGTATGTTTTCAAAAGGCATACTACAAAAATGTTTGTGAATTAACAGCTCTATAAAAGGTGATTTCTTGCAATGGTGGAAAATAGTATTGCATCATACAGTCTCAACACAACACTGAGAACTAGTTAAATTGTGGGCCTCAAAACAAATTAAAGTAATAAGGGGGTTTTCTCTTTTCTAATGCTGCCTTCATATTTCTGAAATACAAAGAGTACATTCTGAGTGCACCTCAAAAAATAACACAGGAAAAAAAACAGTTCCCAAACACAAATTAAAAAGTCTTTCTATTTTGATATTTTCTTCTCAAATTTAAAGCACTTGTCTACATCTTTAGGCACATAACTTCTTTTCAAATGCTTGTTTTCCTAAAAAAGCCCTTTTCATTTGACTACTCCCATAAAAATATCTATACTAAAATGCACTACTTTGTTTCACATTAGAGTTCTTCAAATTGTATCCTTAGTTCAAAATAAAAACAAAGCAAGATTCTTTGCACCATATCACGTGAACATCCAATGACCAAGTCTTCCCTGTTGAAAATCCTGCACCTAGTATCCTCACACATCACAACTACAAAAACTAATCCTGATTTCTGTTACAAAGTTACAGACCAATAACTATTTACCATCTCACACTAAATAGTTTCATTAATAGTTTCATTAATAGTTTCACTAATAGTTTCATTGGTGCAGTTCAACTGCCAAAAAAAAGTCACCCAATTCAGTAGTCAGTAGAACAATTTATGGTAAATACATTTCTAATAACTTATAATAATTCCTTCTAGATGTGCTTGTTTGTATTTTTTCCCATAAATATACAAACCTAATCATAATTTAAACAAGACTACACATTTTCCTCAGAAAAGCATCTGCCTAATCAAAAACATGACTGAAGAGATTTATAAGCCTTAGATTAAGGCAAGCTCCCTTCTGTCTTTACCTCATGTCCTACTAAAATTTCATGCATTAAAGACAAAATTGACCTGAAAACTTCTCTGCAGTGAATAAAATTCTAATATTCTGAACAGTATTCATCAAAACCACAGAATTCTTAAATATTTAATAATACAACACGCACTAAAAAAATCTGAACGTCTGAAATCATTAGGAGATATACCAGCAGAAGAATAAAAAGGAGACACATTTCTCTGCAAGTTTAATTTCAAAGTCCTTTCACATCGGGATCTAAAGACTGTCATCTTGGTTGCTCTGCTACTGTATATTAAATAAGCATATAATGAAGCTATTGGTTTGGATTCACTGAAATGCCAAAGATCATGTGTAAACCACATAAAATTAGTTTGTTTTGCTGGTTTTTTTAAATTGGAATATCAAGAAGGTGGTAAGAATCAGGTACAGCATCAAAAAGAAGAAAATACTAACAGAAAAATCCAGCCCCACTTCATTTCAGTGACCATTTAGAAAAATAACGAATGCCTTTTAAATGCTATTTCCAAATCCAAACACACTATGGAATAATTTAGTACCTATCAGTTCAGGTAATCATTATATTTCATTAACAGAACAACGATTCCCAGTCTCAATACATACTACATGCCAATTTGAGGCTTCTGTGTTACCTAGTGCTTCCTCACATGCCTTCATTGTGTCTTAGTTCTCAGTTAAGACTTGTAACCAAATCCAGCAAAACAGTTTAGGATGTACTTAATTCTCAGTATTTGCATAATACCATTGAACAGGACAAATAATATGCATACTTAGTGCCAAATGTCACCACTATGCCAATTTAAAGCTTTATTATTCAACATTTCAGAAATGATTCTGCAAACAAATTGACATACATATTCCAATAAGTCAGCATGCAATCACTTCTAAACAAAAGAACACCTTCCAAGGCCAAAACCTACCAAACACATCAGACTCTGAGCAACTTAAGACCTTGCTAAATCTGTGCAAATGCTAATGTTTATGTTTATAAGAATTAATATAAATGTTTTAGACTATTCATGCACTAAGCCACAGTCTTATTTTCATAAGGTAACAGGAAGCATTTCAGTGCCAATACAGAAAATCTGTACTTTGGACTATCTAGAAATCTGAAGCTGATTCATGTTGTTGCTTAGTGGGTTGCATTACATTGCAAGTTTGATGAACTATACTGGGAATAATCAGTATTGCAGTGAAAGTCAATGAGAGGAAAAGCACACATTCTGATTAAAATCAAAATGTTTCTTTACACCTGACAATTCAAACATCATCTTTAGTGTTACAAGGTTAAAAACAGCTCTTCCACCAGGGTCTATTAATAATTTTTCACCTTTGCTACATGAAATATTTGATAATAATGGTTTGTTTTTAAAGAATCAGACTTGATATTACCCAAATGTCTCTACCATCCAAGGATACTCTTGTTTCTTGTGGTACAAAGGAATATAACCCTTTATCCCCAAATGAAATATAGTATACAGCATACCTGGTTTTTAACATCAGTCCTTGATAGCTAGTATCTAGGTTTCCTACCTTGAGCTCATTAAATCATCTCTTTTCTAGGCATGATCTGCCCGAAGTCTACACTTTGCCCACCTATTTGCTATCGACCATTAAAATATGTCTGACCTTTCCAAGTTCCTTCTCTGAAGAAAGAGAAAGCAAAAACTACCGATGGCTTCTGGCTATGATCATCTGTTGGATTTTCACTAAATATTAATGCTTGACTCTGCTACAGTTGCACATCAATAATTAGTTTTACCTTAACTATTTTAAAATATTCTGTACTCATTGGTCTTCATTACCAATATTTGCAAGGAAAACATTCTACTTGACATGTACACCAAACCACTATCTTGCTTGTCTTCTGCTTCAAGGAAGTTGAAGCCTGGCAACTTAGACCAACTGGCAGAAGCAAGCTGAAGTAATCTTGCACAGTCTAGAAAAGCAAGTAGGAATAGAAAGGTCCAGTATCAGCAGCTGACTTTAACAAGGAAGAAGCATCAACAAAGGAAAATTAAGTTCAAAAATAGTGTTAGCTGTTTTGTCTATTCATTATGACAACTTGCCTTTTTTTAAGTCTACTTAATCTGTGACACCACTCTATATACAAAAAATAAGACAGGAGGAAAAAGAAACTTCCAATTACTGCATTAAAAAGGAGTCTAGTTAACAAATCCTTAGACATGTCAGTAATATACTGCCCACAATTATAATAATCTGATTACGGCAAGATGTGCCTCCAGAATGCGAGTTTTCCTATATTTGAATAATTGCTATGCTGATCAAGCTCCTCTTCAACATCATCTGAAGCTGAAGTTTAACTAGACTAAGAATTAAGTATGATTCCTTAATGTTTCATTTGCCAATCAAAGCAGATTCTCTAGCTGAGTATAAATAATAATTGTATTAAATGCATCAAATGAATCATCTGATTACTGTCCAAATCTTTGCAATTCAGCACAATGATATCCACTTCTGCTAAAATATCACAATAATCAGAAAGATCAACATAAGTAAAACTGAACGTCCATGAAAATATTCATGAATAAGTTTGCAATGTTTATCTCCCGTGCCTCACCTGAAGACAGGGGAAACAAGTAAAACAGAAAATAGACCTTCAACCCATTGTGCTGTCTAGGTATAGGATTTGTTATGTTAATTATTTAAAATTTTAGGGGTAGGGTGGTATTTTTCAAAATAACAAATGCAGTGCATTCAAAAATCAGTCTTTTCTTCCCTCTGTTACCACAAGTATCGCAGGAATCTATCTATATTCCTGCTCCCCTTTGAAGGTAACCTCAGTGCTCCTGCTATTACATCTCCCTAAAGGATTACATTCTGCTGAATGTCCATTTAGGGTCCCTCTATGGCTAGGGGATTCCTTCTTACAAACTAAGTGCTTGTAGAGGGATGCTTTTTTTAAAAACAGCTCTCCAATCTGTTCCTTGTAGGAATACAATGAACACACTGTCTTGAAATTTAAGGGAAGGAAGGAGGAATTAGTCTTAATTCAGAAATTCTGCAGAAGCTCTTTCAGCAGCTGAGAGACTTCGGCTTTTGAAAGAACAAGCAAGTTTTAATTGCATACTCACCAATAAAACTGCATCAGCATAGAAAATGATGGGTTGGTCATAAACAGAACTAAATTCAGCTTAAAGATACAATCAATAAAAGCACAGGAGTCAAGTTCAACTAACCTAAGTTTCATTTTTAGTAGTAACGCTTTCCAAATCCTGAACATTATGATGGTGCTTCTCATACAACCCAATTTTATACTTACTTTGTGTGCACATTATTATGTAACGAGGTAATTATTTCACTATAAAAACTTACAAATGCTCAAGAACTAAAAAACTTCAATTCCTGACACTGAGAATTTACAATGGATATTCAGAATTACTCTGTAGCTTTAAGGATAATCATATTTCCCTCAGGTAGACTCAATCACCCAAAGGAAACCAAGTAGGCATTTTATCACTAAATAAACCAAATCCAGATTTGACAAGGTCTTCAAAAAAAACCAAAATCTAACTACATACACATTTTAACATTGCATCCAGAAAACATGAGTTATAAATTACAAGGATGCACAAAACACATTGTGCCAAACATATATGACAGTTTTATTGGATAAATTACTGGTGTAGTAAAGAAAGGCAAGAAGAATATAATTTACTAAAATATTCTTTAAAGTGTCCAATTTCCCCTAGAGCTTATGGAAATAACAAAGCAACAAAAACATGTAGCCTGGTAAGAATAATTTAAATGTAAGGTTGAAGAATATAGAGTAATACAAACAAGATAGTCAAGCTATTATTAAAAGGAGAAAATATGGATGATATTGGTCATTCTAAGTTACACTTAGAATCAACTAATCTTAATACACAAATCAAACATTTCCAAATAATTTGGTGCTATGTCAGCAACAAACAACTTGCATTTGAGAATCATTTTAGTAGTAGAATTTGAGCTATAGAAGTTATCAACAGTTTTCTTGCAGACTTAATAGATTGGCATTTGGGCCTTTGTAATCAGACAAATTGGTAATGTTTAAGTTGTTTATACACATACTAATAAAATTCTATAAACAAATTGGTTGACAAGGTTGAAATCTCACCAAATTTTAACTTTTGCAGAAATAGCCAAAATTATAAATACATACAATTATATAAATAAATGTAATGGACATAAATGAAGTTGCAGACACTGGAGAAAAAAGAATGACAATTATGAAATGAATAATTCTATTTACTGCAAATTCACAAAAGGATTCATGTGACAGATGACAAAATAATATGAGAGGATTACACACTGTAACCATAAAAAGGCAAATCCTGTAAAGTACATACACAGTTGTAATATGCAAGACAAGCGGATAATCCTGTGCTCAACATAGTTACATGAGCTGACCCAAGCCATTGTTTCCAACATCATCTCTATACCCTCCAGTTTTCCCAACATCTAAAAGTACTGATTTGATTGCTACAGGAGTCAATGAAAACCCCAAAGGTAGAACTGACATAATATTTGTCTATTACTAGGGCCTTAGTTTAACAAACTTCACTCAGAGACTGAAAGAAACTGTAACAAAAGTAACAAAATTGAAAGGAACTGAACACAAACATCTGAAAAACACTCAAAAGACCTGTTTAATGAATAAGTAAATGAAGGGGGGGGGAAGTAGGCTCTACAGTTTTCCCATATTGCTGCCTTAATTCTTCCAAGTTTTCTCAAGACTGTAATACCAATTAAATTACCATTATTATAAACAGCATGTTTGAAGATCATTAGAACTTGCATGTTACTTGGAAACATAACAGCTCACATTGAATGAAACTAGCAACATTTCTGCCCAAATATCTTGCAAGGCAAAAAACTCCAAACAAGCTGAAATACAACTAAAGGTTTCATAGTAAGCGACAGAACTGACAAGTGAACTAAATTCAGCTTTTACCAGCGTTTTATGCCTAACACAGGAAATAAAGCAGTGTGTGAGAACAGGATATCTTTTCAGCACACAAAATGTATACTTCTAAAGATATGAATGGTACTCTGCTGTCACTCAAAGATTTAAAACTACTCAAGAATATCTAAAATAAAATTTTAGGGGAAATATAAAGCAAGTCATGAAATCAAAGGACCTACTATTTATTGGAGATAAGAGACATCTTGCCCTGAGGAAAAAAGCAAAGTATTTAATGCCATTTTTCCATTAGATATTTCAGCAACTCAATTTAAAATTAAGTAGACAAGACCTTAGCACATGCTCTGGAATGTCTTAGTCAGATCACCAACATTCAACATCTGAAAATTAATTATTCAGAAAACTGCATACAGATGACATACCATGTGCAATTACTCTTTGAACTGAACGTTGTATTTTCCTCTTTTTAACAATGCTATCATTTAAGACTTTTAATTATATTAAAACCTACAAAAATAGTTTAAGCCTAAACTGCTTTTGTCTCAAATGCAACTTTTGCCTGAGCATCCCTGAGCTGACATTTTCACTTAGAGCCTAGAATCAAGAACAAGATTACTACTCTGTTTTTTTCATACTCATTCCCCAAGTGTTTGTTTGTTTTTTTTAAGAATCTGCAAAATGAGATCTATTCCTTGGAATTTAATCTGTTCTTCAGAAAAAACACAACTACTTTGCTATGCGTATCGTGTTGTCACTCACTCTACCCAGGCTCAGCTAAAATCCTTTACGCATTGGTATGAGAGCACCTGAGCGACCACCTGGACAAAGCACGTAAAGCACATACACATACTCAAGCGATCGGTCAGAGACGCTGTAATCCTAACACAGGCAGGATAGACCGCTTTGGTTTTGCTGTGGCGTGAAGGTTAATTAATTTGCTTTAACCAGGAAATTTCAGCCCAGCAAGGGAGTTCCCCACCCCTCCCCGCTGATCAGCCAGAGCTCAAAGACAGGCGCGTACAGACGAGACGAGAAAATGCCATCACAGAACCCGAGCGTGCCGCTGCCCGCCCGCCGCCAAACGCGAGCCCCGAGCGAGAGGAGAGGGCCAAGCGCTCCCAGAAAACACACTTAAGCCAGTGTGAAACGCTCCCATAACGATTTTTCAACATCTAGCCGAGAGCAAGAAGCGGAAAGATGGGACAATGAGTCGGCCCCAGCCCCGGCGCAGAGCCGGAAGCTCGGCACATCGAGGGCAGAAACAGAGAACTACGCCGGGGGCAGCTCTGGGCGAACAAAAGCGGCAGGGGATGGCACAGCGCTATGCTCCCTCCCACTGGAAAGTTCAGCAGCGCAACCAGAGAGAGGGAGTGAGAAAGAAACAAAATGTAAACTTACACTCCCTCTCCTAACACGCATGCGTTGCGCCGGAAAAAAGGGGACGTGCCGCAACGCTCCCACAAGAGCCTGTGGCAGCGAGCAAGTAAGCAGAGGGCGGGGGTTCGACATTTAATGGCCGCCTGGGTCGCACGGGCGCATGCGCCAACCGCGCCAACCGCGCCAACCGCGCCAACCGCGCCAACCGCGCCAACCGCGCCAACCGCGCCAACCGCGCCAGAAGGGTGCCGAGCGCAGGGCCTGTGGCAGCGGTGGAGGTCTTACCGCGTTCCTCTTCCTCGGGTGTTAGCGGGGAAAGAAGGGTCGCTCCCCCGTTGTGTGGCTGCTCCTGTGGCAGCCTTTCAGATGGCCTGAGGTTGCACTCCTCATGGAGCATATTGTGGCTGGTGAGTTGAACACATCTGAGGCTCAGCTGTGCCTAGGTTCAGCTGTGCACAAAGCAAGTCGCTAGGAAAGAGTGTCATAAGTTGTGTGGAAGAGTCTCTGAAGCTGTGTGGATGTCTCTGTTGGAACAGCATTGCAAGTTGCTCATGCTGTTAGAGAAAGTAGTGTCCCAGTTTGTGTCCATGCTAATGCAGTTGCCCAGGTACCTGCTTTGGCCCAGGCTGGAGATAGAGTTGGAACATCAGCATCAGTTTTCCTTTCATCACATGTGCCTTTAATTTTTAGTTTCTTTGTATCGATAGAGCTTTTCCCTCCCTGTTGCAATGCAGGCAGGGGCAATATCCCTGTTGAATTCCCTGGCATGGACATGGGCACTGGTGGTCCCCAGTCCAGTACCAGAGTTATACAAGGCCCTCTGCAGCAGCAGGCACCTTCCACAGCAATACATCCAGCACTGTGCTTAGCTTCTGCTGTTGACTGTTTCTCCACTCTTTTCCTAAAAGGAAAAAGCATTGCTAGTAGCTTGCTTAAGGTCAGTTGAGCTGAGCTTTTCTGGTGAGGACGAGGACTTACAGTAGAAAGCCAGAATTTTAGTGGACTTTGGTTTGTAGGAGAGTTCATTTTTAGTCTGATACCTAAGAAAGCTCTCTGACATAGCTACTTCTATATGTATGTGCTGTAGAGGAATGAAGTTGCTGAACATTAACACTTGTTCCAGCACTTCAGGCAGTCAGATATGCTGGGCTCAAGCCCAGACCTTGAACTTTATTTTATATTCTAGAGGGAATGAGTATAACAAATGGAAGACAGGTTTGATATATTTGCTGGAGCCGGTATCACTGAGAAGTAGTGAAAAGCACTGCTCCTATTGCTGTATTAATGAGCACTGCCAAAAATAATGACCAATACTGCAAATATCATCGCTTATCCTGTGCATTCACATTGAAGACATTGTCATCAACCCATGAACGTGGTGTCAAGTGTCATTATTTAATGCCAACAGAGAACCAAGATTTGAATTTGATGCCACTGTTGAGGATAATGCCTCAGTATCTGTACTTCCATAGAGCAAAGTCCCCTGCCTAATCCCTAGAAGCACTCCATGCTGAAGTGACAGCATTAATTCCCCCTGCTGTTACACAGTTTGCCAACCCTTCATGACAGTGCACATTGACATCTCCCTTGTGTCAGTTGTCTGCAAAGCCACCCCAGATATGTCCCTTTTACAGTGCATTTACCTGTCTTCTAGGATTATGTAATTGATAATCCACTACTGGCTGCTCTTGCAGTGTCCACTTGATCCTGGGAAATATACTGAGCACTCATTTTGTTTACAAAAGCAAACACAATGTGTACAATTCCCATATCTAGTACCAGTGAAATATTTTGCCATTGCAGGTTTGCTCCTGTATATTTCTTAATGTTTGTCTTCTGCAGCTACACTCTGGATGGCAGAAACACCTTTCCTTCATATGGCCAGGTCATTGCAAATGCTAATTTATCTGTAATAAATTTTGACTCTTTAAAGATTGCTTTGTATTGTTTTCATTACCTTGCACTGATCTGGTAGTTTTCCTTTTGTCTTACTGATTTCACTTATCTGAGTTAATATATAATAGTATAGTAGACAAATAGCAGCAACTCTTGTTTTCCCACAGTGTCTCAATTTGTCATTAAGAAACATGAAGAGAGTGAAGTCTGTCTCTTTAACAGTCTAATCCACATCACCTTGCTGCCTTTGTGTTACTTGCCTTTAGGTCATCCAGCCCCGTAATGATCTTTTCCCTTCATGACATGCTTCACTGTCGTTAATTGTTAAGGAGACTATATCACTAGTTAAAGCAACAACCATCAGACTTCCACACACACAGTTTCACTGTCATATGCAGATGGAATTCCATTCAAATCACAGGGTTCTGTGTGTGATGATGTGCTCATCAGATTGATGAAAATATGCTCATTTATCTTCTTATGTGTTTTCCCTTGTTTACTCAGTATGTTAAAATAGCAATCAAAAACATTCCCTCTTTTGAGGTTTGCACACAAAAGGTAAAAATGTAAGACTCTTTTATTGTCCCAGGCACATGCTTGTGATACTGTGAAAACAAGTACTGTGCTGAAGTATATACTGAAAAGAACTGAGATTTCAGTAAAGCAGCACATCAAAAAAATTGCTTAAATATGTCAGAAAGTTTTAAAACCAACAAAAAACCCCCTGAATGCTATTCAACAGTGTTGAAAACAAACTGCAAATCCTAATCTCTTTGAATAGCTCTAGTCATAATTCTCCATTTCTAATGTTGCAGCCCCTGTCTGTAACCAGAGATTATGTGTTACATAAATACTTGCAACTGCTAAAATATGTAAAAAACACATCAAGAGGTGGGCTACTGCTACAACAGAAGCTTTTTCCTACCAAAAGCCAGATATAATATTCTGTTATTAGCAGAAAAAAACAAATGCAATACACAAGTAAAAGCGGTGTGTTTCTAGATAATCCGCTCCTAACATTCAACTGAGCATCAAATCTACTCTTGAAGGAAAGCTGGGTAGAGATCCCAGGAAAACAAATACTGCATATTTGTTCAATGGGACAGTTCATTTTGTTCCTCTATACTGAGCTGCTTTATACTTATGCAAAACCAAAAATCTTTTCTCCTAATCCTCAGCAGGAGCCCTTAATATCTTTTGTTTGCCGATCTCATAGTTTCTGTAAGTCAAGTCCTTATAAATGCTTTTTCACCTGCAAAGTGATACATGAAAGTCTATCTGGCTCGGTGATGCAAGGGAATTATAGTTTATTTTCCAGAGAATTCTGTGGTTTCCACTATGAAACTATTTTTATCTTAGATTACAAGTCCTACAGCTGCAATGGTACATGGCACATATTTTCAAACAAATTTTCTTCTGGCTTTTGCCGTAATATTTGTTGTGTGTCCAAGAGGCAGGAGCACAGTAGTTCAGAAGAAGTAACAATGGTATTAGTAAATCAAAAGCTTGTGATTTTGTCATCCTTCATATAATAAGGTGATTCTTATGGTTTGTTTCTGCTGGGTCCTGAGATTTAAAGTGTGCATCTCTTTCTTCTTTCTATATGAAATTACATTATTAACAATCCTGAAACACCTGTGAGAAGAGACCTTAGTGTATAGCCATCAGAAAAGCAACTAAGGATCATAGAAGTTTTGTAGGAACTGTTCATTGCTTTCTTTTTATTTAGATGGAAACTAGAGAATATACTGTACTGGATTACCGCTATTTTAATACAGTTTTCACTTTCATGGCTACTTCTTTGTTACCGTGATACAGGTTTGCTCTCACAAAGTATTTTCTTCAAGCCACAGCGTATTATCCACTGGTCAACTTGACAACAACTTCTTTAAGACAAATTGGCTTTTTCTTCTAACTCACTATTAGTCATTTCTCTTTTCCTTGAAGCTGTATTCATGTTTTTGGCAGAGTAACAATGATACCTCATCTAACCAAAAGCTCTATCTGTGAAGCCAGTCATTAATTCCTCTCTGGTAGCTTGTCATCACCAGATGTCTGCTGAGTTTACACCCTGTGTATTTCCCGTGACTGTACTCACAAGGCATCCACAAATGGTTCTGTATTTTCAGGAAAAGCACCACATCCTTTCATGAACTTCTCACTACCTCAGCAGCTGCAGCTGCTGACCACAGAAGTGCAGCCTCTCTTTATGTTACATGTTGTACCTCTTGACTGGAAGAGTCTACAAACACATAAGAGTATGATGTTGCTTTTACTTTAAGGACAGAGTTTCATTACTTAAGATTTTAGGAAGTGGGTTTTGCATAGAAAATAGTGAGAAGTATTCTACAACCAACACAGAAAAAACATTTCCAGGTTTATATCAAGAAGTAGAGAACAAAATAGTTCTGTTTCTCATAAGAAGCAATGAAGTCTAACCCTGCCAAGAATAAAGCATATCTGAAGGAGGACTCACGGTTATATCTAAGCATGAGGAGAAGCGTAGGCACATTTCCCCCCAGAAATCTGCTCTCACTGAACATGATCACCAGCAGTAGATGTGATTAGCTCTGTCCAATTTACATTTTGAGCACAAGGAGCAAGCTTTCACAGCATGCTTAATACAGCGAACACAACAAACTGGGTTTTGTGAACACAATGCACAGTGACTCAGTTCAATGGGAAACTACGAAATATATGTGTAAGGTGTAATTACAGCATGCCACAAAGAAAATTTCAAAAGGATAATTGAAACAACACTCATAGACTGAAAAAGAAACTGGTTAATTGATGTAGGCTTATACACATATGTCATAGAATACAATGCAATAAATAAAATATAAACACCAATTTTCAAATCAACACAGCTTGATAACTTGAATTCAAATTTTAGGAACAGAAAAAAAAAACGAAAAAAAAAACAACAAAACAAAACAAAAGGACCCCACAAAGTAAACCCTCAGCTAACTAGTACAGATAAGGGGGAAAAATGGGAACTGTTAATATTTTTCTAACTCATTATAGGTCTGTCTTTCATCAGGGTTTTTTTTTCTAGCTCTCTGTGGCCATTGAGGCTAGTAGGAAACCAGCCAATTTAGTCAAAAAACTTTACAGCATTACAGGGAGTCTCATTTGTCATCACATGCAATAGCAGCTGTCTCCATCAAGAATGAAGTTAATCACTGCAGACTAAATAAATTAGGGAATTCTTTAGATGGTTAACAATGTACTTTGAATGAGCAAAGACCAGTCTTTGTCTCCTGATACTAGGAAACTTCTCTTTAAAATATGCCAATTTTATGATTTGAAATGAAGAAGCAATGAAGTTCCCTAATGTATTTTTTACACAAATATTTCTGGTAACTGAGGATATTCAGTTTACAGAAGGGAGAGAAAAATGCTGTAACTGTTGTAAGAGCTGTATCCAAACTCAGTTTTCTTCATCTTTCCTCAAGTGTTTAGCCATGTCCATGGGATGTCAATAGAAATTTTTAAAATATTTTCAAAATGTAGCAAGTATATTGCTTACAAAGTATTGTGTTTCTAGGAAGGAAGAAACAGAAGGCAGAAAAGTTGCAGGATGTTAACAGCACGCAAAGCAGCATAGGTAAGCATCATTACAATCTTTGTCCTTTTGCAAGCTAGTTCTAGTCTTCATCAACAAACTCCGTGTGGGGAATATGGCTTATATGGATTTACTGAACTTAGATAAAAGTTAAAATTTATGAGGTGAAGTGTTTTCATCTTGATAAGCTTCAAATCATCTTTTCCTCCTGAAGTTTCCACAAGGTAAGTTGATTTAGAGCTCTGTTTTACATACAAAGATGCTCTTAATTTCTCTTGTAGGCATCTCACTGGAAGTAACCAAACCAATCATAGATTTGCTCAAATATATTTTAAATAGGCTGATGAACTAATGTTGAAGAACTACTTAGAGCTATGAATTCGCTTCCAGTGAGTGATTTTTAGAAAATTTCCATAGGTCAGTGACACAATGTCATTTAAGGACGTTTTCTAAATTACATAAAAGCAATTTATATCAGTTATCAGTTTTAATCGAGTTCTGCTGGCCCAACTTAGAACTTGTCCTTTGAATCCATAAATCACCTGAAGAAAATCTACCTTGATAGCAGTATGACAAAGTATCAACAAACATGTAACTCATCCTTTGACAATTCTCCATGCTTATGAAAAACGTTCAGTGATAAAAACAGCTGTGCCAACAGCTACTTAAATGCAGTTCCAACCTCACTTGACCACACCATAGAAAACGAAGAAAGCTGAAGGGTGTTCATGCCCCTGGTAGCTTAAATGTGTCAGGTTTACATCTTTATTCTCCAGTTTTAGTAGGCAAAGGATATTCCAATATTTTTAATTTCTCTTTTCTTCAGATTCTCTGGTGATTTCTTTTTGCAAGGGAGGGAGGGGGCTTGAAAGTGACTGTAGGTTTTGTAAACTGTATATGCACATACCTCTGTGAGCACCTATGCAGTCAACAAAGGTCAGAAGCTAGAAAAAAACAATAGTAGGTTTTAAACAGTACTAAAATACTGTGTCACAGTAATTTTTATTACAAGCATCTGGTAAAAAGAAGCAGACTCTGAGCCCTCACTGTATTTACTTGAATATTACACCTAGCAGGTCACAGTAATGTCACACTAGAGACAATGGCGAAGCTAGAGCTGTACAACAGTGGAGAAGTAGAAGTGATTCATTTCATTTTTCTTGTGTTTATCTGTTAATGGTGGTGGCCATATTTGTTGATTTACTTAAATATTGCTGGCATTTTGCAACAAACCTTTGGTAAATATTTAGGAATCTTCATTTAATATTTAATTAGGCCAAATAATCTATTACTTCAATTCTTCTTGGTAGAATAGGGCTTTTATGTACTTAAGAAAGAAAACGAGCAAATTGGAAAGTGTCCTGCTGGCACACCAACATTTGGGAAAGGATACAGACAGTACATCCTCAGACATTTATATTTATTTCCATGCTACAAACTGGGTGAGATATTTTATTCTATGCAAACACTGGCAAGGGATCAGTATAAACAAAATGATCCTGGATGAGCATCTCCAGCTCATTGTTACAGCCATTTCTCATGCAACTGCCTGGTTTAGCTGTTGAACAATTGTTAGTGTTCCTGACTTGAAAGTATCAGTTACTTTTCTATGAAGAATCTCACAAGCGAGGAGGAAGTGACAATGGAAAATTGTATACTATGGTGATATAAACTATATAAAAATCATGGTTTTGAGGATAAATCTTCTATTCATAACCATAATTTTCATGCTATTGCATCTCAATTTATCAGCCTTCCTAGCATGTCAGTTTTCACATTCATTCTTTTGGCACTACAGCTTCTAGCAGCTTAGCTAATAAGACAGATACTCGAGATCTCTATCCAAATATCCATTTTCTAGAATGTAAGGTAAAACCAGATGGAAACTGAATTACAAAAATACAGTAATCACAATCCATATTAATAACCTGTAAAAGCAGACTTTTGTAGTCTACATATAATTCCTTTATGAAGTGTCTGAAGGTCTTGTTTTATTTAGCATTATTGATTCTAAATGAAATAGTTAAGAAGATAGCTTTTGCAATAAAAAAGCTGCAGCTGGACCCATGATATTTACAACAAGCTTTGGCTTCAGTGCAGTTAATAAAGTGTCTGGGTTTTCCATAAGAAATTCAAAATTTTAGTATCTGTTGAGTTGGATATAAGAAACATCACAAAGAATTTGAAAGAATAAGTCCTTTTTGTCATATCTATAGAGACAGTTCTAATTACACAACATAAGAAAACAACTTCTTTAAAAACTCAGGATGCAGTTCAAAGACTAGTTCCAATCAATAAATTAAAGTCAGATGAGAAAAAGGTGCTGTATTCTTGGAACAGTCTTAACTGACAAGTCTATAGACAGATAATATGACATAGTCCACCTTAGCTTGAAGCTACACTTGCAAATACATATCAGCATCCATTGCATGACCTTCTGCAGAATGCTGTACAATCAGCAAATGTCTCTGGGCCCTACATTTGAATGACTCACTACAGGGGAAAAGCTACAAAACTTCCTATGATTCTATGGCATTTCAACTATCTCCACAATGCAAGTTTGCCTCTTTGGAGTAATCATTTTTTTAAAAGAATTAAATACATACACACCCATACTGTATAATAGTAATCAAAGCACAGCAGTAGTATTTTTGAAGGCTTTTTGGTTAGATGTCACCCTA
The DNA here is from genome assembly GCA_013396975.1 of Bucco capensis. Taxonomy (NCBI): domain Eukaryota; kingdom Metazoa; phylum Chordata; class Aves; order Piciformes; family Bucconidae; genus Bucco; species Bucco capensis. Next base: position 1,252,864 of record VWZO01007210.1, read on the forward strand.
AAATTGAAAAAATAGTGACCTGTATCAAGAAAGATCAACAGTAAATACTGAAGTCCCTCTATTTTGAACTTAATGTTCTTTAATGTCACAATTTAAGGATTTTTTATTACTTAATGATAATTAATAAAGTATCATGTAATTGTTCTGCTTTATTCTTTGAAGAGCCTTGTGGATAGAACACTGCAAAAGAACGTATCTTCAAATAAGAATGTAGATATAGCAGATATTTTAAATGACTACATTGTCCATAAATATTTTTATATTGTTTTTTGAGTAGGTGCACATGAAGGATTCACTCACGTTGTTCACTAACTCTAAACCAGCAACATTTAAATTTTACATCAATTCACTCTCTACATGAAAACATTTCTTACCTGGAATATATAGCCCCAGTTCAGCAGACTCTTAGGCAGAGGAATACTGCTACTGCATTACAACCTAGTAAGTCAATGGCTCTGTTTCTAGACTTAAAGTTAAATTTACACATAAGTGCAGAATCCAAATAAAATCGTAATGCAGCTGAAACCAATGGCAAAATTCCCATTGGCTACAACGATGCCAGTGTTTAATCACAGAGTGTTCATAGTCAAACACCTGCATCTAACAACCTTCCTTAAATTACTCTTTCAAACTCCATTATTTTAAATAAGCAAAACTGAACAGATATTATTCTTATGTAGCTGTATATATGAAAAATATATAAAGTACATAATTTAATATTTTTATGAGGTGGTCACATTTTAATATACAAGTTCTGCATAGAAATATCCCCTAGTCATCAATATGGCAACACAGTCCATTTATAAAGTGAGAGAAGGAAAAGAACACAAAATAGAGGAGAGCTAAAAATACAAGCAGCTACATCTGTAATAGAGAACAACAGAAATAATAAGGAAGGGACAGGGCAGAATAGAATTTAAGTCAAGGTTGTAACCTGGGAGAAGAGATAAAGAAAATAAATACACTATGGATAGAAGAAATCAAAAGAAAGGTCAATTGATACTACTCAGAGAAAAAAAATTTCTCAACATCTATGTTTTTCCCCAGTGTTTGATATAAAAGAAGATGGAAGCATGGAGCTCAGTGAAATAAATATTAATGAGGCTTAGGGAATATCTGGCAGCAGAATTAATAAAAAGCAGGTAAAAGGATATTTAGATAATTTAAATATTTATGATTCAGAAGGTCCAAATCATATTCAACCAAAGGATCTTAAGGACAGCCTGAGAAAGATTTGACAGACATCTTTGAAACTACATGGCAAAAAGTTAGGTACCAAAGGATTGAAGAGGGATGATTCTTAGGAAGCAGAAAAAGTTAAAAAATTAAGAATTTCAAGCAAGTTCCCATTATTCCCTACCATGCAAAATGCCACAGTAAATATATAACTAATAGTGTATCATTTAACTCCCAGCAACATCAGAATACTCTTCTGAGGCTGTAAATTCTGTGTCTCTGTCCATCTCTCTTTGGTTAATATCATTCAGTCTCAATCATTGATGGATGAGTTTAAAAAAAACTCAGTCCAGATTATTTGGAAATGAACAGACTGTTTACAAAAAAACCCGGAATATTTAGCTACAAATTTGTACAAACTGAAAAGTTAAAGAATGACCAGAATAATCCTTTTAATTTCCAACTAAAAGTTATGCATTACCAATGTCAAACTCTTCATTATTGGCAACACTTTCCATTTAATAGCTAACCTCCATGCCTGGTGTTTACCTGTATTTTTTGCAGACATTACTCAGAACTTTTCTCAGCCTTTGTTTTGCTGGCTAAACAGTTCCAATTCTTTACATTTTCTCTAATCATGTTAGTAATCCTGTTCTTTCAGCCTGTGATTCTCTGCCATATTCAAGATCAGGTCTTAAACCACTGAACAAATGCAATACTCTTTGCCATACATTGCTGATACACTCTACAATGATGTTTTCCTTTCTCACTGTTATTTTACATTGATGCTTATCTTGCATCTGATTAAGACTTGTAGGTCTCTTTGCTGGACTTCAGCCAGCTAAAAATAAAAATTCTCCTTTTTTGTCTTTGAATCCGTGACTTAGCAGTGTGCAGTATTAAATGCCATTCTATTTGTATTTCTGAGATCATAAAATCATCTAAGTTGTTCCACAGGATATTCTGGCCCTCTTCTATATTGATCTCCCAATTTTTTGTGTTCAGGAAATTTCATTATCACGTTTTTCCTTTCTGTGTCATGCTCATTAAAGAAAGTATTAAATCAGTCTTTGAAGAAATCCATTAACATGCTCCTTCCATTGCAATGCTTTCCCTTTAAATTATCTTTTCTTTAGATATTTCCTTTCCTACTTTAGATTTCTTGTACTATTCCCCAACTTCTCTTGCTTAACTAGTAATTTCCCAAATGATGTTATATCAAAAACCTTTATGAAATCCAGATAAATGAGACCTACTTCATTTCCTTCATCAGAAATCAGTTACTTTATCTGAGAAAAAATATCAGATGTTACTAAAGTTACATTTTGCTAGTGAATGTATTTTAGTTTTTCTTCTGCATTTTGATGAAACTTACAGTACTATGTTCTCAATTTTAAAAACAACTACATGCTGCTCTTATCCACAATCTGCATGTTGTTAAAATTTTCATGAGGATTTTTAGTATGCAGAGGCAGTACTGATGCTCATCAGCTACATTAACACAATGGCTCTTTTGGAGCCATTACAGTTGATCGTGCCAATGATCCATGGATTATATACTTTTATAAGGTCTGATGCACTTGCAAACAAAAGGGTTTTTTTTCCTTTGCATTTCTGTTTCTCAAGAGACACTCTCTCTCACCCCCAAATCATCCTTTAATATTAATGCAAAGCAGCCAAACAAAGGAAACCAAGCCACAAAAGTTCTAGCTATGATGATGTGATGAATACACTTAATCCTGGAACACAAAAGTAATTTCTGTCTCTTATGTAGGCTCTTTATGGCTGCTTATCTGTTCTGCACTTCCATAATACAGAAAGGCCCTGACCCACTCTTGGAATGGTAAGCACACATGCAAATTTAGTCCAATTTTTAAACATGCCTCCAAGACAAAAACTGTTCCCTGAGAAGAGCACAACTGTGAGTATTTTTGTTTCTTTTATTTCACATGTTGCCACTTATCCCTCGTTCTCACCATTCCCAAATAAAACTGTATTCTGAATCAGGTCCGTGTTTCCATCTACCTGTGCTCCTGATCCATCCTGGTCACCATAACCTCTGGAGCAGAGAAACCTCTGGAGGCTGATGACAGACTAACAATACAAATTATTTAAGATGTTTGGGAATTTGTTTGCCCTGCAGCTGGAGGAATTCAGGTAAAATTTCATCATACAGAAAACAAATAACAACAACACACAGACAAAAGTCCCACAAAACAAAAGCAACAACAACAACAAAAAAAACCCCACAAAAAAACCCCTACACATACAAAAAAAAAAAAAACCCACCCAAATGCCAGGTCTATGAAAATACAGGTACTGAATCTGCAATGATATGTCCAAGGATGATTAGTTAGAACATCATAGAAGATTCCCAGAAAAAGCCCTGCTGTAACTTGCTTAAAAGAGAAAATGTGACTTAACAAAAGAGCTTTAAAATCCTTATAACTCACAGTTCATAGACTCCTTACCAGAGTGAAGGCTTTGTTTGGAACATGCCTGTGCCAAAGACCTCCTATGTGACCATGGGATTGTATCTTACTTTTCCTGTACCTTTGTTACTTATCTATAAAAAAGGTAATATATTCTTCCTTTCTTCATCCTTTATCTCATCTGTTTAGATGTTGGTTTCTTTAAAGAAAAAATTGCCTCTCACAGCACAGGAGGAAGAGTGCAGACTCTGTAATAATAATACTGAGACCTAGACATTGTCTGACAAAAGAAGATGGTTTCCTCTTTGTCTCCTTGCTCATCAACCAGAGCATCAGGATGTGCAGTTCTTATAAGTTAGTGGGCACATGTTGGAAGGCTACATAGCTGGGTAACCACAGGGGCATTCAGTGGTTTTTACCGGAATATAAACTGTATTTGAATTAGGAGCAACTGACATTCAGGGTCTCTAACAATACAGGTAATTTAGGCTTGTGTGAGGAAGTAGGAAGTACTTATTAAATACAAAAATTGTGCAGAGTACTGACCAGAAGAAAACTATATAAGTGCTATTGTCACTAAGTACTTGAAGTCATCATCCCAGTGAACTGTAAAAAAACCTCACACTGGCTGAAATGCATCAATAGAAAGAAGAAAACGCAGAGACAGAGAATACTAATGAAAAGACGTAGTGTATAAAGTCTAGTTCCACCTACAGTATTGCATCCAGCTTTGATTATTTTATCATTTATGGGATGCTATCAGTCCTGGAAGGATGCAGTACAGAAGTCAGGGTGGTTCCAGCTTATGAGAATCTTTGATACAAATCAATCATCAGCCTTGTTTTCTCTGGGAGATTTCAAGGACACTCTGGTAATAGAATTCAAGGTGATACAAAAATATTAAAGTTACCTTTGTACCGAGCTAGAGAGAACCAGACACCACTGAGAAGCACATAGCTGAAGACCACAGTCTAGAAGAAGGAATGAAGGGGGAAAAGACTTACTCAAGAGAGCAACTTTCTCATTTCCATGGGAGATCTCCCTCTGTTTTGAGGATCCAGGTTATTGTTTGGTCCGCCTTGTGCCATGTATCTCCATTTGCCACTCCACTGATGAAAGGAACTCTTAAGTAGCATTAAAGTCACTCTAAGTAATTCCCATTATAGGAACAGCACATTGTTAGGATATAAGTTCTATAGTTCTGTATCACCTTTTCAATGTGATTCCTACATAGAAGCAAGGCTAGGTGAATAGAAATGTAAAAGAGGCATATAAAAAGCAGGTTATCTCAGGAACAAACAAAGAGTTCTTTTCCTCTGCTAAGCAAATATATTCTTTCTATGCCTAAGTAAATAATAGGGCAGGCTTTTAGTTTGAAACTCACCATTGGCCTCTTTTTGTCTCTTTACAACATCCCTCAGCCAAACGGGGTTTTTTGTGCAATAATTTCCCATGCTAACAAACTTTTTGTTTAATATTCCAATTGTCCTTGGCCAAATATGTATTCTCTCAAATAGGTAACCATTACAATTTCATGTGTTTGATGATCGTCATTGATAAGTGTAAGAAAGTATATATATCCATATAGACTTCTAAAGACTGCGGAAATGATCATCTGCTGTTAAAACTGATGTGTATGGCAGTCCAAAAAACTCTGATTGTAGTGGCAGACTCAAATTCAGCACTTATTGAATTACTTCACCATTATTGTACTGGCAAACCAACAGAATTAGTCATTCAAACCTCTTGGAATGAGAAATACATTTCAATGTTTCTTTTTAAAATGACCATGAAGGACTATGGATACTTATGTCTTATGGAATGAAAAAAGGTAAAATGCTAGAGGACTGGATTTGCTGATCAATACCTTAGAATCCTGGTTGCACAAATAATTTCACTTGCACAGCTATAAAAGAAAGTACTGTTTTGTATACTTAGTTGTAACAGACGCCAGACCATTGTTCATTGAAAGGATTGATTTTTTTTTAGTCATTATTCTAATGATAATACAAAATATTTAAAAGTTAAATAATTTATAATTCCTATTCCGTAGAACTGAAATGAAGGTGACCCTCTTTTAACAGCTGGTACAACTGAAATTATTGAGGTTACTCATAGGTGAGGGTATGAATAACAGAATTATAGTATAGTATAGTACAATGTAGTGTAGTATAGCATAGCATAGCATAGCATAGTATAGCATAGTATAGTAGTATATATAATATATAAAAATATACCTTTTTTTTTTTTACAGCCTGGTAACACCTGATAACAATTCAGTAAGAGAAAAAAAAATCTTCTAAAGCACTTAAACTAGACTTAGATACCTAACTGTGACTTTAGACACTTGCACCAAGTTTAATCCTCAGATTTACTCTTCAGTTGCCACCTGAAGTCTATAAATCTAAAACTTGTCCACCAGTAACTGACCATGATCATAAAGAGCCAAGTAGTAATTGATCAGGACCAGAAATGCCTTTTGCCAATGCTGAACAGTTCAGAGTATGTCTCAAATTTGCTGAAATATTTGAACACACAAATTGAAGATGTGACAAATTGAGTTTACTCTTTTCCTGAGGAGGACTTGACTACAAATTCTGTCATGTTGTCCTCAAAACCCAGTTATTGATTATTGTAAGAGAGAATATTCATCTCTTGAATTTGTAGCACATTGCATGGAAAAATTTAATATTAATTGAAAACTTAACTAAAATCTGTCTCTCCACTTGGGAAGTGACTAGCAGTCAGTCACATTAGGCAGCATCTTATTCAACAACATAGCTTCGAAAGGCATCTAATTCTTCCCTGGCACTGGCATAGGGAGACTAGTCATTTGCTCTAGTAGGGAATAAGAAACTCCAGTGGTAAGCCAAAAAATAGGTATTTCGTGCTGAGCCTAGGTCACCTTTGTGGAAGAATTATTAATTATTTAGTGATGCTGAGGGATTCTGCCAGCTTCAGTTGTTCTGATGAATTTTTAATAAATCACTATTAACATAAATGGGAAGTATAAATTTCTTGCATTGTGCTATATGCAGTAGTAGCAATGAGAGTCTTCTGCTTATCTAACAGAAACTGACAGCTGAATGATCCAGTTCTCCTGGGAATGTCCTGGGGGGAAAAACAGAATCTTTTCACCATAAAGTTCTAATTCACAGTTACCAAAACATCCAAAGACTTAACTGGAGATGGAACTATATGCTAAAAGAAAACTCAGCTGAGCCAAAGAGACTTTGTTTCCTGAAAACACATGGCAAAAATAAGCTTCTGTTAGGAGGATGTGAGTCTTCCTGAAGCACAGTACTTACTGAAGATATTTTTCTAAATATAATCTGCTGTTCTTGCAAAAAGGTTTTAAAACCAAAATAGTAATTTAAGGATTCATTGTCACTAGAGATATTCCAGTGCCTTCTGGTTTCCCAAGAAGTTAGAAAATGTTTAATAGGTCTTTGCATTAAATTAAGTTGTTTTAACACTTTCTATTTTGACTGTTGACAGGACAGTGAGTCAACTACAGCATTGTGTTCAGTGTGCCTAGTCCTTCACTCACAGCAACAAACATTGCATTCAGAAAAGCCAACATTTACTTGAAATAAAACTAGGAACAAAATTTCTCAATGAAATACAAACTGCAATAGTTCAACAGCTTCCCTCAGGAAAGAGTCTGCGCAGCCTCTCTGCAAGGCTCCACCCAGACAGAATTCTTGAAAGAACATAAACACAGTTGTGAAGACGTAAATAAAACAAATACCATCTGTCATGTTAGCATTGCCCCATATGTGTAACCACCTTTTCTTAGTCCTTTCAACTGATTTTCCACCATACCCAAATACACATTTGGCTTATTAAAGAATTTTAGCACATTATGGATGCCATTCCCAAACATTTTAAGTGTAATCCATGCAAGTACCCAAATAATTCTGGATTTTTCTTAGTAAAAAAAAATAGCGGGAAAGCATAGCATAAGTATGTATGAATAAAAGCTGTGGAAATTCATCTGCTCTTTGTTTAAAGATTGAATCTTACTGAGATTCTGAGAACTAATTCTAATTCTGAGAACTAGTCCCTTTTCAGAGAACACTAAATTCTTTTCCTACGTAGAGTAGGAATCAATAAAAAAACTTGTCCAGTGAAGAATTAAGTCAAAAGAATTGCAATGTTTGTGTAAAATTACTATTTTAAATTACATTTGCTATCGTAGTCATGGCCTTATTTCAAAGCATAAGATCACAGAATGAAGAGCAGTTGAGTCTCCTTCTCTGGAGACATTCAAGACACACTTGGATGCATTCCTATGTGACCTCGTCTAGGTGATCCTGCTCTGGCAGGGGGGTTGGACTAGATGATCTTTCTAGGTCCCTTCCAACCCCTAACACACTGTGATACTGTGAAAGACAGGTATAAAGGCAATTTGAAAACCTGTTGACTGTGTAGCATAGAGGTTTATCAAAGCCTGTATGAACCCAGAAGACCCATCTGTCTAGAATGATTATTCTGCTTTTTCCTTTATTTTGTCTGTCCTGCCTATTTATATTGCAAGCTTTCCTACTGAGCACAGTAGACTTTCTCAGCAGTGATGTAATGCAAATCCATGAGTGAAATGGAAAGCTGTACAGCCTAAAAGTATGGGTCCCATGACATTAGATTTTGTCATGCTGTGATAACATTCCTCTTACCATACCTCTTACCATAATCTTATTAACAAACTCCTGATTCTCATGACAGAAGTACAAGTGAAAATGATAACATGACATTTCTCTGCATTTTGGCCCTATGGGACCATAACTGACAACGTAGCTCTTGAAGAAGATTGACAGCTGTAAATGCAAGATGAACAGTAGCCTCATATTAAACACCCTGCCTAAAACGACAAGGAGCCTCCTTCTTAACTGGCCACAGGCAGAGGAAAGCTGGAGACTTCAAGAAAAAGATCAGTGGGATGATATGTAGTCAGAGGAGGCTTAATTTCCCCCTCTCTTTTACCAGTGTCAGTTAGCTGTTATTCCACAGTGGTGATGTATCAGTGTTAAACCATCCAAGTGATGGAAAAATGAAGTTTAGACTCACTTGCCACAGGCGGGCATATGATCAGAGAAAGTGCTCACCTCAACCCCAATTACCATTTAGCAGACATGAGATATTTCTCTTTCTTCCAACACTCGTGTGTTTCTTCCTATCACATACGGATATGTTGTATTATAGGCACTCAATTTCCTCATATATTATTGCAATATCAGAACACATTACAACGTCAGATCATAACATGAGGCAATGTTTATGTCTCTCCGCAAGCACAGTTGTATTGGTTACTTAGTGCTCTGTAGGCAGGAGGGGGAATGACAGTAAATAATAAGTAAGGAAAATAAAAACAATTTTAAAAGTACATAACATTTTGGTAAGGAAATTTTTTTTTATAGCCATGGCTTTGGGGAAAATTACTTTTATGGCCAGCTTTTCAACGGGCCTGCACAAAGTGCCTCTAGTGTTTGCAGGTGCAACCATTTGTATGCAAGGCATGACTATCTAAAGAAAAAGCTTTCAGCAGGCTAAGAGAGTTTCTTTTTTCTTCCTACTTCCTTTTAGAACATAGGTCTTCTAGGTAAGAAATAACAACCTCCAGCTGAGCTCCTTAAGCTGTGTGGTTGGAAGAGTGAGAACAGCTCAGCATCTCTAACTTCCCTGAAAATCCAGTTCTGAGTTCTTCTGCATGTCACCATGGATGCAGCTGGGTGCAGAAGCTTGGAAACTCCGACGTCAACATCTAGATGATTCCATCTAACTCAGCTTTTGTTTTTCCCTTACTCTTTTCTGCTCCCCACTCCCCCATTGATATGCAGACATGCACACACACACTCACACCCCCGTATGTGTGTGTGTTTGTATGGGTGCACATACACACACAGGCACACCTACAGACAGAGAAACACAGACTGTGTATTTCCAAAGATGCAAATCTTCCCTATTCAATCATAATCATAATCCTCCTGCTAGCATTGTGTTTAATCATGCTAGCAAAGATACAATTTGATAATTTTATTCAAATGAAGGAATTGAACAGAACTTAGAGGTTAGAAATCCTGAAGGCTGATTGCTAGAGTTGAAAGCATATATTTATAAGCAATTAATGGCATGCCTTGGGTTTTTTCCCCTGCACATTTTTTGCCAATGATCAAGTACTCCCTGTATGGTATCCACCAGCTGTATTTTCATAGAGAAAGAAATGGATGGAAGAAAAAGCCACAAAATCCTGGAATATACTTATTCCCTGCCCACACACAGCTATTCTCTCCTCCATTCTCTGTGGGCTGTAATTTCTTCTCGTCCTTTGAAAGAAATCAGAATTATGAAGAAAACTGTAAACACGTTTTAGAATTGGTCACAAAATGCTGATATATTACAGTCCTGTTGTGTCACAACCTGTACACAGTGAATACACACACATGTGCAGTAGCACTAATTATCAGGGACATTGACTGAAAGTGGAGGTAAACAGTAGGAAATGCTATTTTAACTGAGTATTAGACATGTATGCCTTTAAGAAAGGACAAATAAGGAGGTCAAATATATTTTTATTGAGATTTTAAACTGTTACATTCAAACTAAATCCATAGTTCTTCATTTTTGGCACACAGAAAACCATAAACCTTCTCTCCAGCTGTTGATTGGAAAAGATTTTGAAACAAAACAGTATTTCTTGGAAAAACAGTGATTTGTCTAAAGCAAAAGTTTTCACAGATATTTACCATGTTTTTTGACAGGTGAAAAAATGTCTTAGGTTCAGAGATTTCTGGGAAAAGTTGAAGGGGAGGAAAGATACTGGGAGTGACTCCAGAATATTTTGAATGTAGGGTGCTTGCCCAAGTGTGGGAGAACAGTCCAAGACTTCATTTGAAGGAGCAGTTAATTTCTTCTAGATTATTCCACTATGAGAGATGCTTCTTATTACAATCTGATATAGAGCCCTGTCTTGTGACACAAGAATACCAACATACTCCTAGGTCTTCATCCTTTGGCAATGAAGCATAAACATAGCTAAATATTATATTAATTCAAACTCAAGGACTGAAATGACTTAAGAAAGAAAAATGGAATTGGAAAGGACCTCAATATAACCTGTAGTCATGGAAGTTCCTTCTCAATGTTCATGTTGGATGATGAAGTCCAAAGACTTTAGAAAGCCCAAAGGCATAGACATTTCATGTCACCTCTTTTTGCCCGTATCTCCAGGAATTCTTAACCCGTAGCAAAATACTGGTTCCTTTATTGATGTGTGTTGCTGTGCTGTCATCTAGTGGCAAGGATGAATTAGACGTCATTCAGTGTCATTCAGTGTCAGTGGCTGACAAGATGTCCCTTTGCTGGAAATAAACGCGTGATGACCGAAAGCTCTCATCTTTGCTGCCTGCAGCACCACCACAGAGGTCACTTCCTCGCTTTGTGCTCTGCAGAAAATCACTGTGGCGTAGAGCCTGTGGAATGGGCTGTGCAATGGAAACTTCTGATACGAACTAGAGGCTCCTTAGAATCCTGGCATTTCCTGCCACAGCATCGTCCTCCCCATATTCTGTCATCCATCTTGTCTGTTAACTATTTGCAGACAAGTACTTGAAGCTGATTTTTAAACAGTGATTGATACATTTTTCTAACTACTGCCATTTGGAACAGTGTCAACTAATGAAATGAGTCATTATATCTACAGTCATCTAAGATCAAGAAGAAACCTTTCCCTCAGAAAAAAAGTCCCTCCTCTTGCATTCATTTTTATTGACTCTTGGGGGAAAATTAGAAGTGCCACAATGCAGTTTTCCAGGAGAAATCAGATAAACATGCCTTCCAGAATGACCCATATTTGTTTCATTATTTAGCTAGCTGACTGATGTCAGTGGACAGACTTACTGCCATTGATTTCTAAAGACTTTCACTCAGATCTGTATTGTTATACACCAGGTGATATTACATTTGCTTGTCCTTAGTTTGCATTGATTAGGTTATTATTAATACATACAAACATTTACAGTCCTGAGTTTATTTTCTTACTGCAAGTGCCATGTTTGATTATACTCATGCATGACTTTTTGTAAACTGATAAAAGAAATTATGTAGAAAGTAATAGAACCTTAACAATAAAACTGGCCACAACACCTGTAACATGTTTTTGGCATCACCTGCTGAACACTGATGGGTTTGGCTGGATTAGCTAAACCAGTTGTGGGACATCCTCTGCTCTTTGAAATGCTGATCTTGTTACCATTTTGATAGGAAGCTTGGCAGCTGCTTTTCAGAATGTACCATCTTCTTTATAGGTGGAATTTCTCATAGGAGTGGAGAGACTGAAGGACAATCCATCAGACAAAGCTGGACTTTTCATAGTTATCAGACTGAAAAGGAAACCCCAATGAGCAATCTTCACTGCAAAGCACCACTATTAAAGAATCATTTTGCAAATATGTATAAATGGTCTATTTTCATTCCTGCAAAATGGATCCAACAAATAATGCTAAGATTCCCTTTTATGAGAAAGTTGGAAATTGTGTTTATATTTTCCTGTCTTTCCACAGTATAAATCATGCTCTATCTTTGAATTTAGAAAGATTCCTCAATTCAGCCAAGTGCAGTAAAAAGATACCTAAATCTCCAAGCAAACAGAAGAATGTGCTGATGTGCTTCACTGACAGGGGACACTTAAGTACTTTCTTAAATACCTTGTCTCTCTGAGGACTTCACTAGATTCCCAAAAGAGAAAAAGAATGATGTTCTACTTTTATGACATTTTTGCTTTGTCCAAACCACAGACCACTATCCCCATAGTAATGGAAAATATTAATGAGGGTAAGAAACATTCTGTTTTCCAAATTAATTTTAACTAGTCAGAGGCAGTAAATCAATGACCTTTCACTTTGGAATATGATAAGAGGTTTCATTATAAATAAATTCCAGAGGAGCTTTAGTTTATTTTTGGCTCAGAATTTCATCTTCTTTAGGTGCTTTATAGAAATAGAATTGCATCTTTTTAATTAAGAAATTGAAAGATGAGAGCTGTAACAAGGTCAATCTGTTTGAAACAGCTGCATCCTCATTATAATGTAAATGCTTCTTCTGTTAACTTATATCTTGATATAGTAAATAGTTACATATAAATAAACTGTTAAATAAAAGTGGAGAGGTTTAGTGTATATGCTTGTATAAAAAAGAGAGCTAGGCTTTCAAATAGGAATAGATAAAGTACAAGCTCTTTGTTAGCAGGAGTTAAGAATGATTTAACACTCACATCAAAAAAAAGACGTGGAAAAGATACCCAAAGCATTCCAGTGTTACCTTGAAACAGTGTCACCTTGAAAGCTCTTTTGTCAGGGCTTTACAGGCCATGGCACTTGAAACTAAGTTTGGGTTAAAAGCAGTGAAGAAAGATGAGAGCTGTAATGTTCACTGCCATGCTAACTGCAATACTCTTGTCATCACTGAATGTTGCTTTTTATGAATGACCATTTGTACATATATTTTGTTGTTTTTGCATTCATTCTTTATATGCTGTCATGTCTTTAAGTGGAGGCCCATTATGTCTGTTCTCAAATCCAGATCCTGCATATGATTCTTGCTCCAGATGTTCACAATACCTACAGAAATAAACACAGTTTAGCAATTCTGGCACTGGAGGAATAACTTGTGAATTATTATTTTTCATCTGTTTTAAATTTATAATTTCATCATCAGAGCAACAGACAAAGGGAAAAAGAAGTAAGGAAGTCTTGAGTTTTACTTGATTGTTTCTCCATTTGATTACATGTGGAACCAAAAGAATAATTATTGCATTTGATGTCATAATCGTCTCTCAAGTCTCCTACTTATGAGTTTATTTCTCTTTGACTAAGCATGGAAGGAGGCCCATAAAATTATCTCCTTGCTGATGATTCTTTTGTATTGATAATCCTTGTTTTGACATGGTTCTTTCTGAATATGCTTTTAAAATGTAGATCACAGATAGAGTTACTTACTGTGTGAGGCAGCTTTTCTTTCTGTTTCACCTTTCTCAGCATACAGGAGATTTTTCCAATTCTTTTCAGCTCCAGAGCAGACATTAAAACTTTTCTCTGTTTCATAAACATATTCGGCTTTGACTTTACATACATTCAGTCTTTGTCATACAAGGACATCACCAGTGTTGTTTTTTTCATGTAATTTATACATTATGCTATTATTTAACTCATATAATGGATGTCTTAAGATGGACTTGTGATGAGGATTGATTATTTTTGCACTTGGAAGAAAAATTCATTTATATATATATATATATATGAAAATGCTGTCTACTTCACAGAGATGAATTTGGTCAAATTCCAAGAAAACTGAGTTTGAATGTATATAGTTTCCTTTATTAGAAAATACCAAAAAATAGCCAAAGTTAACATATTCTATAGAAAACACATTTGCATATGCCACACATAGCTTCCTACACTCTTCATCTTTAATTTAGCAATGGCTGGATGATGAAGTCATTCAGTTTTAGGAATGTGCTCAGGTCAGGGTCTAAATCTTTATACTTCATCCAAATACCATTTTGGTTTGGCCCTTTTTACTGAGATGCAATCCATCGTGGTACAGAAGATTTAAGTGAGCACCATCAATAAATCAAGAACAAATGAATGTTCTACTACAAATTATGTTGCAGCCAGCTTCAAATGCTGCATGACTAACTTTTTATTCTAAGATTGAGGCCAAATTATGAGATTAAGAATTGAGCTAAAGTTTGTGGCTTTAAAAGGAATTCAAAAAGAACTTGGATGCATTACTATCTATGATGAGAACAGAATCTACACGAATACTTTGTCTCATTGCCTTTGACAGTAGCTATAGGAAATTGCTCTGACTCAGCCTATGATTTGTGCATACTTAATGCAAGTCTGTCTTTGTAAGTAACAAGGCTTTTTACTTCAGTGATCGATCTGTGCTGTTTTCATGGCCATAGTTAATTCTGTTGTATGCCACCATGAAGGCTATGTTGTAGGTGACAAAGATTCTATTGCTTAGGAAGGCTGATGAAAATATGGACCAATTTTTTTTACTTGGAGTAATTAAGTGTAGCAGTATTGACTTTGTGAAAGTTATTCTGAGCTGCCACAGCCAAAGGAACAGCCCCAACTTTCCATCACATTGTTATTTTGCAGTGCCTTCCATGACTTTCAGCAGTCTCCTTTCAGTCACTGGAGAAAGGTGAAAACATCCAGCAGGTCTTATGAAAGCACTTGAGGTTAAAGAGTGAGAATATCTCCCATTTTATCAAAAAGCCTCATTAGACACACTGAGTTTAAATAAATGACCAATTGGTCCCGGAGAGGTCTTGCAAACTGACACAGCTTCTGGGTGGAGATCTTTAGAATGCCAATTCCTCCTGGAGTTCTCATCAGGATACAGGATTATCTCCGTCTCTCCTAGCAAGTCAGGAAGCTGGAAGTAGGGATTTCCATTGCTACAGTAAGAAAGGAGTAAAAAGGGAATTCAACCCTCTGTATCATGTAACCCAGTACAGTCTGTGTGTTCACTGCCAAATTCCCATAGTTTTATATTGTCAACGGGAAGTAACAAACTGTTAATGTAAGGAACCCTGTAGCATGCCAAGAGGTGGACTTAAGGCTGTAAATGGAACAATGTGTTGTTCCACTTCTAAATTTTCAACACAAATTCCAAAGTCAGGAAACTAAGTAAATCTGGAACTTAGAGGTGTGTGCTGAAGATTAAGAGTGCATAGCATTAGAAGCAAAAATTGTTCAAATATTTCCACTTTGGACATGAAAACATATACAGTCTCCCATTGATTAGGTTTGCTTGTTTCAGGTTTGGTTGTTTCTTTTTTTCATTCACATATTGAAATGCAGGTCAGTATTAGGAACCCAGGTTGTAAACCCAGAAATCCAATAACTAAAAGATAAACCCACAAACCACTGAGAATTAGATTAGCTAGAATTTTATTGTTTGTCTATTAAAACAAAGTAATGCATTTCAACTTCAGTCAAAATTTGCATTTTTCTGCACTGTACCAGACAGCCATTTAGTAGATATTTGCTACTAAGTGTGACTTGCTAACTCAAGATTCCTGTATTAATTTAATAGGAATGTAATTGTGTTGTAAAATACATAATCTCAGGTAACCTACTCTGACATTTACATTTGATTACCATATCAATGGCTGTTCCTTTGCATTACAGATACCTTTGGTGGTGTTCTTTGAAAAGTGCAGAGACATAATGCAGTAAGCAGTATTTCAAACAAAAAAATCTCCATTAGGAAGGAGCTATGGCAGTAAGTGGCTCTCCAGTGCTTTAACACCTTAACTGGGATGCTTCACTATTTTTTTTTTCCTTTCTTAAATGAAGAACACAGATAATGCTTCTCAAATAATTGTACTTGTTTTCTGCTGCTAATGTCACAGACATCAGAGGGTAGTGCTGGAGCAGGTATCCAGATTTTTCTATGTTAACACCATTCCACCAGCTTGTAAATGCGTTTTGACCCTGTAAGCATGTATTTTTTTAATATTCTTATGCCTTTAGAAATATAGTAGGAAAAAACACAGCAGGCAATGTGCAGCTGCATAGGGAATGCTTTTCATTAACCTAGAACACTAATAATAAAGCTAAATTAGACTTAAATATTTCCTGAAGCACCTTGTAATCATTATTTTGGGGGAATAATTTCATTTAGAGACAGATGTTTCATATCAAATACTTCTAGCCAATCATCAGAAAAGATAGCATTTGCCATTTTTCCTATAACCTATACATTTTATCTTTCACCTTAATATTGTCCAGAAATAGCTTTCAGACATCTTCAAATTAGTCAATTTACTTTCATTAAATAGGTTATTTTTCCTCAGTAGAGCAATGCACTGAATATAGTGATGTTTCCTGCTCTCCTTTTCCAAATGAATAGTTTTTTGCAAGCAGAAATGCACTGTGCAAAACTGGGATGTAACTTTTGCAAATTCTCTGTAAATACGTTTGCACTGTATAGCCATTTCAATAATGCTTTACCTGTGTAGCTTTTATTTCATTATCAGAATCCAGAATTTTCAAGTCTGTGAACAACTACATGTACAAAAGAAATTGTCTTCAACATTATGTCTCTGTCAATGGCAATAACAGGGTGTGAATGCCATCTTTAACTGGCAGATCTGCTAAAGGAGAACAGCCTACTACTGTTATCAGCAGCCTCAGGTTACCCTCTAGCAAAAGTGTCAGTTCCCCATGGATGCAGGGACTAGTCTTTCCCTGGATGAGGGCTGCTTTTGGATTATTTGCTCAAATAAGAGCAATTGCCACTTTTCATTCCAACCTTCTAGAGACTCAAAAAAAGTTTGGGATTGGCCCAGTTCTATTGCTGAAGGGATTCTAAGTAGTGCAGGAGACATAATAACTGCTGTAGAACTTTTTTTTTTGGTGGAGGATTTCTTCCTAGCCAGGCAGAGTCATGTAAGTTGAAAGAAAATATATGAAAACAGAATATTTTGAGTGACATGAAAGTTTGACTCAAATTCTGTCTTTTCTTGTATGTCACTTTCTCCCTTCTCTTACAAACCACAGATGACACTGTGGAGTGGATGGATCCCACAGGCAGAATATTGCCCAACTTGATCTTTCTGTGCTTTCTATATGTTTCCTTGTAGGCACACAGCAAACACATGATTGTTACTTGCCTCACAAAGGCTTTGATGATCCTAGGTATTTAATCTAATTGAACGGAATTATGGATCCACCACAGTGTAACCACAAAACATCTTCTAAACATCTTGGTGCTACAGGATTTGTTCCAAATAGCTAGGCAGCTTCATTAATTCTGCCATCTTCTGTTTCTCTCTTTGTTTTTGTTGTCTCAAAGCACATGTTACTCAAAAACATCATAGCTCCACATCTACCCAATGTTGTTGCTGCATCTTTCAGTCCTCAAGGTAATGGACCCTTGGTTTACACTAAGAATTTCTTCACAGAGACTTTTAGTATATAGTACTGTCAAGGAGAATTTTGGAAATGTGAAATTTAAGTAAATCAGTACCATATATTTAGTGTCTGTATTATATGGTTTTCACCTGAAGTTTTTGTAAAGTGAATAGACTAGGAACTCAGAAATACAAAATATTTTAATGAGTTTTCTAAATAGATGATCTTGACATTTAAAAAATCATCTCATGTAATTAAGATTTTTATTTTTCAAAGCAAATTGGAATTAGTTCCCAGACTGAATGGTTTTGGGTTTTTTCTGTGCATTAGATACATTTAACCTCTGAGGTTCTGACCTGCATCTTTTCCTATAGCAAAATGGTCATTAAGACACAAGGTCAGTGGCATAGATTTTGTTGCAAATGCATATTACTACAGGAAGAGGAAATCAGCTTTGCAAAGCTGACAGTAGGGACAACAGGAGAACCAGTGCACTACATGGTTAATTATTAATTCAGTGCCAAAATTCTTTGACCAGCTATAATTACCCAATTCTAAAAATGAAACAATTAAATCTCTTTAGACTTCTGCAGAGTTGTGGTAGCTGTATGATTGCAGTTCTGTGATTTGGAAGGACATTTATGTGCCGTGCTTCTATCTCTGAGTGGCAAGCACAATCCCCACCATGGTCAGCCTTGCTCATCATCATGTTCCTGTCTCATTCAGCTCCAAGAATACATGCTCTGCCTACCATAAGATCCCTGGACTGGGATGTCCCTTTGGCTCATGCTGTCCCTAGAGAAGCTGTATCTTATATGCAAACCCCCTTCTCCCTCTCCATAGCATTAATGCTAAGCCTTGCCATTAATGCAGAGCATTACTGTGTATCTATAGCTACTTTCATCCAAGCATATAAAAGTACTTATAAATATTAATGTATTAAACCTGATAACACCCTTAGGAGGTAGATGAAAATTTCAGCATATGCCTTACTGGTGTGTAAACATATAAAGAGTCAACTTCAGACAGTAGAAAATGTCTTAAAGATGGTGAACAGAGCACCTTTAGGAATGAGTCTGGATCAGATACGCTATGTGTCTCTAAGCCACTGGCTAGAGCTAGAAGCAAAATCCAGGAGAACTAGTCATTACTATTATTTTCTCCTTTCCCCCCCCCCTCCCATTATAATAGTACTCAGACAATCCAATTCAAATTCAGGGCCCCATAGTTTCAGGTACTGCACTGGTGTATGGCAGAGCCCCTATCCTAAAGAACTCAAAGCCAAAGTAGATGAGATACAGAAAGCTTAAAAGAGTAGAAAGAAATTCACACAGTGGAGATGGGAAGGGAGTCCCTGAGTCCCAGTCCAAGGACTTTGCCTCTAGCCATAATTCCTTTCCTTTGTATTAGTCAGTGGATAACTTCCTCCCCTTCAAATTAAACACTTCATTACTCAGGCAGACAACTCTCCTGATATCTTGTAACATTAGGAAAAGGTTACTTTTAATGTTTTCTGAACTGGAACATGACAAGGAGCAACTCAAAAGGATAAAACGCAAAGTTGAAAGAGGTAGTAGAAAGGTGAGAATTACATGAAATCACTGAAATCCAATTCAAAAAATTCAGGAGTGTTTCTTGCTTAAGAAACACATAGCTTTCTGAAAATTATAATTTTTGAGATTAAAAACTAAGATTTTGCTAATCCCAGAGTACAGCTATGAGGAGAAAGAACTTATGTCAACATATGTTAGCAGCTGGTGTATAAACATGGTGGGGATCATTACAATAAAAAGTGTGTGTGGTATGCAGCAGAACAGCAGCTGATTATAGCCTTGATGCTCAGTGGCAGAAAACTGCCTGGACAAAGTGAAAAGGCCACAACTTTAAAATCACATCAGCACTTACTACCTACTGCACAGAAAAAGGGGAGCAAATCCATTGCAGCCCCATACCACAGCATGGGTGAAGGCAGCTTGTGTATACCTGTGCTGGGAATAATTAGGCACACTTCAGGTCAGTCAGAAACCTGTAGACTTCACAAGCTTTAGGATGCCCGAGCAGTAATATTTACCAGTCTGCACTCAACAATTCATATGTCCACAGGGAGAGGCAAATACCCTCCCCTTTTTGGACAAGGGCACTCCCCAGCAGAGCAGAAGGGCTGCAGCTCAGCTATCACTTAGCACAACTCCTTCACATATAATGTTCACACACGTATTAAGATCTGTAAACCAGCTGCCTGGGAAATAGGAGATGACCACACCACTGATGTGGTTTGGGGTTTGGATGTAACCCCAGAGGAAAGCTTCTGTTACCCTTTCACCTTTTGATTGTTGGCTCTTTGGTGCTAAGTATTATGATGGAGGAGAAGCCCAAGCTGACTGCACCTGTCATCTGAGTGCTGCTGAGTCATTCCCCAGCTTCAAGCTATGTGCAGATGTACAGTGGTAATGAGACAGCACTCTGGAGCCTAATGGGCTTGTTTCTTTGAGGATAAGACCAATTAATAATAATTGAGAAGTCCTGTACTAAGGGAATTTATAACCAATTAATAAAATTTGGCTGTTGCAGTTAAACACAATAAAAATTACTCTTGATGAACTAAAGGAAAGACAGATACACTTACATAATCATGTTCATGTCAGCACTGTTTAATGTATAACAGTTTTGTGTATATGTAGCTACATTTACTGGTAAAGAAGTAATTACTAATCAGAGTTTATACAATATTACACTAAATATATGATGCACTACCCTGTTATCAAAGAATGGGCTTTTACAGCGTTCAAAATCAAACTATAGGAAAACTGTTGATTTGTGGCCACATCATGGATCTGTGCCAGGGGTGGCTGCCAGCCCTCACCTTTCCAGCTCACTAAGGTTTGCAAGTTTGAATGAATCCATTAGCTCTGTGATGAGAAGTGAACCTAAACTAAACTATGGATAATGAGATCTAGTACCTTAGTCAAAACTGAAGACTTCAGACAGCCAATACCAAAGCAAAAGGATATGCTGTGGTATATTATTATTTCATTATTTTTGTGCTGAAACAACTAAACTCCAGGAATCTAAACTACATGGACTAACAAATCTCTTGGGAGACCCTCTAGTGGCAGTTCACTAGAGGCAAGAGCAAGATCTTCACTTTCCATTTTATTCACAGGATTTTATTCACTTTCTTCAACTACATTTTTATTTCTTAGGGAAGAGAGGCCTTTTTTTGTCTCATATAAGGCCTGACCAGCCTCTTAGCATATTAGCATCTTTGCAGATTTAGTATGATTTCCACTTTGGGTTATCTGATTTTTTTCCCACTAATCAGAAAAGCAGGATTTGCTTGTGTGCTCACAGTAACATCACAGGAAAAAGAACCTGGCACTACAAACTGCACATATTAACCATCAGGCATAAGGTTGGAAACCAAAAATTCCTTTCTGATTTGTGTGCTGGTAGGTTACAAACACACAACTTGCAGAAGAGGATTTCCTGGCAGAGAAGCAATAGATTGAACAGTGGGAAGGCTATGGTTAGCTTTTAGCTTAAATTAAACAAGAAATTTAGAAAAGCAGTACAGCATACAAAGAGCTTGTTGGCATTGTCTTTTAAGGATAATGGTAAAATAATCCGTGCAAGTGATGCTTTGAGTGCAGACATGTGATTTTCAACTTGGTTTGAGTAAATAGAACTTTATGACGGCAATTTTTGAGGAACCACCTCATCTTGCAGTTCTTTTCTGTGAGTGTCAGGAAAGGAAATCTCAAAAGTAGAAACCTAATATTTTAATCTGATTACCCTCAGAGAGCAGATGATTCAAATCATGACAAACCCTAAGCAATGGGAATGGAAGGCAGCAGCAGGGGTTCGGGGGAAATACTAAGAAAAATGTAGAGCAGACAATGCTTCAGCCTGATGGCATCAGAAAAAAGCCCCTGGTTTCTTGGAAGTGCAGGCAAATTTGATTTGTGCTCTTCTGAAGAAAACAGCTGGGACTGAGGAGCAGAGAGAGATTTTGGGATAGAAAAGTAGCACCTTTTGCTTTTGTGGGAGGAGCAAGGAGGATGGTGCTGCTCCCTCACCCCACTTCCTGTCTGCCCTGTGCTCTCCTCTGGCATCAGAAAGAGCTGTCACTATGGCTATGGCCTAAACAAAAGAGTGACCTGGTAATTTTGACACCAGTGACTGTCTGCCACTCCAGATATATGATTAATGAACTGGAGCATTTCTCTGATGAGAAAGGCTGAGAGACCTGGGGCTGTTTAGCCTGGAGAACAGCAGATTGAGAGGGGATCCTAAAAATGCTTATAAATATCTAATAGGTGGATGTCAAAAGGATGGGACCAGACTCTTTTCAGTGGTGCCCAGTGACAGGGCAAGGGGCAATGGAACACAGGAAGTTCCACCTGAATATGAGGAAATCTTTTTACCTTTGAGAGTGACAGAGCACTGGAACAGGCTGCTCAGAGAGGTCGTGGAGTCTCCTCCTGTGGAGATGCAATTCTGGGCAACCTGATGTAGGTGACCCTGCTTTAGCAGGGGCTTGGACTAGATGATCTCCAGAGGTACCTTCCAAGCCCTACCATTTTGTGATTCTGTGGTTCTATAACCTAAGAACCATTCCAGGACACTAAGAAAAAGATACTAATTCAGAGAAATCTGCCATTTCACTACAGAATCTACAAGGCAGTTTCTTCTTTTGGATTTTTTTATATGTCCATATCTTTCTATTTTATTTTTCTAAGCATTTTCATTGATTTCTTTTTCACTTTATGCACAAACTGAACACAGTTAATCAGTAGATACAAAATACGTCTGGCAACATTATCAGTAGCCTTACATAAGGGGATTGAATTGCTGAATTGTCATAAGATTAGGCCTAAGCCAGAGTATAAGCTTCATTGATCTAAGCACAGCAAGATATCCATTCAATAATATGTGTTTTAGCAACATTTTCCACTTGTAAAGACTTCCTGCAAATTAGGATTCATCCAATGTGTGCTATAAAAACTGTGGACCAAATCTTTCATCAGTTTTAAAAACCAAAAATCATCTCACTCCTTAGGCAAGAAGCAATGTAACTGGGTGTATGCAGAGACACACGTGATGAAGTTCTAGGAGGAGACCCATATCTGTTGAATTGCACATTTAATAGACAGTGTGCTTCCTGACAGACTGTCTCTAAAAAGCCAGAGAATGAAAGGACAGATGATGAGCTGGTGTTCATAAAACCATAGGTTCAGTAAGGCTCTTGTTAACCAGCTGAGCGGATCTTAGAGGTAAGTGGTTGCAGTGGAGAGCTTACAGAATAGTGCCTGGCTCTGGTCATTGTACAGTCCCATCTCTCTGGTATCTAGAAGTCTGAGAGTGCAGTATGTCTCCTCACACTGCCCCACAGTGGGGCAATGCTGCTGCCCCACCATGCCGAGGGGAGCTCTGCTTGGCAGGAGCCAAAGGATTGTTTCCAGCCCTCACAGCTGCTCTGTGACTGCCTGTCTCTCCTCTCAGCCTTGGTCACCACCTGTTGAGAATATGAGATTTCAGTGGAAAATCATGTGTAATACCACAAGAGATAAATAATGTGGGATTCCAAATAGTGCTGGGGGAAAAAACAGAGCTCTGAGGCACCAAGCAGTGCTGCTAGCCAATATCACTAAGGGCTCACATAGCCTTCAGCATGGGACTGGCTGATTAGCTTTGGTCTGGTGCAGAGACAAGTGCCAATACATGATTAATATGGAACAGAGCTCTGGTGGCATTGTAAGTTAGAAGTTGTTGAGTTCCTCCACACAGAGATCTCTCTATCAGCAAGACAGACCAAAACAAAAAAAATAGCAGAGGCGATCCAAAGGCATCCAAGGCTTTGTGTGGCTGCCTACAATGTCTGTCACCCAGCACAAGGAGTGCAATGGCATGGTTGTGATTAGACCTCAGACTGGAGCCATGAAAAATTAAGTGGGTATGCTGATGCCAAAGGAAGAAGATGAATGGTATACAGTATTTCAAGATCATCTACCTCTACCAGGAAGATAATGATTGTGCTATAAAATCATTAAGGCTGCTTTTTCTTTAGAAGGTTTTATTTCTTCAGATTTTGCCCAAATCATTACTCTTATCTGGTCCTAAATACCTAAATGTAGAAATTTTTTTCAGTCCTTCATCCTTCATAAAATCTTAAATGCACAGTCTGCAGACTTTGGCATTAGAAAGGACTGACAGCATAATGATTTTACAAATATGTGAGGCTTAAAATTACCACCAGTATGGTCTTATTCACTGGATGCTGCTCATGAGAATAAATTTAAGTACTGGTAAACATATTCCTGAATAGAGTCTCAGCTGGTACAACTAACTTATCATCTTTCCACACAGATTAAGAAAGTCCTTTATTATATAAATGTCCCCATTTTTTTCCAGTTGGGAACTGGTAGCTTATGTATACTAAATTGTTGGTGTTGCTTGAGGAATGAGTCATCCTTATTTCCACTGAGAATTTCCCTGAACTAGTTTAGTTCCATGTAGAGAGCTGTATTATTTTGCTTAATTATATAAAGATTTCAGATCACTAAGATTTGATGTTATTAACACAAACGTCAAATGATTTAAGCAAATTCCTAGAATACCTAAGTGGAAAAATCAAAACAAGTGCCTTAGAGAACTGCTTCTTAAGTTCTGAAAGAGCGGGCAAATAAAAAAAAAGTTAGTCAATTATTTTGCTCACAGGAAAACTAATAAACAGAAAGGCATAGATATCTTCTTTTGAAGGGGAAACCTCCCATGGCTAGTGTTTCACCTTATTTTATTTAGTTTAAAACCCCACCCTGGAAAAATATAAACAGGTCTTTAAATTTATGAGCTTGAGAAGTCTACCCACATGAGCTTTTGCAGGATCAAGACCTGAGAGAATGATTTCTGTTCATAAAGCACTTTTAAAGTTTTATGTGCCAAATTTTGAGAACAATCTATTTTCACCCACCCACTCTGACCTTATTTGCTCAGCAGGCACTATTTCTAGAACTGCCAGAAACTTCAACATGGCCATACATTTTGCTGTCGACTCTTGAGAAGATAAGGCTAGTGTTTTCAAATGCTTTATGCACTTAGTCAGCTGCTTGAATAGTTCCTCATAGATGTGCTGGGTATGGGATTTTTCAGTGAATGCAGATTCAAGGAAGCCCTGCGTAGGTCTATTTATGCAATGATTATAGTCCTGAGACAAATTTCCTTTGAATGCAAAGCATGACTTGCACAGAGTTACAATGGGGAAAAAATGGCCTTAGATAATCTTTAGTAGAGGAGAAAGAGATGAAGAGCTCAGCTAAGAGGGAGTTTGGTTCCTCCTCCCTGTCCTCTCTCCAGGAGAACCAGGTGGCTTTTGTCACAGTGAAAATCAATCATACTCTTCCGTGCTCCCATCCAGTCACTGTGTGTGAAATAAACCCTATTTCTAGGGTTTAAGTGGGATGTTAGGGGAAGCCATAGTTTGCTTCACCTTATAGATAATGCACAAAGTAATAATCTAGTGCAAGATCTCTATTGGAGGAGAAGATCCTAAATATGTGTTTGCCCCCAAATTCCTCTTTTTCTAGTAGTTCCAAGTGTGGAAGTCTAGACACTGTCCTCACACCTGCTTAAGCTCTCTAAATGAATTGAAAGATATCAGTTGCACTTAACAATGCAGTATCTTTTAGTTTTAAAACAGAATTTTTTCTTAAATATTACCTTGCCCTTCATGATTAAAAAGAGTAAGGAGTAACTCCATAAATGGTAATGGAGCTTATAAGACTGTACCTTCCTCCATGATTGTTTTCTTTACTTTCTCTTCTGAAAGATCTACTCACTGAAGAAACTGGTAGATGAATGGGCAGCTTTGTTGAAACACAGAATGAACTGAGCATGAAGGGACCCACAAGGATTATTGAGTACAAATCCTGTTTATGCACAGGACAATCCCAAAGTCACACCATATGTCTAAGAGCATTGTCCAGGTGCTTCTTGAATTCAGTGAGAGTTGGTGCCATGATTGCATCCCTGAGGAGCCTGTTCCAATGCTCCATCCCTTTATGGGTGAAGAACCTTTTTCTAATATCTAACCTGAACCTTCCTTGGCACAGCTTCATGCCATTTCCCTAGGTCCTGTTGCTGGTCACTGGAGAGAACAGATCAGCACATGCCCCTCCTTCTGACAGTATCTGGCTTGAACTAGATAGTTATTAAAGATAATATCTTGTTTGAGCTTCTTAAGAAAAGAAACATTCCCTGAAAAACAACTCTGATAGGCATAATAGCTGACACTCAGGGCCTCTAAGCTGTCTGTTGTACTAATTACACTTTCAACAGGTTTATTTACTCCTTCTAAAATTCTTAGAAATTTCAGATGTTTCTTTGGTTATTCCCTGATGAACAGCCTGCAGAATCATTTCACTCTATCCAAAATCTTCCATGGACACTACCCAAGCCCCTGGTAAAACGAAACATCACACTTATAAGTAATAATACACAGCTCTTGAAGTTTCCTTTATATGTATATATAAAGCCATATAAAAGAGCAGTCTGTGGGATTATTCCTACAAGTTGTCTCTATAGGACTTGGCACATTTCTGGGACATACTGGCAACTGCAATGGCATATCTTATGACACATAATAATTTGGAAACATCCTTCATAGTCCCTGATGTGCTCACTGGACACAGTACGGAAAGGGCTATCTTCTGAGAATTCAGTGAGTCCTTCTATTGCTGAAGCAGAGTTTAGGAAATAGAGGGAGTGCTGCATGGGGCATAGCATATAGTATGAGTACAGGATATATCACAAGGGGTTCCCATTTTATAGATGAATCCCAGTTGCAACTGTTGAATTTTATAAGGCTCAGGCAGCTCCTCCATAGTGCCCACCCATTCACATACATATTTTGGCAGCCTGGATACTCAAAGGGGACCCAGTTAGCCCAGTTTCAGTTGGCTGGAATAATTACAAGAAAACACAGAACATTACTAACTGAATCAAATCATTCTTATGTTACAAGTAAAATTACCTCCCATTGGTTTATCCTACAGAAAGTGGGACAATTTTGGCTACAGTTAAAAGCTGAAAAAAGCAGCACAGAGGATTAGGTAAGCTCAGTTTCAAATTCCTGGCTGTCTAATTCACCAGTCCAAATTAATTTAAATATTTTTAAACCTGATTTTAAAGTAATATAAAATATTTATAGACTATAATTACAAATGACAGTGAAAAGGAGAGTTGGTTAGTTCAGACAAAAGTATCAACAGACTGAACTGGGGAGCAAACAGCTCCTCTGGGGTTGTGTAGCTTGCTGTAAATATTTATATTAAAAACCCAAGAGCCTTTCCCTTGTAACTCCTAGGAACAGACTTTTTCCCAGGTGTATCCTACTATAGGGATTGGGAATTACTTTAATGTGTAAGTAGCTCACCAGAAGGTGCTGTGCTAGAAATCTAAATATGGTTACAATCTCTCTGCAGGGCATGACAAAATAAGAGATTCTAGGAGGACTTTGTGGCATTGCCTCCTGCCAGTCTAATCCCTAAGACAGCTTGTGGTTCTCATGTGCACACTTAGCCAACCACGCTAAGCTATTGTCACAAGGCTGGCAGCAGAGACAAAATGGGTAGCAATTGCTGGCCTGATATCACAGTTCTCTGAGCCTCAGCATCGATAGGATTGGGAGAGATCTTTCTTAGTTATGGTCAAGATATGTTAGGGAAGAGAAGGAGAGCAATACTCTTCATTCCTCAGCTGTGGAATAGTGACACTTTTAAACACAGAGTTAATATGTAGAAATCACTGCTTACAGCTTGTCTAAAGAGAACCTATATCTCTCTAAGTGTAACTGAGCAAGAAAAAGATGGTGTAGGCTCAATCTTTGATGTCTTGCTGGATGAAACTTAAGAAGACTATGATGGTTTAGAAGTAAACATCAACACCATGACTTTTCAAAATGAAAAAGCATCATTCAGAAAAGCTGAGATCAAACTCTAAACATTACCACATACCTCTGATAACTCACTTGCAAAATAGACATCTGCTGCTGTTGCATGAAGCTGAAGTAATGCTACTAAGACTCTGCTGGAGGGCCAACAATTCAAAACTGTGTGCTGAAAGCTTGTACCATAAAGGTGGGAGCTGTGGACAAACTCTCCTCAGCAAGAACAAGTAGCTGACCAAATATTGTATGATAGGCACCATTATAGGAACACGGAAAAGAGGAATGTCTTTAGTGGAGATATAAATAATGCAGACAGGCGCAAACACATAGGCTGTGTGAGCTGAGATACACTGCCCTTCAGGGCAAAATAGAAGTTATTTGCAAAAGGGCAGAGGACTATGGATTATAAACTAAGTGTTGAAAAGCTGGTACTCCATAAATATTGTAAGAGTAGTTTATCTGCAAGAGGATTCAAAGACCAAAGAGAATTTCACATGCTTAGATGAATGTGTTCCTGTTCTGCAACTCAACTGTGGCTTCCCTCAGTGTGCAAATGGAAAACAGAAACTTGATTTATTTATCAATAAATCTACAGCATAATTGAACATACAGAAAAAAATAGTGCCTGAGGATAGATAAAGTGATATTAAGCTACCCCCTAATGTTTGCTGAATCTTCCACTTTTGCCCCTGTAAATTTCACTGTGTTAGGACACCACTGCGTGGGGAATGGGCTCTCTCAGTGCATGGGAGGAATCTGCATAAGACACTGTCTTGCTTTCCTCTGTTACTACCTTTACATACCCACTGAGCTCCTTCCTAGGGATTGTCTATCTTGAACCATGGACTGTATGGTGCTGGAGAAGAACATTAAAATGCTGGCCACACTATTCAGAGAGACCTCTTTGTGTACGCCTTTCAGGTCCAACCAAGTTCTTGCTCATGCATCTCATAAAGTCTCTTCCTCGACTCTCTGCAAAAACATTGACAAGAAAAAAAAAAAACAAAACAGGAGCTTCCCAACTTTTCTGGGAGATAGAGATGTAGAGAAGGCTCTTAGAGGGTGGGTAGTAGAATTGATGTTGCTTATTCCCCAAGTCTGTCTTCTCACCTTCAGCGTACCTGCTCCTTTGTCCTATACATCTGCTAAAACACAGCTGAATCAGGAATCATCAGAGTCAGCAAAAAGATATTGACTTACTTACCCCTGATGGCTGAAATGCTAGGATCCACATTTTCAAGTTCCTTTTTGGTATTTGTTGTTGTTTGTTTTTAATTAAAATTGGGGTGTATACAGAACTGCAAATCCATGCAACTACAGCATTTCAGGAGCTGATCAAGGTAGGGCTGGCAAGGAGCTTAAAAGATATTTGGTGTAAGTCCACCTCTGCTGAGGTATGTGGATCAAGTCTACCCAACAAGGCTGACAGCCATTTTATCAACTGTTCTTTAAAACCCCAAGTAATGGAGATTCTACATACACTCTAGCAGCCTGTTCCAGTGCTTATCTAAGTTTATAGCAAGAAAGATAACCTAAATCTCCTTTGTTGGAAATTAAAGCAATTTTTCCTGCCTAACCTCATTGGGTAATGGATTACTCTCTTTTTAGTAGCTTCTTACACACTGCATGTCTATTATCGTACTCCCATCAGTTGTGTAAATGAAACAAACCCAGTTTCTCCAAACTTTTCTCCTACCTTATATGCTTATAGGTTTCTATTCTTGTTCCTGTTCAGTGGAACTGAACCTTTTATTTAAAAATCTGTGCTTAAGCCAGATTCAGTGCAAACTAGTAAACCTCCAATAGTTCTGAGCACAGCAGAGTAACAATGTTTGGCAGGTTACAAGTAGTGCTACTGTTAGTACATTTTACAACATTTGCTTTCTTACAAGTACATCTCACTTCTTATTTGCTGTGGATGTTATCACCTTCAGATCTTCCAGGCTTCTGCTGCCTTTTTAGTATGTGGCGATTTGGCTTCTCTCTCCTGTGTATGAAGGGTTTTTTTATTTCACTTGAGTGAATGTGACCTTGTTGAATTGGGATCATTTTCCTGGTTTACAAAGAGCACTAGTTCTAATTATGGTGCTATAGTATTTCGAATCCCTTCCAACATGGTGTAGTTCACAAATGTTATGATCTCTAATTTATTCTTTCCAGTTACAGATTGTTTAAAATTAGGCTGTGAAATCCGTGATTTCTTGAGAGTTCCTTTTTCCATTTTCAACAAAGCAGGTACTATATTTGCCTTCTTCCAGTTCTCTGGGTCTTGACATATCCTCCACAGGTTCTGGGAGATGTTAACTAATAATGAGGAAATTGCACTGGTTAATTCCTCAACTGCTGTAGGGGAACAGGTCTTGCTGTCTAGAATACATACAACTTAGCTAAATCTTCTTTAATTCTTTCTCCATTCTAGTTCACATTCCTTCACCTGGTTAGAAAAAATTGTGGTAAGGATCAAGTTACAATTAACCTTTTTTGAGGTAAAACCCTGAGATAGCATTTTAAGAGTGAGCAAAATTGCTACTGCTTCCTCTTGGCTCTTTTCCTCCTCCAAAGAAAATCCCATAAAGCTTTTGAGAGGAAGAATTAGCAAGAAGTAGAATGAGAAAATAGCATAAGCTGTTATGGCAACTTGAACTCTTCCTTATTTATCTCTTTATGCTGTCTGCTAGACTTCCCTCTTTGTTCTAATTAATTGGCAAACTACTGCTAAAGTCATTCATTTCTCAAAACTTATTTATTTTGCCTCACAACATTTATTTGCACAGCACTACTGTTGTGTATAAAAGATTATTCTTTAATGGAGTTCAGAACACCCTTTCACAGCATGCATTTCTGTTCAGTCCAAAGAATACAATAGACCATATAAGTGAATCTCAAATTAATATTATTTGTTTTTTCCTCTGCTTGATTACTCTTCATGTGCTTTCTTTAAATCATGCAATTTTTACTCATTATTTTGACTATTTTAATTACTTGTTTTCACAATATATTTACAAGGACATTCTGCAGCTTTTTTCTAAACAGTTTGTATTACATAACTGCAAAAGGTTGGCTTTTACAAGAACAAACTTAAAAGAACACATTATTTTTAGATGTCAGGTGTGTATTTAAGTAAAAGTAAGCCAGAACAAGTAACTCCTCACGAAACTCTTTAAAATTGGGAACACTGAAGAAAATGTTGCCACTGCTTCAGCATGTCTAGATGTGAACATAGCCCATAGAAGGGTCTGTTTTACAGACTGTCTTGGCTGCATCCATGCAAAGCACAGCAGGAAGACACACTGCAAAAGGGTGTATATTTCTGGAGATCAAATAAAGCTGTCTATTGGCAGTGTTGATCTAAAACTCCACCCAGGTTTGATCTTCAGTGCTAGCTTACAGACACAACAGGAAAAAACCCTATGTGTGAGAGAGGGCTTTAAGATGAGTAAGCATCACCAGCAATAAGGCTGATATCTGTAACCTTGACAGAGGTAGAGGACATCAATACTGAACCACTCAGACCTGGTGCAGTCAGTCATAGGAACTCGTGCAGGCAGCACCCAGACCAATCTGTCTCGATCTGGGCAAAATAACAATGAAGATAGCGCCATGCTGGCTTAAGCAGACTGTAGAGCCTCCAGCAGATCTTGGCATTCATTCAAGCAGTGGAGGTCAGCTGCTATGCTGTCAATACCCAGACTAGCTAGAACAAGCTATGATAATGTGCCTGCTCACAGCGCAGGCCCATTTCAGGATGGGAGTCTCAGGCTAGGTCTGTACTGCAGCCCACACAGTCACATACTGCAAGCACTGACTTGTTAAACTGCAGCAGTGCAAAGCCCGGGCACAGGCTGCAGGCTCCCCTTGGGAAGCTGCCCCAGCCCTTCAGCAGTTCCTTCGACCTCCAAATGTACTGATAACTGCACCAACACCAAGGAGTCTGAAGAACTGGGAATGCTCTACAGACTCTTCCAGCCAAGGGGAATGGACCTTCTATACTCTGTGCTGGTTGTTTCCCTGAGGACAGTGAAACAAGCTAGGGCAGAGGAATGCCTGCAAATATCAGTCACAAGGGGGAAGATATATGAAGCTGTGTTTTGTCTCTTATCATTGTTATTTAAGTGACCAGTTAAACCAAAGGCTGCAAGTGATAACACCTACCTGAAAACGGGAGCCTCAGTGACTTTCACATACAATGCAGATAAGCAAAATCTTGCTTGGTCATAGATGCAATATTAACATTGCTGTTACTGCCAGTGTCTAAGAGGGCAGCTGCCCCATCTGCACATCCAACAGATGCACAGATGGTACTGGTACCTCTGCTTGCTAGATAAAGCCAGCCAGTAATATCAGCAGACTGCAAGCTAGCTTTATCTAACTAGCATGGGTACGAGTGACATGTGAGGGGCACGCAGGTCTCAGGAGCTGCCCTTACAGACACTGCCAGTAACACTGTCAAATGCTCAGTTAAGGGTGCTGCCAAACATTTTGAATGCAGAAAGAAAGCCAAGTTATTTATCTCATTTTATTTACAGTAATAGAGACTGTTGAACAGCATGTAAGTGCACTACAATAAAATCAATAGAGAATATTAAAAACAGGAATAAAGATCAGCCAACCAGAGTAAACTACTAACTTGAGTGAAAGGATATATCAGGAAGGCAAACTGAATAGATCAGGAAAACCAACCCACCAAAATATAAGGGAACACTTCCCAGGTTTGACTAGATAAATCCTAAGCTTTTCACTGAAACAAACTGCCCTTGATGTGATGGTTCCTCTGAAGTCTTTAAAAGGAATTTTGCTCAACAAGTATTTGCAAAAGTTTCATAATCAAGGATCTGAAAATGCATAATCTTCACTTGGTCTGATCTCAGGTGAATATAATTCCAATAGCTGATTCGCCTACACTAATTGCAGGACTGGAAGCCAAAAAGAGCATCTAGTAAGTCAGCAAGTTACTCTGTCCCTCCTGAAGTCAACATGAGTTTTGCCATTGGCCTAAAAATAGCAAAAGAAACTCTCCCTCCATGTAGAGGGATGTTGGATTTCTGAGTATAGCCTAATGTCCTTTTTTCAGACGTAAGCAATAAATGGCTGCTACTCTAAGTTAGCATGACTGAAAGGTTTCTCTGTGGTAAAGATACTCAAATTCTGAAACAGTTTGATGGGCAAAGCTCAAATCTGACTAGAAAAGCTGTTATCTGGATCACTGACCCAGGTTAGTCCGACTTGATATGATAATGTACCGAGAAATCTGTTTTTTAAAAGCCAGAAAAGTGTTTCCTGTTGGGCTGATTTCTTTCTGGTTTAACTGGACTGTAAATGAGCTATCACAGATAGCTACCCATTAGTGTCGATTATGGCAAAAGCCACCACTATGCTTTTCTGGATATCCTCTCAGCAGTCACCTGATCTCCCAGGTTGTTTGTAAGGGCTGCCTTAACCAGCAACCTCAGCTCTTGGGGCAGTTCAGACTGCTGTCATTGCAGCAATGAGTTAAAGACATCACCTGGCTTGTTTCTAACCAAAGACTGTGTAAAACTGAGAGGACAATATAAAAATAGAAACTTATAAGCCAGTTGGAATCTTTAACCTGAAACTTAAAAAAAATTATATTGATACAGAATAATTATTTTGTGTGAAAATCTGATCCCATAGAAGTTTCTGAGCTTTTTGCAAAGCTAGACGTTTTGAATTATCATTGTTCAGTGGTGCCTAGTTTTCACTGTCCTTTCTTTTGTCTTTCCTTCATTTTTTGCTGCCACTGAATGTCTTAAAATAAATGATCTGAGGATTCCATTCTTTACTTATCAATTTTGCTGTTTCTCTACTATCAATTTCTCTTGTTCTGATGCTTTTCAAAACTTTTATGTCTCTGCTAAAGTTGAAGAACAGAAAAAAAATTTAAAAAGAGCTCTGCTAGTCTTGTGGCTCCTAAGTGGAGGTTCCAAAAACTTTTTTGCTGCACATTCCAGTTCTGCTGATCACAAGTAGTTGTCCAGGTAACTGAATTGTAGGTGGTTCACATTCCTACTCATAACTGCTAGGCCCAAAGAAAACAGCAAGTAATAAAAAAGAACCATGCTCATTGCTCGTACTGAGAGTGGCCTGTGCAGCAGAGAAAGAGAGGAGGAGGAAATGTCCAATGGGTAAAAAATAAAATTTGACTTCAAAGAGTTTCTATTAAGGCTGTAAATTAGTATTTGCATAAAAGAGAGAAAAATTTAAAATACAAATGCACACTTGTGCATTTTAAAGGAGGTGCTTATTCCATATTGTAGTTCAGCTAAAAATTCTGTGCCACAGAAAGCAGTATTTATTCCAGCTTTGCATATTGTAAACCTGGTCACTGTCATTCTTCCTTTGCCTCCACATGCCTCAATGACACATTTTCTACAATCGTGGGGAGATTGCCTTGGCTCTCACTCAGCTGGCTCAGCTAATGCAATTCACGGGCCTTCAAATGTAAGCTTGTAAACTATTTAGTCCTTTTTCTCTATAACAGCTTGTCTATTAACAGCTCATTCAATGGAGGAGGGAGAAGAAGCTAGTGAGACCTCTTTTGGTATTGTTCAGCACTGACCCTGGCTTTCTCAGACTGGTAGCCAATACTCACTAAACAGTGTTTGTCAGTACATGTTGTTTTGCTGGATAATAGTATATTGTGCTAGCAGCAGTCTGTATTAGT